>CALSCE010006401.1:382786-421792 GCA_943593645.1 Bovichtus variegatus
ATGTATGTATGTATGTATGTATGTATGTATGTATGTATGTATGTATGATGCTGGCAATGAATACTTGCTGTTTTTGCACAAGTGTAATATAGTTGTGACATTGTACCTTCCAGGGCGCTGGTCCACTGGTTGAACACATAGCACGGTTTCTCTTTGAACAGCGGCATCTCGTGAGCCGGAGGAGACCTGTAGTATCTCGGGTCCTTGTAGTCCCTCTCCCACTGTGGGTAAACGGGCTTAGCCAGCCCCGGCACATAGTGCATCCTTTCCCCGTAGGTGACTTTCTCCAGCCCGGGGATCTCCACTTTCTCCCTGGCTTGGCGCACCGGGCGAACCTTGGCTGTCAGACAGCGGCTGATACCGAAGTGTCTCCGGGCCTGAAGGTGGCTGGCTCCTCCATGTGTGGACAACCGTCTCAAATACTTCAAGAAAACTGTTTGAGAAAATAATGGAGCCGCCGTTTTTAAACACTGTGCCGTTTCTGGAAACATATTAGCACCTAGTTGACTTCTTATGGAGTTTTCAAGATTTAAGCTGTTATTCTGACATAAGTCATTGCCTGTCAATAAATGCTGCTGTAGGGCGCCGCCATGTTGGATCTTTTTTCTTTTTTTCCCCCTCTTCTTCTTCTGCTATTTAGGGTTAAACGGCGGTTGAAAACGAGCGTATTGGGTGCATTACCGCCACCTTCTGGTTCGGAGTGTGGATCAGAGATAAAAAAAATCAGATCCATTCATCTTTCTGATAAAAACAACAACAAAAAAATACCAGTGTTTGCTCCACTTGACATGTTAAGTATGTTTTTATATTTAGAGTATGCATTTGTCTTCATACCCATGATTACATGCACAACTAACTCTTCATCCTCACTCACATAAACCTGCTGGATGCTTTTCTATTATCTTAAGTGTGCCATTCAAATTTGAATGTCCAAGTCTTATCTTGTTTATAAAAACGCCTCTTCTCTTCTTGACCTACCTATGTGTCTAAATGTTGAACTGGCCTCATTGTTTACATTGTACAGAAACCTTCCCCTTATTTCAGTGTTTCACTGCTCTTGCCAGTCTTCCACTGCTTTATTCCAAACTATTGCCTTGACCTCTGATTTGCTTAATGGGATCTATGCTCTGCTTGTTTTGCTAACTGGTCCACCTCCAAAATTCCCTTCAGACCGACATGTGCAGGACCCACATAAACAGAATTGACATACTTTGATGAATGAGTCTGCAATGTACTTGTAATACTTTGAATACATTTACGGATGCACGATATGGATTATTTTCAGTCGATACTGATAATCTATAATTATCTGCTTCACATGGCCGATACCGATAAGACAACCGATAATTTCCTATTATTGTATTTTTAAAAGGGAGTTCATAACCTGTAGTTTATGCACTTCGAGGGTAAGCAAGGCTCAGATGTAGTGAGCAAAGATGGATGATTTAATATTCCGTAGCTCTGACCTAACCACATCTAGCTGATATCACTTTTTCTGAACAGTTCTGACTCTTCAAATGTTTTTTCTTCACAAATATTTTATAGAGCAATTTGCCTAAATGAACATGATAGATGACAATTTATTGGCTATAATTTCAGTATTGGAATAATACATAAAAATATATGTTTCCCATTATCGCCCGATAATTTATCAACACGACATAAATCGTGCATTCCTAAATAAAATACCTTGACGGCTGTGATTGAAAGAACTGCACAGTAGATGATTTTAATATACTGTAGACATACATCTCAGCGACAGAGGAGTCAGAGAAGAGTATGCATTATGAACTGCATTTTACAAACGTACACTTTTGTGTAGAGAAAAGTGTTTCCTGTGTGATGTTCCTCTAAGCAGACCCAAGAATACTGCCGGCAACTGCGCCGAATAAACTCCCAGAAGATTTGATGTAAGCTTTATTCTAGCAACTTCCCTTTCGCTGAAGAAGCCGCCCCAGTCGTCTGATGTTCTTGATCTTTTCAGCCATCTTTATACACGTACATTCTGGGAGTAACGTTCTTTATACATGAACGGAAAAAGCTGGTACATATACTCTCTCTCTCTCTCTGACTTTTTAGGTTTGACCAGTAGTTGGTTGCTTCCTTGTAATACTGAGTGGCGTCTGTGCTGCCAGGACGTGCAGGTCTGAGATGGAGATGGTGTTGCTGTTTTTGAGGCTAAGTCATAGCCTACAATACTGGAATCAAGTCAATCAAATCATTGTTACATAAATAGTTTTGAATGAAGAGAAGTTTGCTCCTCTTATCTCATGATATTTATAATTTTCTGACACTTTTCCACTATTTTCCATGTAAGGTAAGGAGAGATCGTCTGACTTCTCCAGTAAGGCAGCGTTACGGGGGGACAGGTTACACCCCTGACCTGGTGCTTCAATTCTTTTAAATGTACCATTTTCTATTGTATTTTACAGCACATACAGTATAACTTGTATTGAGGGCCTTCTCCGGGAATTAAGTAATACTGAGGTCATCAGTCCAAAACTCCTGCAGTATTACCCAACTCCATGTTCAAGAAATGTTCAATCAGCCACCCAAAAAAGTAGTACAAAAGTAAAAAAAAAAAAAAGCATCTCGTTATCTCGTTTCTCTAACAGTTATCTTCCTCCATGATGACCTAAATGTATTTTTACAAAGCCTTCTCTCACTGTCGGGAAGTGCAAAGTCCTTTTATTTTATAGAAATGTGATTTTATTCATCATTTTTAGTTATAGTTATTTGCAAAGGCCTCACCAATTTGGTAGTTGTCAATATAAACTATTAAAGTAAGCCTTAAAAACCATTACTATGTGTAATTTGTGTACTTTGTGTAATGTATATTATGTTGCAGTTCCGCATATTATATGCATTATCATTATTTTGCATTTACACCTAAAATGATTTTCATGTGACATTAATGTGATGTAACACAAATTAAGCGATGTAATGAACATTAAAATTCTCAAGGGAAGCAAAAAAAAAGCATCCAGAACAGATGAATCTGCATCACTGAATAAATGTTTAATTTGAGGACCAAATAATGCATAAATGAGAATATGGAATTAGGCGTTTAAAAACAGAGCATTGTTGCGGGGAGAGAGATCTGGATCCTTCTCTTCTCATCCTCTCTTGTATTTTACAGCCAGGGAGGTCAAACTGAGGAGGAGGATGGCAGTTTTTACCAGCAGAATCCAATACCACATCTGACCCTGCAGACTTGCATGGACACAGAAGGATGCAGATTGGGATTTTAGTTACATAAAATCTCACGGAAAGCAAAGCTGCAACATACACAGGGATGGCAATGTTTGAGTGACTAGTAAAAAAAAAAGAGACAAAGTGAAAAACTAAAAGTGAAATTAGAAGTGGAAATGATTAATCCCGTCTGCTTACAGCCATCCTTACCCAGATCTGATTCCCACCTAGCAGCACTACAGTGTCACTCAACATGAAGTCATACTCTCGGCCCCAAAACAATGCCATCAAAAAGTTGCATTCCTTTTAAACTGATGTCTGCATATATAACAGACACAAGTATTTTTAAGGGCGAATACTGCTTCACATTTCCTCTTTTAGTTCAAAGCTACAATGAAAAAGACAATGTGAGAAAAATGCAGCACCGCTTCGACCACAACATCAGACAACACAGCAGGAAGGAACTTCACTTTGTGTGATTGCCACCGTTTTCTTGCAGACACAGTTCTCTGTCAAACCCCATGTGACTGTCCGTTATAATAATCTTGAGAGAACATCCAAATGGTCAGCAACGAGTAAGGCTTTGCGTACATTTTTGAGTTTGCCTCTCAGGCTACATAAAGGCTGCCCTGCCGTATTGCTGTGGCTGTATACAGCCTGTTAGGAAGAACTGCAGGCTCTACTCATGACCCCCTGGGCATGTTTACAGTGCAAAAAAAGTGGAAATAAGTTCAGGAATCTTTATTACAGTTGATATTCGCCTTAAAAGATGCCAGAATTACACATCAGTCAAAGATAAGACAGTAAAGTACAGTGGTCTTTGTAGTAAAACTGGAAATTGAATGTCATCTATCATAAAGTAAGATTTTAAGTAGTGCCTTGTTATTTGTTATCAAAGATGCGAGGAACTACTATTTTTACACGACTAACCATTAAACAGGGTCATAATCCCAGAATCCTCTTTAAAACTGGGAACTCTGTCGTCAGATTCTGCAGCACATTAATACAGAAATCAAAGAGCGTGATGATGACTCCAGTCCGTCTGTCATCGCAATTTTACGGTTGCCCTTTCAAAATCATTCACCTGCCCTTCGGACGGCATTTTAGGTTTTTAAAGTATTTCAGACAGTTGTCCCAGATATTTGAGCCATTATTAACTGCTCTCTGTCTCCTGGCATTTCCCCCTTACGATTTCAAACACGCCACTGTTACAGAAGCCCTCTCTGGATCTCATCTGTAACCTGCCATTTTTGTCTAAGAGTTTAGAAAAAAATTTATCCTCATAATTGATTCAAAAGTTTGAACAATCAAACTTTTGCAAAAAATGTCAATCTGGTTTGGCTCTCTACACAGCGCTGAGTCTGCTCGGGGCCACCGCTGCGGGCCTGAGAAGTGGCACCACACGGCTGTGAGCACTCGCCTGCTGCACTGCTGTGCTGCTGGGTGCTGCTACACCGTGGGGAGCTGGAGGTGGTCAGGGTGGATGTTGTCAGGTTATCTGGAGAGGGGACGTTTAAGCAATCATTATAGAGCCACAACGTGTTTAATATTAATAAATGAATGAGTATTGTAAAACATTCGTATAAATAAATTGTCTTCAATATGTAAAGGAAACAATCATTTGTTAAATGGCTTCAGAAATGTTTTAAACTCAACGCATTATGACTACAGACCTGTGAAGTGTTCCTTTAAATGGCATTGGATGAGTAAATTATACAATTCTGATAAACATTTACCCAAAAAAAGGCCATTGAAAAAGACTTCTTACCTATCTGAAGGTAAGAAGCTATCTGAATTAAGATCTCGGGGCTGATTGTATTGGGCGGTTGGGTCATGCAGGAGTAACAACCAGTGTCAGCCTTTGTAGCAGAGCTGATACTGAAGACCAGGGTCACATTGGGGAGGGTGGAGGAAATGTTGACAAGAGACACACTCTGCTAGGAGACACAAAGAGATATTACTGCGACGATGCTCTTTGGCACCAGTGTTGGCTGACTTTCCTAACAGTGACTTAACTCCAGGCTGAAAAGCAGCATCAGAGCCCTCTCTGGATGAGTGGTCTATAGAGTGCGTGCTTGTACCTAGAGCCACACCTGACAGATACTATTGTCTACTGACACACCCTGGAGTACACATCAATACAGCAAGCTGAGAAACTAAAGCACTTCAATCAGAAAAAAACAAGATTTCAGCTGCCAGCTCTTTCAAAGGGAATTAATGCACTGTTACAAGCACTCATATGTTAGTGTCGAAGGGTGTTCATGATGTGGAGGTCAGGGACTGGACCCCGTTAAGGTGAAAATCCATCATTGGTGGATCAGAATACTCAATTCATTTTTTAATGGAACAGACAAAAGGAAAAGCAGAAATGGAAAGCCAAGAGTGCATCATATTTGATAAAGTTGTTGTACTTGCATGATTCTTGCAATTTATGGCTCGTACCCACATGTTTGAATGTAGGGCTGTCCTCGACTACAGACATTCTTAGTCAACTAACACTCGGTTTTGAGGAATAAATGATCAGTTGATTTAATTGACATCAGTAAAACGGAGTTTCTTCACAAAGAAAGTCATTCAGCGTTCGTTTTTTTTTTTTTTTATAAAATGACTAATCGAGTAAAGAAATCTTAGTTGACTAAGACCAAAACGACCGATTAGGCAGCCCCAGTTGATTGCACATATTGTAAATGACTTTAGATTAAAGCGTCAGCTAAATAACTGTAAAGGAAATCAACTATGCAGCCAACCAAAACCACCATCATTACATTTTACATTACAGGTCATTTAGCAGACGCTTTTATCCAGAGCGACTTACAGTGAACTAACCACAGGGACAATCTCCTGGAGCAGCTCAGGGTTAGGTGCCTTGCTCAGGGGCTCCATGGTGGCAGCCTGGTGTTGAACTCACAAACTTGCAGTGTTGTATTTGGAAGCCCAACCTCTAGACCACTAACTACCACCACCCCATCGTCATCATCATCATCATCATCATTCATATAACCAAGAGATTGTTACTTGTTGCAACATTTAAAACGTTGTTCCATAATCACAAGTACACAGTTTCAGTGTACATAACAGAGCTTAATTCCTGCTTTAAGAAATTATACATTTTGGAAAACCTTTAAAAAGATTTAAAACTACCTCTTGTGCGGTGTTCCTCCACAGCTGTGCCACATGTTGGGCTCTCAAACATGTGAACTCACAGGTCAGATTGAAGCCCTCTCCAGCTGAGAGCACCTTATTATCTCCGAAAATACTCACAGTAGTTCGACTGCAACCAGCTAGAGAAGTGAAAGGAGGCAGACGTAAACAGATACAATTCCTTCATTCAGTATTGCAAGCCACACAACAGTCCTCTTGAGTTCCTACAGCCATTTAGGATTTTGACTGTGGCGTCATTTAAATTGATTGGAACTGACATTTTCAGGTTAGTAGGTTTGAGTGATGCCAGTTTGCGCACTGAGGAGGGCGTATGCACGGCACGTTAGCATGTGAACACAGAGAGTAACTGGAGTCCGTCTCGTGGTTTTTAGGGTAGGAAAGTAACAGTTTGATATATTTTGGTAAAGTGCTGTTAGTTACTTCAATTAATGAGAAGGTCATTTAATTTTTAAAAAAAAATAATAATTACATTATTCCTTATATTATCATTATTACAACCCTGATAATCGAGACTTTTAATAATGACAGAAATGTTATGGAGGTTCAAGTATAGGCCTTTTTCCCAGCAGACATTTTGATTTGTCGCAGTAGAAAAAGCAAGTGTTACTAATAACTTTAATGAAGGCTCTGTTCTCTTCACGTTTCCCATCAAACCATAACCACATCTCCTGTAAGAGAAGCCGTGAAGATGTTCAATTATTGAGTTCATGTAGAAACATAAACACATATAAAGTGGAAAGGAAATTGCGTATTCATATGTAGAACACACCTGTTCAAAAGTATATCAGGGGTACAATACGCATTTAATTGTGAATGTGCTAACATATCTAAAATATATCTAAGTCCACTTCAAATGAGAGTGGACATTTCATTTGGTGAATATTTGTCATCTCCATCTTCAACCGCTTATCCGGGGTCGGGTCGCGGGGGCAACAGCTCCAGCAGGGGGCCCCAAACTTCCTTTTCTCGGGCCACGTTGACCAACTCTGACTAGGGGACCCCGAGGCGTCCCCAGGCCAGTGTGGAGATATAATCTCTCCACCTCGTCCTGGGTCTTCCCCGTGGTCTCCTCCCAGCTGGCTGTGCCTGGAACACCTCCCTAGGGAGGCGCCCAGGGGGCATCCTTACCAGATGCCCGAACCACCTCAACTGGCTCCTTTCTACGCAAAGGAGCAGCGGTTCTATTCCGAGCTTCTCTCGGATGACTGAACTCCTCACCCTATCTCTAAGGGAGAAGCCAGCCACCCTTCTGAGAAAACCCATTTCGGCCGCTTGTACCCGCGATCTCGTCCTTTCGGTCATGACCCAACCTTCATGACCATAGGTGAGAGTAGGAACGAAGATAGACCGGTAGATCGAGAGCTTTGCCTTCTGGCTCAGCTCTCTTTTCGTCACAACGGTGCGGTAAAGCGAGTGCAATACCGCGCCCGCTGCTCCGATTCTCCGGCCCATCTCCCGCTCCATTTTCCCCTCACTCGTGAACAAGACCCCGAGGTACTTGAACTCCTTCACTTGGGGTAAGGACTCATTCCCTACCCGGAGTAGACAATCCACCGGTTTCCTGCTGAGAACCATGGCCTCAGATTTTGAGGTGCTGATCCTCATTCCAACCGCTTCACACTCGGCTGCGAACCGATCCAGTGAGTGCTGAAGGTCACAGGCTGATGATGCCATCAGGACCACATCGTCTGCAAAGAGCAGCGATGAGATCCCAAGCCCACCAAACTGCAACCCCTCCTCCCCCCGACTACGCCTCGATATCCTGTCCATGAATACCACAAACAGGATTGGTGACAAAGCGCAGCCCTGGCGGAGGCCAACACCCACCGGGAACGAGTCCGACTTACTGCCGAGAACCCGGACACAACTCTTGCTTTGGGCATACAGGGATTGGATGGCCCTCAAAAGCGCCCCCCTCACCCCATACTCCCGCAGCACCTCCCACAGTATCTCCCGGGGGACCCGGTCATACGCCTTCTCCAGGTCCACAAAACACATGTAAACCGGATGGGCATACTCCCAGGCCCCCTCCAGGATCCTTGTGAGAGTGAAGAGCTGGTCCGTTATTCCACGGCCAGAACGGAATCCGCATTGTTCCTCTTCAATCTGAGGTTCGACTATCGGCCGAACCCTCCTTTCCAGCACCTTGGAGTAGACTTTACCCGGGAGGCTGAGCAGTGTGATACCCCTGTAATTGGCACACACTCTCTGGTCCCCCTTTTTAAACAGGGGAACCACCACCCCGGTCTGCCACTCCTTAGGCACTGTTCCCGACTTCCACGCAATGTTGAAGAGACGTGTCAGCCACGACAGCCCCTCTACACCCAAAGCCTTCAACATTTCTGGACGGATCTCATCAATCCCCGGGGCCTTGCCACTGTGGAGTTGTTTGACTACCTCAGTGACTTCCACCAGGGAAATTGCTGATGATCCCCCATAATCTTCCAGCCCTGCCTCTATCAAAGAGGGCGTATTAGTCGGATTGAGGAGTTCCTCAAAATGCTCCTTCCACCGCCCGAGTACCTCCTCAGTTGAGGTCAACAGTGTTCCATCCCTGCTGTAAACAGCTTGGATGGTCCCCCGCTTACCCCTCCTGAGGTGCCGGACAGTACGCCAGAAGCACTTTGGTGCCGACCGAAAGTCCTTCTCCATGGCTTCTCCGAACTCCTCCCACACCCGCTGCTTTGCCTCTGTCACGGCCGAGGCCGCTGACCTTCGGGCCTGTCGGTACCTTGCAACCGCCTCTGGAGTCCCCCGTGATAACATATCTCGGAAGGACTCCTTCTTCAGTCGGACGGCTTCCCTGACCACCGCGGTCCACCACGGTGTTCGAGGGTTACCGCCCCTTGAGGCACCTAAGACCTTGAGGCCGCAGGCTCCCGCTGCAGCTTCAGCAATGGAAACTTTGAACATTGACCACTCAGGCTCAATGCCCCCAACCTCCACAGGGATGCCAGAGAAACTCCGCCGGAGGTGTGAGTTAAAGGTCTCTTGGGTATGGGCCTCCTCCAGACGTTCCCAGTTCACCCGCACTACCCGTTTGGGCTTACCAGGTCTGTCCAGACTCTTCCCCCACCCCCTGACCCAACTCACCACCAGATGGTGATCAGTTGACAGCTCCGCCCCTCTCCTTACCCGAGTGTCCAAAACATGCGGCCTCAGATCAGATGATACGATTACAAAATCGATCATCGATCTTCGGCCTAAGGTGCTCTGGTACCATGTACACTTATGAGCATCCTTATGTTCGAACATGGTGTTTGTTATGGACAGCCCATGTCTAGCACAGAAGTCCAATAACAAACAACCACTCGGGTTGAGATCAGGGAGGCCGTTCCTCCCAATCACGCCTCTCCAGGTGTCTCCATCGCTGCCCACGTGCGCGTTGAAGTCTCCCAGTAGAACTATGGAGTCCCCTACTGGAGCCCCCAACAGGACTCCATTCAGGGTCTCCAAGAAGGCCGAATACTCTGAACTGCTGTTCGGTGCATATGCACAGACAACAGTCAGAGTTTTCCCCCCCATAACCCGTAGGCGTAGGGAGGCGACCCTCTCGTCTACCGAGGTGAACTCTAACGTAACGGCACTCAGCCGGGGATTTGTGAGTATCCCCACACCCGCCCGGCGCCTCACACCCTGAGCAACTCCAGAGAAGAATAAGGTCCAACCCCTATCCAGGAGTACGGTTCCAGAACCGAGACTGTGCGTAGAGGAGAGCCCAACCAGATCTAACTGGTAGCGCTCCGCCTCCCGCACAAGCTCCGGCTCTTTCCCCCACAGAGAGGTGACGTTCCACGTCCCCAGAGCCAGCCTTTGCCGCCCAGGTCTGGTCCGTCGAGGTCCCCGACCTTCACTGCCACCCGTCTGGCAATGTACCCGACCCCAACGGTTCTTCCTGCGGGTGGTAGGCCCACATGATGGAGAGGGGGGGGGTGCCACGTTGCTTCTTCGGGCTATGCCCGGCCGGGCTCTGTGGCAAACCCGGCCACCAGGCGCTCGTTGACGGGCCCCCCTTCCAGGCCTGGCTCCAGACGGGGGCCCCGGGCTTCCTCCGGGCAGGGTCACACCTCCTCTTTTTTGTTGTTGCATTGGGGTGTTTGAACCATTCTTTGTCTGGCCCCTCGCCTGAGACCAATTTGCCATGGGAAACCCTACCAGGAGCACTAGGCTCCCGACAACACAGCCCTCAGGTTCATAGGAGCACCCAAACCCCTCCACCACGGTAAGGTGATGGTGATGGTGAATATTTGTACATTCTGAAATATACTGCATGTGCAATGCACTTTTCAGTGTCAGTGAGTTCTCCCGCACACATGTACTATTTTTATGAATCAGCTTCTTACATAAATCCTTTACCAGTGCCTTTCTTTTATGTCAATACATTCTCTGTGTATAATTGACTGTTATTGTGTTTGCAGCGAATACTAAGCTGACCACCACTACATAGAAACAACTAATAAGAGACCACGACTTGTATAGGCTATAGCTGTAGCTTTTTATTTACAATGACTAAAAAGCTCACCTTTTCTTTGACTCCAGTACAGCAAACTCATCACCAGAAGCAGCACGTGGGATTCTTCTCTCATCCTCTCTGTGTGTCTGTCACAGTCAGGTTCAAATCACACTGACATGTACATAGTAAGTACTGACAGACCTTCTGACGGACAGCAGCTCTTGACCTAAATCACCAGACAGGATGTACATGTCTGCACTTTTGATCCAATGAAGGCTGTGATAACCATAGCACGAAAGATTTCTGCCGATAACACTGACCGAGCATCAACCTCCATATATGGTAAAGTAAAGTAAAGGTAAATGAGTAAAGGTAAAAAAAGATCCCCACATGTGGTGCAGTGTTGAAAAGTAGACAGTAGAAAGCACACTATAAAGAATGTTAACGCTGATGTTAGTACAATAACAAGAAGTCTGTTGTTGAAGGTGTTAAAGGTGTTTTAAATGTCCACGCTAAACCCAGCCACATACCCCTCCTATGACATTCCTTTGGTTATTTGAGCTTTTCTCGTGAGAGTTCCAGTCAAAGGTTTACAGCAATCATTTCAAAGTAGCAAATGATGAGTTCAAAATAAGTCAAATAAGCTATGTGACACCACTGAGCCAAACTATGTACGTTAATGTCACAAATGTGGCTTCTGACTTAGCTTACGTAGCAGAAAAAAAGCAGTCCGCTTATTTTTCTCTGGATGACCGCACATTTTAAATGAAAGATTAAACTATGAAGATAAAGTGTTAACGTTAAGTTTACATACTGCGAAAGTGTGTTTACTATATGTTTGGATTAACCTTTTAGGGGGCAACCAGGCAATCTTTTTTTTTTTTTTGCTGGAGCCCTACTACACATCGTTACCAACCAGTACTCTGGAACATTAAAGGGCTCCAGGTTTCGCTATATGACAGGGCTGCACGGATAGTTTAATACAGGACATGCTTTAGTTGATATTAATGTATAAATAATGTATATTTGATGTCAATCAAACTACAAACAAACAGTTGACACACTGTGAACTAGGGCTTCTGGGGCACCTGGGGCCCTGGAGCAGTTGCCAAGTCTTTGCTACCAAACCACACCAAATTATTTACTTACTGTAGACCAAACAAGCAAACAGCCCTCTACAAGAGCAAGAAGTGCATGCTGCAGGCCTGGCAGAGCACCAGAAGGGAGGATTTCAACAGAATGTATTAACTGTAAAGGATTCAGAACTAAATATTACATATGAGATTATTTTTTTCATTTCAAATACAAATGTGCTTGAGTACAACAATATACTGCTGTCCAGATTGGATACGAATATTTAGAAACACACAAAGTATGAACAGCATACACACACGCTTACTGATATTTCATCAAGTGCTGGTGAAAGCAAAACAACTTCTCTCCACAAATCAGTGTGCGTGACCCGATCTCACGTAGGCTACACTCACACCGACACACACACACATTCGCGCACACAGATTTTCTGTCGCTATTCCTCAAAGCAGTTTACGCTCGCCTCTTCCGTTTACTGCGCCGTACTTAGCTTCATCTACGCAAATTGAGTTATGGTCATTGGCGAGGCTTTTCAGCTGGTTAGCCAAACATCCACAGAAAAAGAGATGAGCAGGAAAACGAGACGAAGAAAATAAGAACATTAATTCCAAGCTAGAAAAATAGCGACAGGAAGAAAATCTGTTTAGGTACGTAATGTCTTTTTTGAACTTTGCACACATGTGTTTGTTAAATTAGCTAGCTATGTTTATGAATGACTGTATGTATGGGGAGAAATTCAGCGTTAGCCAACATTGGCTAGTTAGCTGGCTGGCTAACATGTTAGCTTCCACCAGGCTACGTCTTGTTGTACGTCTCGACCAAAGAGGCTGGTAAACGCTAAAGTTAGCTGGGTAGCGAGTTGTTGATTTGGTCCACAAGCTACCACATCCCCTGCTGCTCGTTACTATTGTCGTTTGTGTATTCTTTTACATTGCATTCTCTCCACTTTGCTATTTCAAATTTGTTTCAATGAAGCTAACGTTGACAAGCTACACCGAGGCCAAACACTCGCATACAAACTACTGTGGCCTAAACCTAACTTCCTGCGTTACCTAGTTCGATTAATAGTTTGACGTGCAATAACACCACAGTGTCATATTTTCCAAAATCGGTTACCAGCTAACGTCGGGCAGCGATTGCAGGAGTATATTTAGCAGATTGAACAGTTGCTGCTCCCTTAATGTTGAAATCGGCTGCTGTCGTATCAGCTAACATTAGCTTCACTAGCAAACTCTGGCTCCTTTGCTCAAACAGCTCATCACCTTAACAGCTTTCTGGTCCCAATTTTGAAATGGTGTCAGTTGCGACGATCTTGGAGAAAACAAAGCTGTGTTTTACAGATCTATTATGTTAGGCTTTTTAATAACTCAGGTACCTAAACCATTTTTCGAGATCAGTAAGAGGTGGTGCAGCTAAGTTAATCATTGGAGTGTGGGTGGTGAGACAAGGCCATGTTGGTACAGCTAGATATAAACTGTCTTTCCCTTAAAAGTGTTATTCTGAACGTTGCACTGCCTGCTGAGAAGAGCTTGCAATGAACAGATTAAATATTGAGATAAAGACTGTCGTTCCCATTGGGGCCACCAGTACTGCATGCACTCATTGACTAGTTATACTATAAGGTGCCTTTGATACTAATCAGAAATCAGAATCGGAATCAGAAAACCTTTATTCGTCCCACAGCGGGGAAATTTACAGTGCTACAGCAGCAAAGGGACAGTGCAGATAAAGGTTAAGTACCAATGTATAAGTACAAGATATAAGTACAAAAAACACAACAACAAGTAAGTAAGTGGTAAGTAATACAGAAAGTGAACAGTGAGAGTAATACTCTAGCAGCCAGTGGTAACGATAATACATACTAAAAAGAGATATATTGCACATTCGTACTGCACATGATTGTATTGCACAGTAAGGTAAGTAAGTAAAAACAGTAAGAATAGTAATAAATAGTACGGGGTGTATTGCACATGAGCGGAGGAACAGTGGTGTTACATTGAGTGTGTGCTGGTCTACCAGGGACTATAGGGATATACATTTAAAAATGTGTAGTAGCCAAACTATAAACGATTAGTGTAGGACCCGGTGGCAATGTAGAGACAGCAGTTAAGGGAGCAATTTAGTCACCATTAGAGTAAAGAAAATAGAGGTAACTTGTGAATGGTCATAGATCATTTATTGGAAAGACACCATACAGTTCTTTGATTGATCCAGCAATGTTAAGGACACCTGGTGTAGGGTGGGAACATGATAATAAACCAACATGGAGCCAAGGTTCATTCTCTTTAGTTATTCTGAAGTTTTTATCAGTATAAAAATTTGATTTCGTGGACTTAATTAACTTTTCATAAATAAAAATGTTAGCGAGTACAGCTAAAACTGAGTCCAATCGTAAATCCAGTGCAGGTAAAAACCTCTTGGCACGTGTATCACCCCATGTACATTTATTCCCCCCCTTCATAAGCATTTATTAATGTGTTTGCGTTGTTGATTACTTTTGTATAAAACTCACTTTTTGTTATTTATCAAAACGCAGCTTATGCAACAAGCAAATGGTGTATAAAGTGCAAATACAGAGTTTCCGAGCTGATTTAAAATTTTAAGTCTAAATTGGCATATTTAAGAAACAGTTCCTGTGTGTCAGATTATTCTTCTTGTGGAGAAATTGTTGAATCAGTTGCTTAGTAATTGAGGTCAGGTCTGTAGCCCATGGCATGCAGTGTAGTGGTGACTATTGGATGTGAGGCTGCATGCAGGTTAGTGGGTGTAGTAGTAAACTATTTACCTTTCACTGCTCAGCTTCTGTCACACAACACAACATCCACAACATTGCTGACAAGGACTCAGATACCAAAATTGGTGTCTTGATTTCAGCGTCTAACAAATAGGCTACTAATGTCAATACCTAATATTGCTTTACATATTTTCAGAAAATAAAGTAATTATATTCGACAGTATAGTTACCAGTTTATACAGTAGATTTCAGTAGAGGTAGGATTGGGTGTGAGGATTCCTAAAAAGTCTTTTAAGGCCTAACATTTGTATGTGCACCCATAAACCACATGTCAAGACATCATCAGTTGTTATCCAGGGATTAGTGGTATTGGGGTCAAAGAAAAGTTTAAATAGCCTGATGGTATTTCATGTGTATCCCCCTCCAAAAAAGTTTTGATACCAAGCTATTTTAGAACATATTTCCCAATTAAGTGCGTGATTTGATTTTAGAGGCGGATTTAGTAGAGAAAGTTGAACATGGACAGCAATTTGTCACCCTATAATTTGTTAAAAGATTTAAATATCAAGCATAGGTGAAAGTATTTAGAATAAGTAGAAAATTGCTTAATAACCAGCTTTGGTGCAGCAAGTACATTTTTACCAAAGACAACTAGCTCAAACCAATGTTTGAGGAAAGGCATTTTAGATTGTATTCATGCAAGCAAACTCTTCTTTTAGCTGAGGCCAAAGATAGTGTGTGGGAGTGATGTTCGCTTCTGGCTTTGCGCAGGCCTAACCCTTTCTCATATATGGCCTATACACTATCATTGATTTTTGCTGTGAGAAGCTCAATCTGACGGAGGCCTCTGTGGGAGGGGAAAACAGTGTTTGATCCGCTACAGCGGATGTGATTACAGGCATAAGTCTAACTTCAGTCAGGGTATAATGCAGTTAATGTTTATTATGGAATCTGATCTTAGTGAGCCGTACAAACTTGTTTTCTTATTTCTATGCAACCTAATTCCCTCATTTGTTAAACTCAGCCGATCATGGTTCCCACACAAAGAACAAAAACAAGTTCTCGGGCAAAGAGTTGACCCAGCTGCATTGTATTGGAAGTTGTTGTCGCACTTATCAGTGGTCCTTCTGAATCACTGTTTATAGAATGGTATTGGCATCTTTATTAACATGCATTCAGCAACTGTTATTGCCTAGAAAGAGTGGTTTGATGAAATCAGAACATCAACGTCTGACTAGATTGTAATAGTTGTTTGTAATGTACTACAGTGATACAGTATGACTTTTATGTTGTCATTTGAAGTGCCCTTTTTGGAGATAAAAGTAAAGAAGATGTATTGACTAAAGTAAAGATGTTTGTATGTAGTCTTTGCAGAAATTCTGCAAACACAATAAAAACCCACACATAAGACGTGGGTCGTTTTGCTGGTTTTTGGAGTTCACATGTTGCCCTTCCTCACAGCGGCTCAGGGGTCATGTTATTCCTGTTAATGACATCAGAGGTGATGCGTCCACATACTCAGCATTGTACCCTTGTACCCTATCTCAGACATTTCCTCCTCCTCACTGTTATCCTTCTCCTCCATGTTATTATCATGACTAAAGAAGTGGCTATGAACCCCTTGGGCAGTGAACTATTTTGCTGAAGTTGACTGACTGACCGTTCTGCAGCGTAAAATACAGATGATGCCAGGAGCAAACCTTAACTTGTGTAGAAAAGTGTCACGAAGTCTGTGACATTTTTTAGACCAATACCTCCATAAAAACAAAATACAAATTCCCATGAATGGTGCATTTTGTGGAAGAGGAGTAGAGGTGACTAATATCTGTTTAACTTAAATTAAAGAAGCTGTTTAGCAAGATAGATAAATAAATGGAGGATTTGAATACTCTTCTTATCGTCACTCACGTACACAGCACACAGTGAAATGTAGATACATTTAAGATGCATTTAACCCATCCTAGTATTAGGAGCTGGAGGTAGCTATTATATATATATTTTATAGTGCCTGGGGAGCAGTGTGGGTGCTCAAGAACACCTCGGCAGTGCCCCGGAGGCGGACACCCCTCTGGTTCCCAAGCCAAGTCATTGCTGAACACATAAACACACATGCATTGTCATTTACCAGCTTGTTATAGCATGGAGAGCAGGAAGAGAAAGAAGAGGTCTTGAATAGAGGTGAAGGGATAGATTGGATATAAAAGGAAAATAGAGTGCAGAGGAAAACTGAGAGGAGAGAAAGAAGGAATAGGAGAAGCCAGGCAGAGTGTTATTATTAGAAGAGGAAATCAGAAACACTAGAGCATGTCCTGTCCTTCAGGAGGAAGATCTGGCCTGGTTTTCTGTTAGAAAGGACACATGCTATCATTTAGTTTCTGCTATAGATTTTAAAATGAAAACGTTTAAACTTCTGATTTGTTATTCTGTTTGCTGTTATATTTTAAAATCAGGGTATCGTTTATTGTGGTTGCTACACATTATCTGATGTAGACATAGCTATTTCTAATTTGAGATCAGGACTTACAGTAAAATGTGATACTGATGTGAGGATCTGAGGCTTGCAGAATCACCAACATCTTTTAAATTACTTCTTAAAAAGGTTTAAAATGTGCTGTGTAAATAAAGTACAATGTGATTCCTCTCCCACGGGTTCTGTACAACACCAACATACTTGGATCATTGGTCAGTCATCTAACATCCTTTCCTCTAAAATCATTTGTTATACTATCCTTTTAAATAGGCCAGAATTTGTAGGCTATGGAAGCAATTTGTCATTTTACTTTTCACCTGAAATGCTTCAGGGAGCACAATAACGGGGGCTCTGTGTTGTCTAAAAGTACTGTGCTATACATCAAACATTGAAACATGGTTCAGCTTTCTTGAAATAATTTGAATCTAATCTCTTTTTTTTTTTTGTCTTTCAGGTGGTACGTTGAAACTTCGCCTTCACACAGCATTCCTAACACCCAGGGCCCAAAGCTTCACCTGCTGCTCTGTAGGACCAAGCAGTTGTGTGACAGATTACCAGCCTCTGTGTGACTGTGGACACGTACAGAGGTCCAGCATTTATAGGATCACACGCTCCAAAAACCAACTAAGACCTATGGCAATAAATCACCTGCTTAAAGTATTTAGTCATACACGAATATCAGATGTAAGAAAGGGGAACCTCTCAACTAGTTTTTGTTAAACTAAACCTATCCTGCTGCCTAAGTCTCCCCTGGGGCTGGGTGCATGGGTGTTGTGCTGACAGCAGGCCGTTGTCATGGTGGACTGGTATGTCTAAGCCTGAAGCTAGCAGAGCTTCCCAGTTTTATATAGCATGTTAGCATATGGCTAGCAACGTATGGTGACTGATCAGGCCATTATCCTCTTCCCCTCCATCACCATCTCTGGCCCCTACAAGGGGGTATAAACTTGTTGGTAGTGGTGCCCCCTTACCCTGTCATCTTTTCTCTTTTATTTAGTCATCTATCCACCCTACCCAACAATCATCAGCTTTTGCTCTCTTTCACTCATCAGCCCTCTTCACTTGTTTTGTAGCACTAAGCACTCTTTTGCTCGGCCTAGCTAAGCTCTAGTCCTTTATGAATTCATCTCGCATCTGTCCGATTTAAGCTTAAATTACCACAGCTCAGTCCCTGCCCTCTTTAAATTCAAACCCCAAGCCCAGTTTAATTTACATTTTGGCACAGTGTACACCACCCTAAAGCCTGACCTTCAAGCTGCTAGGCAGTTATTTTGGTAGTTGTTTTGGTTGCATGGAATCGGCTTAACCGTGGAGAGACCAGGCTACCACAAACTGATGGACTTTGACAAGCGAGGAGTTGGGGGAGGAGGTGGTGGTGGTGGTGGAGGAGGAGGAGGAGGAGGAGGAGGAGGAGGAGGAGGAGGGGGAGGGAAGGGGGACACGGAGGAGGGGAAGAGGATGCCTGGGAAGACGGGAAGTCGATCAGGGCACGGTGGCCGGGGTACCAGCTCCAACTCCGGGGTTTTGATGGTCGGACCAAACTTCCGGGTCGGGAAAAAGATCGGCTGTGGGAACTTTGGAGAGCTGCGACTTGGAAAGAACCTATACACCAATGAATATGTGGCTATCAAACTGGTAAAAAAATAAGTTCTCTGTATATAGTGCATAGTATCGTAGGGCAACACACTTAATTTGTGTCCTCTAATAATGAGAAGGACTGTTATTATTCCCTATTTCAGAATAAAATAATAAACTTGAAAGGGACTAAAAGCTGTTTCACATTATAGTTAAACCATCATATACTTGGAACATAAGAATTGGGTTTGATTGGCCTGAATATGGCAGTAGTGTCAGAAAAATTGGAATTAAGAATTGTGTTTTATGAGTTTTACTACCACTGTTGTGTGACAAAGAACTGTTCTAATTCAAACATGCTCCTCCTTTGTAGGAGCCTATCAAGTCACGGGCGCCACAGCTCCACCTAGAATATCGCTTCTACAAACAGCTGGGAAGTTCAGGTGAGAACCACTCGCCAGGTCTTCTACTGTGACAATCGACTGAGTTTTAATGGAAGGGTTTGCATGAGACCAACAACATTTACATTGAAGTTAGCTGTGTGTAGCATTAACACTAATGACAACAAGTCAATAAGGCTTTTAAAGTTATGATTTTTATCATGATTTCTCAAAGAGAAGTGCCATATTCTCTTTATTTTCTGGTGATTATCGCCATCTTTTTGCCCGTTTCCTGATGCACGGCAGTTCTCGTCACTGCTAACTGTACTTTTGACCTGGAGAGGGTGTAGGCTCTATGTTTTTGGACATATCTTCACACTTTCTTTCCATTGTAGCACATGGGAGGTTCATGCTATCCCTCCATTGTTCCGACACAGACAAACAATTAAATTCATTGGAACACCTGACCAAGCCAAAATAATTGCTACTGGATATTAAACCCTGGGTCGCTGCAGTGGAAACGTATGTATATGTCCATACGCATGTGTGTGTGTGTGTGTGTATATGTGTGTGTGTATATATATATATATATATATATATATATATATATATATATATATATACCTAATATTGTGTAGGTCCCCCTGACCCGTGGAGGCCTGGACTCCACTAGACCTCTGAAGGTGTGCTGTGGTATCTGCCACCAAGACGTTAGCAGAAGATCCTTTAAGTCCTGTAAGTTGCGAGGTGGGGCCTCCATGGATCGGACTTGTTTATCGAGCACATCCCACAGATGCTCGATTGGATTGAGATCTGGAGAATTTGCAGGCCAAGTCAACACCTTGAACTCGTTGTCGTGTTCTTCAAACCATTGCTGAAGCATGTTTGCAGTGTGGCGGCGCACATTATCCTGCTGAAAGAGGCCACAGCCATTAGGAAATACCGTTTCCATGAAGGGGTGTACCTGGTCTGCAACAATGTTTAGGTAGGTGGTATGTGTCAAAGTCACATCCACATGAATTGCAGGACCCATGGTTTCCCAGCAGAAGATTGCTCAAAGCATCACACTGCCAGCTTGCCTTCTTCCCATAGTGCATCCTGGTGCCATGTCTTCCCCAGGTAAGCGAGGCACCCGGCCATCCACATGATGTAAAAGGAAACGTGATTCATCAGACCAGGCCACCTTCTTGCATTGCTCCGTAATCCAGTTCTGATGCTCATGTGCCCATTGTAGGCGCTTTCACCGGTTTACAGGGGTCAGCATGGGCACCCTGACCGGTCTGCGGCTACGCAGCCCCACACGCAACAAACTGCGCTGCACTGTGTGTTCTGACACCTTTCTAACAGAACTTGTTCAGCAATTTGAGCTACAGTAGCTCTTCTGTTGGGTTGCTCCCCACGCGCATCAATGAGCCTTACCCTGCCCCCCCACCCGGCCACCTTCCTGCATTGCTCCCGCCCCTTCACCGGTTTTCCTTCCTTGGACCACTTTTGGTAGGTACTGACCACTGCAGACCAGGAACACCCCACAAGAGCTGCAGTTTTGGAGATTCTCTGACCCAGTCGTCTAGCCATCACAGTTTGGCCCTCGTCTAAGTCGCTCACATCCTCACACTTGCCCATTTTCCTGCTTCCAACACATCAACTTTGAGGACAAAGTGTTCACTTGCTGCCTAACATATCCCACCCACGGACAGTTGCCATGGTAACGAGATAATCAATGTTATTCACTTCACCTGTCAGTGTTCATAATCTTATGGCTGATCTGTGTGTGTGTGTCTACACACACACACACACACACACACACACATATATATATATGTATAAATAAATTACAGTTTTCAATCATCATCAACATTACATCAATCCACAGCATTGTCTGTAACTGTTAAACATTCAAAAAGAATTATAATGCATTTAAATTAGGTGTAGGAAGCATATGGACTTGTTTAGGACTTGGACTTCACGTGGTACTTGTTGGTCTTAATTTGGGCCTTTCATCTCTGTTATAAGATATCTGTATCATAAACTTGATGTTGAGCTAAGAATTTTATTGTGGGCTGAGTCAACTCATCCCAGGATAAAATACAGCGTGGTGGCTTTCAGCTGCTGTCATTGTTCTCTGCACAGTTTGCCTGCTGTCTGTGGGAACTGCAGTCATGTCTCATAATGGATGCAGTGATGATTATGATGATGATGAGGGTTTTTAAGGTTCAAGGTTCATTTATTGTCATTCTACAACACAGGGTTGCACAATGAAATGCAAGTTGTAGTCCCATTGTGCTACACAAGAAAAAAACTATTTATTATGGCGGAGTGTGGAGGATGAGTTGGGGAGTCCTACAGCCTGAGGAAAGAGGCTGCTCTGTAGTCTGGTGGTACCACAGCAGATGCTTCAGTATCGCTTGCCAGACGGCAACTGATCAATGTATTGTGTTTATTCATAAATGTGCCTGTGTCCAACTCCTGTTCTGACTGTCCTTCCTTTGTCTATTCATCCAGAGGGCGTACCCCAGGTATTTTACTTTGGACCATGTGGTAAATACAATGCTATGGTTCTGGAGCTACTTGGACCCAGCTTAGAAGATCTGTTTGACCTCTGCGACCGGACCTTCTCTCTAAAGACTGTACTCATGATAGCCATACAACTGGTAAAACAGAATTCTTTTTTTTAAATCTCAAAAAGAGTTTATTGTTGGATCACTCAGCTCAGCCTTTCTTGCTCTGTTCCTTCCCTTAGATAACACGTATGGAGTTTGTCCACACCAGAAGCCTGATCTACCGAGACGTGAAGCCTGAGAACTTCCTGGTGGGCCGACCTGGCTCCAAACGGCAACACACCATCCACATCATAGACTTTGGCCTGGCGAAGGAATACATAGACCCAGAGACCAAAAAACACATCCCATACAGAGAACACAAGAGTCTGACTGGAACTGCTAGATATATGAGCATCAATACACATCTGGGGAAAGGTGAGCTGCTCCCTTTTTGTTGCTTTTAGTATTTTTTCACGATGTTCTTTATATTAACATTTTCTTTCTACAATTCTGAGGGAAGTAATAAGATTCTGCTGAGTTTGGTAAAACTTCTTAGAGAAACCCCAACAAAATGAATACACACAGTTGTGACTTGGAGTACAGTAAGTGTCTTCTACCAGAGCACGTCTGTGGAGAGCGTTTCATACAAAGCCGAGCACTAATGTGAACACAAGAGTAACACGTCAACGAGTCAATCTCCATAGACCCACATGTTAAAAGGCCAAACTTTACAGCAGAAATAAACATGTTTACAGCCTTGTACAAAAAACAGTTATCCATAGCTAATTTCCCCATTCATGACAACTGGGGGGGTTATATAACTCACTCGTTTAAATTATTTTAAGGGTTAAAGTTGCTAATTTTAAGGCCGTGGCCGCTTTAAATGACAGGTGGGTTTCCTCACAGGTGTCAGACTGCCTAAGGTCCATCAGAGAAATGATTAGAGCTGTAACTATTGTATTGTTTTCATTGCAGAGTAATGTGTCAATTATTATTATTTAGTCTATGAAATATCAGATAATCATGAAAAATGCCCTCCACACTTTTCCAGAACCCAGGGTGACATCTTCAAACAATTTGTTTTGTGAGTCACTCAATTATAAAGGATAAAGAAAAGCCGCAAATTTGTGTATTTGCTGAATGAATAACCCAAAAGATTAATGTATCATCAAAATTGTAAACTATTAACTCCTTGTAATCAAAAAATTACAAAAGAGCATGTCTTTTTTCACCATTTCCATCCCATTTGAGTCTGCAGGCCTGACAACTTGGCTCTGTCGTGGTGGAGAGTAATTCAAGCCTTTGTTTTTCTGTGTTTCAGAACAAAGCAGGCGGGATGACCTGGAAGCTCTCGGCCACATGTTCATGTACTTCCTGCGAGGCAGCCTACCCTGGCAGGGACTCAAGGTGAGGACGCAGTTGACCAGCCGTCCAGTGTGTTCATCAGTCCAGTCATCTGTGTTCTTCCCCTTGCATGCTTCCTTTACCTATTCTGAATACATTCCTCTATGTCTCTGTCGTCAATAGGCTGACACCCTGAAAGAACGTTATCAGAAGATAGGAGACACAAAGAGAGACACACCAATAGAGGTCCTCTGTGAAAACTTCCCAGGTTCGTATGCACACACTTCTACAAATAAGAAAAAATCATTGTTTCTGTGAAGCTGTTGCGTATATGATCAGGTTAGCATATGTTGATCAAATCTTGTGTGTGTCTCTGTGTGTGAATCTGTGCATGTGTGGGTTCTGTGCCTGTGTGTATGCAACAGAAGAGATGGCCACCTACCTGCGGTACGTGCGTCGGCTGGACTTCTTCGAGAAACCAGATTACGACTACCTGAGGAAACTCTTCACGGACCTCTTTGACAGGAACGGATACATCTTTGACTACCAGTACGACTGGACTGGAAAGCCACTGGTTAGTTGCTGCACACACAGTCAGCTGTCTGAGCTGAATTTTCTGTGAGGTTTAGGTCACTCCTGAGAGGTCAGTTCAACAGTGATGCATAATCTTTCGGCTGATCTGCTGTGGAAACAGGAACTGAAAGAGTAGTCAAGCTATTCATTTCTCTGTACCTCCAGAAAAATGTTTAGGCTTCTTTACAAACTGTAATCTGAATAGACTCACTTTGAGGGAAGTCAGCAGAAAACCATGTTGAATTTCAAATAATGTGAGCTCTTAGTTTAGCAGTGAGGTTTGAAATTTGAGTGCCACAATGCTGCAACATTCAGCGACATCGGCCTCACGCTACTAAATTTGGTGTAATTAGTTCTTAATGACAATAGTTTATTGTAAAGGGCAGAGTTCGCGTTAACCGAATACTTTTCATCACTGACCAGTTTTAAAAAAAAAAGAAAGAATAATGACGTAAAAATCTAAAGGCCGTCCGTCATTTTCACAGATCAGAACAGTGACTGAGGGCGATCTATCAGAACTTTAAGTAACTCGCAGCGTGTCTCCTCGAGATCGAAAAGTGGCTGGTGTGTATGGTTCACCGGCATATTCCATTTCCTAACGGCAGGTGCCGCTTGAAAATGGTATGCCACTGTCACACCAGTAACGTCCCCTCATGCCTATTTCCCATAAATGTATTTATTTTTTTCCGTTTTTATTGACTAAGTTGCGCAAAATAGCACCATAAATAAAGGACTGTATAACATGGATGTTGTTAGCCTAGCCACGTAGCCAGTCTGACTAATCAATAACAGACATTTTGAGCCAATTAACTAAATGAGGGTATTATTTTTGGAGTGTTTATTATTAGAATGCGATCACACATTATATAAAACTCCACGTCACAGAACATTAACCAGGCATACGTATGACATTAATTATTCGCCATAAATACTTTGAATTAGTACTTGTTGCTGTCATTATGGCATGAGCCGTTTTCTACCGGCATAGATATGATGGACGGTATTTTCTCACTATGATCTGTCTTCAGATAGTCTAATATGACAACTTTTGTGTGTATTGATTACACCCGGTAACCGGTATATAAAAAACAACAACAAAAAAAAAAAAACGGATTATGCCGCTGGATCAGAGTGAAATGACGGTGTTCAAAACGGCTAATGCCACAATGATGGCAACAGGTACTCATTCAAAGTATTTTTGGTGAATAATAAATGCTATGTCACACGTTTACCTGGTTAATGTTCCGCAACGTTTGTATAATGTGTGATTGCGTTCTGCTATTCAACATTCCAACATAATTCAAGTATTGCTTAGTTATTAAGCTCTACATTTCTGCTGTCGATTATTTAGACTGGCTACGGTGTTGGACGAGAGAAACTCAATGGTCTACAATCAGAAACAGAAAAATATAAATTTATGAGAAATCTGCATCAGGGGACTGTGCTGACATTGGCATACCACTTTCAAGTGTGTGTGCCGGTGGGACACGAGCGGCATATTCCGCTGAACCATAACGGCAAACCATTAGCCACTTATCTCTCGGCAACACTCAGATTTCCTCCCGGTGAAGCACTTTTTTTCAGGAACGGGAAATGAAATCTCACGTTCTCTGCCCTGGGAGAAATGTTTCCTGACTTTAGAACTTTAGCTGAAGTGGCGCTGCTAATTAAGTCTGCAGTGTGTCAGCAGAGTGACGCAAGTCCAGCCGTCAGAATAAAATTAAAACAGCCATGAGAACTCGTCTGTCTGAGGCAAAGACACAAAAACTAAATTTGTGAAATAGCATTGTTCATATTTGCCTGTTTAGGCACAATGTTCGCATTGTTTTTTAGTGGCCTCCGCTGTCACTGCGGGGAAACAATCTTTCATCTGCTTCATGTGTGTTGACATGAAAAGTGAGCGTCGGTGTCTCTGTTCATTTTTTCTCTCCATTTCCTTATAAATGCATAATCTAAAAGCTTGTGCTGTACATTAATTATTTAAACATTTAAATGAATGAATGTCAATTTTAATGCTATTAAATATGCCTTATTATCATTCAAATAAATAATGGATTACGATTATGGATTATGGATTATATATTGCGTCAAAGTGATGGACAGGGAGAAAGTCTCCTAGTGTACTCCAATAGTACAAAAGCGCTATCTATTAGACCCAGTGTTCCCAACATGGGGGTTAGGCCCCCCCATGGGGTCGCAAGATGAATCTGAGGGGTCAACAAACAGGTAAACTTGTAGATGTTCCTCTAATCTTCACAAAATCCCTGTTTTGTTGAAGCCACCTCAGAGCGAAATTTGCAACATGTGACGGGGGGTCACAAGAGAAAAAAGGTTGGGGAACACTGCGTTAGATCAATAATAGGGTATAAAGTCCACATAAAGAAATGTCATGTAACCAAATGTGTTTGCCCTTACCTGATCCCTTGTTAATCCTCACTTCCTGTGTGTTTAGCCCACTCCTATTGGTCCAGTCGCCAGTGAGACTCCGCTTCAAACGAGCAACCGAGAGAAAGCCCCGCAGACCAAAAACCAGGTACAGGCACTCATTCTGAACACACATGCAACATGGTCGTGTTAGTGTTGCCATTCACATGATTTTAGTAGAGAACAGATTCCGCACATATTTACCAAACTGTCAATGCCATCTTAAAAACCATGGCTGCGATCAGACAGACTCTTTAGTTTAGGAAGGTTCCTGAGTGGAATGACCCGGAAGTATTTAAGTGGCAGCCATGATAGGAGCTGGGGGAATTCTCTAAATGCTTTACCAAAGTAAAGGAGATAATGTCGTCCCACAATTCCTTGCGGCAGCAACATTTAAAACGATCGCAAACCCACATCAATAGCTTCCGCCGCTGCATAATTACATAGTCTAGTGTAAGTGCGGTGGGATTTATTAGTCCTTATGATTTCTCCTTCGCATATTTCATTGACCTCATGACTATTTCCATTGAGGTCAAGGAAAAGTGGTGAAGAAAAAACGTAGGACGTCTTTGTTTTTTTTTGTTTTTTGTCTAGTATGTGCCAGTCTAGTGAAAAGCTCATCCTTTTTCTCACTGTACATCAGATACACACTGCTGGCCACATGAAGCAGCCCTGCCTCTCATTCACCGTACTGCTACCTCAGCTCGCGGCACGTTCTTGTTTCCTCCACTTGATAACGCAGGTTAGCCGTGCTGCAGGGTTAACTTTCTTAGACACAAAAGAATCAACACTAAAGAAAGCAGCAAATTAGGACGCAGTGCTGCAGCAATCCAAAGTGAGGGAAAAGTTGAGACTACAATAAAGTTGTCATTGTTAGGGTTAATATTTTTTGTACCACCTCGATAGTTAATGGTAAAGCGAGGTTTCCGTTGTCCTGTGTGCTGAAGAGTTCAAGTCACATTTTATCTGTGTTCATTGAGCTTCAAAACATTTGTTAGGCAGGCTATATAGAGATTGACATCATCAAGGCATATAGATTTATTATATTTTCAATTGAAAAGTAGGCTACTTTTGATTTTACATTACATTCCAAACACGTGCATAATAACGCTCATAACATTTTCGATACGGCTTGGTCTCGCCGACTTGAAATCAAATAATTTCCCTTCGTTTCTATAAATAAAATAACCTAGAATAAAACTCTTTGAAAACAAACGAAAATATAACGTAACCTATCGCTGGCTCATATCATTTTACTTGTAAAACCACACCGCCTACCTTTCCCTCTGTGTGACCGCTCCCTCGCTGAACTGCAGCGGCTTGCACTCGTGTGAGAAATGTGCGACGAGATGAAGAACAGGAGGATCCTCCATCCAGTTTGCCGCAGTTGGGATATATTTAGCTGAAATGCCCTTATGAGGACTTCCCTGGCCGCTAAGAAATTCAAGCCTCCATAACTGTGGAGCTATGTCATCACGGCAACATCTCGTGGCGTGTTTGTAGCATCAGAGCGGCTGTGGCTGCGGCCGACACGTCCTTGCTGGTCATTTCTTGGCCATGACCAATGACCAATAATGGAAATTTTATCCTTTTCATACAATTTTTAAAAACGTGCTTCGAGGTATTTATTGTCACCGGAGAGATTTAAATATATTTTAATATTAAATATGTAAATATATAACAGATTTTTATCTGTAAAGTAAAAAAAAAAAAACAGTAATTAGCAGATAATAGAAAAATTGTGGTAAAATAATAGAGCCAGTGTAAAGTATTGGTTGGACTTTTTCGTGTGGGACGGTTTTACAACATTGTGAGGGTGGACAGTAGATGTGTTTTGACACTGATCGACAGAAAAGCCGGAACACACTGAGTGTTTGCTGCCTCTTGTACAGGCGGCTGTGAAAGGTTTCTTGTTTGCTCCTTCAGGCAGGATCCACAGCAGACACATGGCCCCACGTCGGTCTGCCTGCACCTTCTCGGGCTGATGTTGTATAATATAATCCTGCCGTTATCTTTTCATTTAGATCAGTTTGTGAAGATGCATTTGGAGTTTAACATGAAGGCTTTGTTTTCTGTTGACCAGTGTTGGGAAACCTAATTATTATACCTATAATTATTATAAACATTCACAAACACAAATGCACATCAGTGCAGGTTTACAAAGGCACCAGTAGTTGGGCTGCACTGCAGGCCTTTGAGGCAGGTGAGGTTGAGGCAACACAGAAAATAAACCACCTCCTTCCCCTTTTGCATGGGGCTTCCACACAGCAGTCTGCTGTGCACTCTTACTGTACTGCACACTTGAGTGCTCACCCTCCTGTTGCTCCTCCACCAAATACTGACTCTGAACTCACTATTTCTTTTCTCTTTCCTTTTTCACTCTTTCCTCATTCTTTTTCTCGCCTCACCCGCCCACTCCTCTTCTCCACCTGCTCGTCTTCCCACTTCTCCCTCGCCTTACTGCTTTTCCTTCTTCTCTCTGGTTTCCACCCCGTCTTCCCCTTTCCATTGCGAGCCTCCTCTTCCATCTTATTTGTCCTCTTCACCTTTTCCCTTCTCCACCGCCACCACCCACTCCCCACCCCCGCCTCGTTTCTCCTGCGATCGGCTTCCTGTCTCCTCTAGTCTCCAGAGGGGAAAGGCAGTGAGTCGCAGCCCACTCCAGTGACCAATCGAGAGCTGCTGGGCTCCCATCTCACTGCTGATAGGCTGGGCGGGTCCGTCCAGGTACTGAGAGGAAGCGTTAGCGCTGCTGGCTTCTTGTCTGTCTGCCTACCTGTCTATCTGTCTGCCTGCATGAACTTCTCCAAGACAGAGCAGGGCTGACTGCAAGGCTATTTCCTCAGTTATTCCCAAAAACACTAGTGTATCCATGTTAGGTTTGCACGGCATATTTTAAGCAATGTCACTTTTTCTTTTTTTTTCTTTTTTACATTAAAAATAATGGAGACTTTCTGCAAGGAGACAGAAGGTTATGGCCTGGAGAAGAGAGTGTAGAGACACATGGTGGAGGCTGACCAGTGACGAGCTGTGTTTGTGGCAACAACTAGAATAAACAATAGAAAATGAGCAGAAGTGAAGTTGGTAGTTATTGCTGAGATCTATAAAGAGTTGTTGTGAGGTTATAACTCCCTTTTCATATGTAAACTCTGTGTGTCACAGAGGAGTTTGATGAAGAAAAATTCAACTTGCATTTGGCCTTTCAATCCTGATAAATGCAGGGTTGGGTCATGCACACCACACCTAATACATCGCTGTTATTTCATTTGTAGGCTTTTCAACTAGTGGTCGCTAGAACAACATGTGGTGGTGACGAGGTCATTTGTGTGTTGCAAAGTTGATGTTTACTGAGAAATTACATGGTACATAATCCATGTCGAAACATTAGGATTTAGTCCATTCTGTCCAGAAAACTAGCAAAGTAAATGATTGTTTACTTTATTGGCATTATCAACCACGAAGGGTGAGGCCTGAGTGTGGAGAGCAGCTCCAGCCATGTTAAATATGTTAAATATTACCTTTTTGTTTTTTGCGTACAGATGGATATCATTTGGTAGCACTATGTAAACCTGTTTCTTTCTAAGTATTTTAAGTTTATATGAACTGTACAGAGCGCTTTCATATGAATGCAGTTCACAGGGAACTGAAACTTAAAAACAAAGAAGCAAAAGACTTGAGGTGAAAAAGACCAAATAAAAAACGGGGATATCTTGTTATAATTATGTGTCAACACCAATATCAAACAAGTCATTATGATGTCTACAATGAGGCTCATCATAAGCCGGATCATCATGGCATTGTGAGTGCAGCTAGTAGTAATATAGATGTTGTTGCTCAAATGTGTTCTTCATAACATACCACTTTTTATTTTCTTTAAGTTTCTATTAGAGTGCTGAGGGGCCATTTACATTTCTGCATCTTAAGCCTCTATAGTATTGGCATGGAGTGGGTGAGCTTTAAATGATTGCAAAGTTGATTTTTAAAAAAAAAAACAAATAAAAAAAAAAAAAAAACATTTCAGACACGTCAGGTGCACTGAAGGATGGGGGAAATAATTAAAAGAAAAACGGAGATGGGCGAAATGCTTAAAGGAGCTAAACAGACACAGGAAAAAGCGTACAAGCCTGTATGTGATGTCAGGGCTGCTGCTGTTGAATGAAGTTAAAAAAGGTCAAGGCCACAAAGTAGTTTTTGCTTTTTGTTCTTTGTCTTTAATCAGAGATGCCGCTATTTTGCATGGCAACAAAATGAATGTTGACAATGCCCGGAGCTTCCCTGGAGGTCACCGTTCTTCTGGAGTACTGAGACCACGTCCACATTAAGCTGGCTACTTTTGAAAACAATCTTTTCCGTTGTGAGGATGGAGAGCGGGACACAGACGGACGTTTAACTGAGACTCTGCCGAGTCACTGGGCTCTGTTTGTCACTGCTCTCTGGCTGTAACGCACATGTGTGCCATGTGAAAGAAGAAGATGGCTTTTATCTGCTTTCCCATTGTTTCGGTGTGTCCGTGTAAAAAAGAGCTGTGGACGCTTGTTGTTTTCACACGTAAACCGCATTTTCAGATGTATCTGCTTTAGTGTGGACGTGATGCAAGGGACATTGGTCCACCTGAGCTCATCCCTCTGTCTTCTGTTTCTCACCTCCAGGTGATGAGTTCAACCAACGGGGAGCTGAATACAGACGACCCCACTGCAGGACACTCCAACGCACCAATCACAGCCAATGCAGAAGTGGAAGTGGCTGATGATACCAAGTAAGGTCACGCACATCAGTTAAAGTAGATATATATGTGTGGAGTATGTCGACTCCTGCAACTCTTCTTTTAACCACAACAACAGCAAACATTTAGAGAAAATTATGTAATTAAAGAGAAACAAGGTTTTTACAAACTTAGGCTGAGTTACTTCTGTGACTGTAACCAAGACTTCCTGTGGCTTAGTCTTCTTCTTTACTGTGAAAAGCAGACAAAATCCTGATTTAAAAAGTCAGCTTGTTTTCTCATGTTCTCTCGTTTTACATTTATTATATTCTGCGGTCATAAAGTGACTTGACACAAGCATTTTGTTTTCACCTGCGAGTAGGCCAGGGCGAGTCGGGCAAGATTCGCTTAAGTTATTCAAATAGTAATTTCAGCATTCGATTTAGATGGTTTTCTTTATTATTCGATTTATATTCGACTCCCGAAATCCGTTCAAACAGCCCTAAAAAAAGCAATGTTAGTCATTAAAGCCCCTAAAAATGTGGGTTCAGATCCTATAAGGGTTAGATCTTAAAATGTAAAAATATTTGTGTCAACAATCAAAATGAAAGTTTGTGTGCAAGACGTTTGATCAGAATTGATTAATTCCAGCCATGAGAAAATAACCACAAAACTATCATCACATTTTGCTCAGGTTATTGCTGAATAAGATTGGGGGATTTAAAGTATGTGACACCACATTTTTCCAACTAAGCCACTTCAAACCAGTGAGAGACCACAAAAAAAACCTCAAATCCAGAAAACTGTCATGTGAAATGTCTAATAGTAGAAATATAGAGATAATGGAGAAATCCATGTAGGAAGAAAGTTCATTGTTACTAAAAATAAAAAAAATTCAATAAATTAAAAGTATATTTGAAAGAGAACAGCTGCATTTGAAGTAGGGCTAAACAATAAATCTGAATTTTATCGCAATATCTTTTTTCCCCCGAAACATGTCACAATTATTACACAAATATTTGTTAAAGGCGAAATGTGTATCAAAAATACGATTTTATGTGAAATATTGTATTTCTGCAGAATGGTCCGACCCACAAATCGTACTCTACAGACAAAGAAAAAAAATTTTTTGATTGGTACAGGTCCACGCAAAAAAAATCACACCATAACTATTTCAATTGGTTTTTCAATGAAAGTGAAAATGAAGCAAAAAGACATCATTCCCTCTCATATCGCAGATCATATCAGAATTGCATTGTCAGTCCCAATAGTTAGATATTTTTTCAATAAAAATTCTAATTCCATGTCTTAATGAAGGGTTGTGTGTTGCAGGTGCTGCTGTTTCTTCAAGAGGAGGAAGAGGAAAGCTCTCCAGAGACACAAATGAAGAGGAGAGACGAGAGAAGCCCTGCTCTCTTTGTCTTCTTTCTCTCTCTCTTTCTCTAGCCCTCTTCATATAACCCTCTCTTTCTCCCCCCCTCAGCCCCCCTCTCACCCTCCTTCTCTGCTGTTGGAGGTTCTGTAGTTTACCTTGGGTCGGCTGGACTGGCTGGACCACCGGGCAGCAGATTATGTTTGCTAAGATGATCTACTGGTTGAAGGAGCAGACAGACAGTCACGTGTTTGCTGTTCCACCTCGGAGCTATAATTGTGGACTAGCTATACCAGCAGTGGAGTCTTCATGTATTTATGGTCACAAACTGAACTGAAACTGGATCAACACAAAGCGCTGGGGAATACAAGTGACCACGAACAAACAGTTGATGGACTGTAAAGGGCGAGCTGATTGGCTGACAGACTGGATTCAGCTGGTTTACTGGCAGACTGGCTAGTTCTCTGTTTTTTTTGTTTTTTTCTTCCTTACTGACTGGTTCAGAGGAGAGAGAAGTGTATTTCTGAGGAGATACAGATGAGAGGACAACAAAAGGATGGAAAGCAATGAGACTGTCGGACCACACGTGCACACAAAACACACACACACACACATATATGTACAAACACGCTGCACACTTTTTCGAGCTCATCATAAAGAGACTTGATGGACAAAAAGATGCAGCTCTCGCACATAGTCTATAAAGTTTTTATTCCCTAGGGTCAACGGAACTACACCGTGAGCGGCTCGGTCTATTTCCTGCAACGGATTGGGCTCAGTGTACTTCTCAGACACAGTTACCCTCAGAGGAAAACCTCACAACCACCAGAATCAAAAGTTAAAAGATGTTTATGTGAGAACTATGCTTTTTCCTGTTTTAATTTGTAACTAAAAAGACTGTCTACAACTTGGAACCTGTGTTTTCTTCTGTCTTTTTGAGTTCAAGAAGTTTGTTTTTTGTAGCTTGGAGTGTGTTCCTCAAAATGTTTTTTTTTTTTTTTTGTTTTTTTTAAATAACTTGTATTTTTAATTTTCTGGGTTTTTTTCCCTCTTTCTCTCTGGGTTGGAGGATGGAAAGTCGGATAACTCCATTAAAAAAAAACAACCAAAAAAATAAAGACTGATCTTTATTTATGGGAATCATAAACAATATTTTCTTTTCCGTGTTTGAGGGATGTTTTTGCCTACGTTGGATTGTATTGTTTAACTTGCCATCACTGCAGATACAGTATGATTGTGCAGGCAGGTCAGGACATGAGTCTGGAGAATATTAACTGAAGCATTATTCTTTACCTTCATCAGAAAGTTCAGTCCCTTAATGTTTTGGTTTCAGTTCCCTCACAAAGTGCAAACTGCTACGCTAGAAATAACTGGTGCAGGATCAAATCAGATGCAGATCTAGCTGGAACGCGTCAGTGTCTTGCTCAATGTTAAGTATTAGAAGTCTGAAGTGTCTGATGATATTTGGTGATATTAAACTTCAGCACTTTTTCTTAAGGGGAGACACTCCAGGTTAGTAGGGTGGAAATTGTTACTAATAGAAACCAGCATGAAACTTTCCCAGTTGATTACTTGCATAAAGAGAATTGTTCTTTGTATTTCAATTTTTCTAAATTGTTATGTTTAAATATGCAAAAGAATTATGAAATATTTGCTAATTTGCAGGAGCAGAAATCTGTACATTGGAAAAGTCAGGTTAAAAATTCTTGTCATTTTTTTGACCGAGTCAAATGTTTTTATGGAGCGGATTTTAGATTTTTCTTTTGATTCACTCCATAAATCGGAAAAAACTGTCACGGCCCTAAAAACAAATAATCAATTGTTTTTGCCTTAAATCAGGCTATGAATGACGCATGAAAAAAACCCTCTCTAAAAACCTTCTGAATATAGATTGGATTGAAACTGGAAAGTTTGGTCTATGTATGTACTTTAAGTGCGACTATAGTGAAGATTTCTGGCTCACAGTATGAGAAAAACAATGTTTTTCCCTGTAGTGTCTATAATAATACAATAATGAAACCTCAATTTATGAGACTGCATGAATGTCTTGCACTGGCAGGAAAGGGCTAAGCAAGCAAAATTCAATACTAAGGTCATGCCATGACTGTCATTGTAAAGAAAACCAAATTGTAAAATGGATAAAAGTTGAGATCCAAAGTTTGTTTTTGTTCCTCAGCAGTCAGTCTAGTCCCAGATCTCTGGTTTACTGCCTTCATCTCCAGTGTTGAGCAATTCAGTAAGTGAAGTGAAATCAGATGGTAATTCAGTCGGATTATTAAGGAACTGTAGTTGTTTTGAAGTAAATGTGAAAAGGGTTAGTGGTTGCTCTGCTAACATGCTCAATAAGAATGTAAAAAATGTACACGTGTAAATAATATTGGCACTATTTTCATTACATAGTCCTATATAAGGAGATGTTGTAGAATATGATGGTGATCCTGGCCTCATCTCCGTACACACAGCTTTTGTAATGCATCCACAAATTCAATCCGGGTCATCTCACTTTATGCTCTGGAACACTTTGAAATGAGGAGTGGTAATACTTTCCAAACATTACAAAATGTTTATTTCAATATCAACGGGCAACCAATCCACGGAGGGTAAAGCAGAAGTAAAGTGTTTCTTTCTGTGATCTTTGTTTTTCTTCCTGCCACATTGAGTGGCTACTGTATGTTAATGTGAACTTTGATTAAGAGGGAAACAAATGTCACAAACCAATTGAGAGGAGTAATTAACAAGCATGAATAACGGTCAGGTCAGTAGGAGATAAACACCTCATTCTGATGTATTTACAGGAAAGATTCTGGCATTGTTTCTTATTTGGATATACTATATAGTACATGGGTATCCAAGGACGGGCTAAAAAAGACAATCTCAGATTAGCTGACATTACGTTTGAGGGAGGTTTGGGACATCCTAAAGTTCATGCCTATCTAAATAATACAGTATTGTAAATCCGTCCAAGCATTCCCACATGGGTTGATTTTTTTATCTTTCCACTTCTGTTTGCCACAGTCATCCAAGTAATCCACTAAACCTGCTTCTTGAACAGGCCAGTGGGTGTAGAAAGCAAGTCATGTATGGTAATGAGGCACTGGATGCTAAAAAGGGGACAAGAACTGTGAGTTTGATTTCACATCTATACAATGACTATACCGTTATGTAACAGCCAGCGTTGTACTTTTCTGGAGAGGCAGACTTCTGCCTGTTGTTTTGACAATTATTTGAGCAATGTAGAATAATAGTACAGCACCTATTTTTCTAATATTCCCTCATAGTGGGCAAATTGACAGTAATTTATTATATATTTATTGAAACCTTCCATATGCAACATCTACTAAGCAATAGCGGAAGTGAGTTGGGGATGTCACTCACACGCTTTGCTACATAAATTATCTTTGGTAGACAGTCTGCCGTCACGTGAGTCGAGCCCGCGAGGCTTCCGCTATTGGCTGAGAGGAGCAAGAAGGGTTTCCTATTGGTCCATTCCTCCGGTTTGTTTGTACTTACATCACCATTACCGGTCTGCGTTGTTGTTTACATCTGTTTTGGGATTTTTATAACTAGATGTGCTCAACGTTTGTGGCCAGTCACCTAAAGGTTAATGGTGGAGCGGCTCGGTGTTTTCCGTACCGAGGTGGATTTAACGTTACACGCTCCTGCTGTTGTGCGAAATGAATGAAGAACAGGCACTCGAGGTGGTCGTGTCTAATGCTGAGCTAGACGTGACAGAAAGCTGAGATACAACGTCTCGCATACCGTTACGTGTATCTCCAGTAGCGAGTTAGGTCGGTGTTGAAATGTGATGTAAGCGGAGAAATGCGGCGATGAAAACCCTCTTTCGTCCTCTGGTGTAGTAGTTTTTCGGTCTCCTCAGGTGCTCCTCCTGGCTTTGACCCAGCTCTCCTCTGTCACCTGATCACAAGGAAACAGAAAGCGAGATGGAAGGGAATATCTCTGTGTCCTGCCTCCTGCAGGGGCAACATGCAACTCGCTGACAAACAAAGATGATAGGTATATAAAGTAGTAACGTGTGAAAAGGGGAACCGAAATTCGTTCTGTTATTCAGCTCTGTGCTACTTCTCCCCTGTAGCCTGTTTTTCTGACTTAAACGAGAGTATTGGTTGGTATCTGTTAGCAGTCCAGCTGATGAAGGCGCGTGCGGAGATTTTCTTTTGAAGTGTTTTGCTTCCCCGCGAGCCATAATGTCGGACACAGAGAGCTCCCTGCCCGCCCGCAGGAAGCTCAGCTATGCGGTGGGACACGTTCTGAACGACCTGTGTGCCTCCATGTGGTTCACATACCTGCTGGTGTTCTACCACTCAGTGCTGGGATTCCAAAACACATATGCAGGTAGTCCGTCTGTCCGTCACGTTGCATATAGTATATTGCATATAGTCATATACTATAACCCTGTAATACATCTTCTGTTAAGCGTCAAATGTAATTATTTAATAGAGACTGCACCAGGGGGATGCTGATTAAACGATATCGTGTATACCTTTCAGTTTACACAGGTGTTGTTGTTTTACAAAAAATATATTATTGTGTATTCATGCATTTTTATTTATTCATATGTACATTTGTACTGAATGCACACAGAATGTCTAGTCATGCACCTTTCTTCTCGGCCCGTTGTCACACATTGATTATTTTTGTATATTACTGCCTGCTGAATGTCTACCTGTGGTGCAGGTGTGTTGCTGCTGGTTGGCCAGATAGCTGATGGTGTCTGTACGCCGCTCATTGGTTACGAGTCTGACCGAACCCCTGGCTGTGGCAACTACGGCAAGAGGAAGACATGGCATTTAGTTGGTAAGTCAGACAGACAGACAGACAGACACCTTGTCCAATTTTATGCCTTTTACCTCAAAAACTCTTTACACCTGCATTGATAGAGCTGACCTCTACACATTTGATGCACTTTAGATTAGTCGCCCCCCACATCTCTCCCCCACCTTCTCCCCCACCCTCTTGTTCCTTCCTGACGATTGTATTGCATACTTCATCTGTTTATTTTGTTGCTATTTCAAATACAAGTAATTCATGTATGTATGGATGTGCAGGATATTGTATCCATGTACGGCATTTACATTTTTTTTTCCTTCCCTGGAAACTGAGTAAAAACTATTTGGAATTAAAACTAAAAGAGAGGTCTTCACTTTACTGCCTCATAACATTCAGAAATGATTTACCCTTCAACAGTAAAGTGTAAATTCAGAGAATTTCTTTCACATAGTACATTGAACTCAACTTTCAGGTCCAAAGTAAGTAGACAACATATTTCTTATTCCGCGCATTCCCTGCTGTCATAATTTTATGACACTGTGTTTTTGTCTAAACTATGACATAATGATATTGATACTTGCTACATGCTCATAGTCATGTCACTTTTAAAAGTAGTAGTCCTCAGTGAATGTTCTACATAGTGCCAGTGTCCCACAGTCCAGCCACGGGTGGTAAAAGGTTTATCTGGAAGAAACCAGCCCCGCTGTCCAGCACCTGTTAATGTCAGGCGGCTGTTAAGAAACATGCTCCCATCCCATAAAGTGTATTCATGTAACTTTTAAAGAAACTCCTGTTTGGACTATGCTCTCACACGGCACACTGAGCATAGAGTTTATTGATCAAGTTCAGGTCAGATGGTGTTTTTCAAGACTCTAAAATAACTGTCAAAGAGGGATACACGGAGATCCTGATGTTTTCCGCCTTACACAGTGGAATGACTTGACAAGCGCAGGAATCCTAGTGACCCGCGTGTACTCAAGGAAAGCTTCATCGCAAGGTACGAGGTCATATTGTGTTCAGCGGTCAGTGCTTCATGACACGGAACAAAAAACGTGTGAGGTCATCTGTTACTAGTTCACTCGAGTGAATAAGAAATAATGACGTGTGTCGTCTTACAAACCGTAGAGTGAAAGTTTGTGCCCTCTGTCTGCTCCTCTGTGTGTGTGTGTGTGTGTGTGTGTGTGTGTGTGTGTGTGTGTGTGTCAGGTACACTGAGTGTATTGCTGTCCTTCGCCTTCATCTTCAACCAGTGTCTGGGCTGTGACTCCCTCACCCCTCAGTGGGCCAGTTTGACCTACTTCATCCCGTTCATCATCGTCTTTCAGTTCGGCTGGGCCGCCACCCAGATCTCCCACCTGTCTCTAATTCCAGAGCTGGTCACCTGTGAGCATGCTAAAGTAGAACTCACTGCATACAGGTAGGTTTTATACACATACAGAGCACCCAGCAGGACACACAGCAAGGTCATCGACATCTCCTTTATACTGTGTGTGTGTGTGTGTGTGTGTGTGCAGGTATGCATTCACAGTGATAGCCAACATCACGGTGTATGCAGTGGCTTACCTGCTGTTCCACGTGCAGGCCGGAGCCGATGAAGACCCGCTCAGTGACGTGCTTGGACCAGTAGATATCCCCGTGTTCAGGGTGAGGAGGAGTTCTAATGAACTGACATGCTACAGTGTTCCAGAGTGGGGGGTGCTTCTCAAAATGACCACTGGACATTGCTAGTGAACAGTACCACTGAACATACCAGGTCCCCTGAAACAGAACACAAGGGGTCCTAATTTCTCACCACTGCAAAGAAACGCAGTCTTTAATGCAATGTTTTCCCAGGAAGCCTAAAATCTTTCATTTGCACAAACCCCGCACATTGCAACTATACTAAGCCGGTACAAAGTTTCCCTTTGCCAGTACAGAAAAGGTACTTTGACATCTTGCATGCTTTGCATGTAAAAAAAAAGAAGAAAAACAGCGTTCTTAAAGATGCCACAAACATTCTCTACCAATGAAATTTTATTTCAGGGATAAATAATAATAATATAATAATAATAATACTTTTATTTATATAGCACCTGTCAAAAACAAAGTTACAAAGTGCTTCATTATAAAAACAAAGAATAAAAAGTAAATACAGCTGGGGGGGGGGAGGGGGGGTGGAGAGAGGAGAGGGGAGAGAGAAGGGAGGAAGAAGAGAGGGAGAAGAGG
>CALSCE010006401.1:421892-433640 GCA_943593645.1 Bovichtus variegatus
GGGAGAGAGAGAGAGAGAGAGAGAGAGAGAGAGAGAGAGAGAGAGAGAGAGAGAGAGAGAGAGAGAGATTTTTTGTTTTTCTAAAACCTCAGAGAGAAAAACAGCTATCAGTTAATAAAGCGTGACTTTTGCTGTGTTGTGTGTGATGGCAGAACCTGGCGCTGATAGTGCTGGGTATCGGGGCTCTTTTCTCCCTCTTCTTCCACCTGGGAATCACAGAGAGGAGGCCGGGAGCCGGAGGGGAGGCTGGAGAAGAGGAAGGGAGGAAAAGGAGGGAGGAGGAGGAGGAGGAGGAGGGGGAGCGGAGGCCCCTGCTTCCCCGCACCTCCTCGTCTCTTCTGCAGTGGAAGTGTTGGCTGCGGCAGCCTTCTTTTTACCAGGTAGGAAGATCCTTAGCTCAACTTCACCTGAAGCTTCTTTCTCACTCACTAGCTGCGGTTCTGTGTTTCTGTGACCCTGCCTGCAGAAAAGCTGGATGATAAAGCTTGTGTGTTACTGTGTATCTCTGTAGGTGGCCTTACTCTACATGTCCACCAGGTTAATAGTCAATCTGTCTCAGACGTACATCTCAATGTATCTCATCAACACTCTGGGGCTGCCCAAGGTAACACAAGATCACCACAATCTTCTTTTTCCTATGATCAGTTATCAGAGCTACATGCACCAGTCTCTCCTCAGTCTTTGTTCATTCTCTTTCTCTTTCTGCGTCCAACAGAAGTTCATCGCAACAATCCCATTAGTGATGTACCTGAGTGGCTTCCTGTCCTCCTTCATCATGAAGCCCTTCAGTAAACTCATTGGGAAATGTGTAAGTCAGCCTGGCACCATACTCTTTCCAGTTGGTGCCCATATCATATAACAATATAACGATTCTTAGTTTCAGGTGATTATACGGTAATGAAAACATGGGTATGAATATTTAATTCCATTTCTGCCAATATCCCACTAAATCATACCCACTGGTTTAAATAGTAGTCACTTTGTTAGTGGTGAACCCACCTTAGGTTGCTTCATATACGAATGAGGTTGCAGAGGGAAGTCTGCTCTACTGGAATTTGTTCATTACATTTGTAATTGTAAACAGTACAAGAAATGGATGTGGAAATATACCAGAGTGAAGCACAATTTTAAAGCTATAGTACATTCTCTTTTCCAGTGTCAACACATTGTATTACCATTAACCCTTTGATCACAACTGGTGCAATGTGTTTGAAAAGAAATGCACTTTGTAATATCTTATCCATTCTATTTACATGCATCAGGGTTCTGATGCATGTGTTCTCTTTTGTCTCAGTAAAGCATTTCCTCATCAGTGCTAAGTAAACAATACCTGAGTGTTGAACAGCAGAATCTGATTCTGTTTCCATACTGATAAGAGGAAATCTTCAAGCGAGAACTACATGTTGACTTTCTCCAGGGCTGGATCTGAACCAGCAGCTCACCTCCTGTCATACACTGTGTGTCTCTCTTCTGATTGGTCCAGCTCACCTACTTCATGGGCCTGCTGCTGATTATGGCCTTCTCCTACTGGGTGCTGTTGGACGGCCAGATGGGTCAGCAGGTGTACGGGGCCGCTGTGCTGCTGGGGGCGGGGTCAGCCACCATCCTGGTCATATCGCTCTCCATGACTGCCGAGCTCATCGGCGGTCAGACGGTAAGATGTGTGACGGAGGGAGGCGTCATGTGTTCTTTGACATGAGCCATCAGACATCATGTCGTTATCTTCATCTCTGCGCCTCTCTCTGCAGCAAAGTGGAGCATTTGTGTATGGAGCCATGAGTTTCACTGATAAGGTGGCGAATGGGTTGGCAGTGATGATCATCCAGGCTATGCATCCTTGCCAGTTAGTACACACACACACACACACACACACACACACACACACACACACACACAGACAGACGGACGGATACACACACAGACAGACGGACGGATACACACACAGACAGACACGGATACACACACACACACACACACACACAGACACGGATACACACACACACACACACAGACAGACAGACACGGATACACACACACACACCCACACACACGGACACAGACAGACACGGACACACACAGACAGACAGACAGACAGACACACACACACACACACACACTAGAAGAGAAAGGGATCACAAGTCAGTAAGATTCATCCTCTTTGGACGATAAATGTCAAAATGGATTAAACTGGTGGACCGCCACACTGATGAAATAACCCTGACGATGTCATCAGTGATGTCATCAGGGTTATCATGGCCTGGGCGTTGCGGACTGAGAGATGTGGGCGGGGAGGTCTAACAAGATGCTATTGAGTTGTACTATGGGAAATGTAGGATCCCAGACCAGGGACAAAATATCAGGAGAACTTGATTTTGACTTGATTTCTTTTTTTTCATCAGTCTCTCAAAAGTCCCCCAAATGTATGGGAGTGCGATACTAAATCACTGGAGCACGCTTTAAAGTGCAATATTGCCAAAACATGTTGAAAAAGGTTTACAATGTTAGTATAAGTCAGAATCTGAGTCTAAATGTGACACTTGAACAATTGCTAAACTATACAACGTACACTGCATTACTATACTACAATGGATACGACGGCCAAAGAAAAGAAAAGTGTTGCCGCAAACAAATTGTTGAGCAAAATAAAATGTCATGAAATGTATATGGTGAGATGAGAAAGTTGTTCAACAAGGAAATGTCGTAAAAGGAAAGATGGATTGTTCATTACGTAGCGCTGTTGGGTCCATCGGAGCCTGTGATGCTCTGACAGATTCTGATGTTTCTCTTCCTCTCAGTACTGTGGTGTGCTGTCCCGCCTGTGTGTGGTTCTATCATTACGTCATGGTCATAGCGACGGGAGGCGTGGCAGTCATCGCAGCTTTGGCGCTCTGCTCCATCCTCATCTGGCCAATCAGGATCAGACCACGTGAGTCGCACAACCGCGCTCGTATACAGTGTAGTGTCATCCTTTACGTCAGTACTGCTTATACACAGCTTAACTACTCCTTCCCTGTGTGTGTGTGTGTAGGTGGTCTGTCAGAGGATGCAACCATAATCAACTAACAGCCCCTCCCCCACCTTCCTGACGACTGACACAGGAAAACACAAACTGTGGACCGCTCTCAGCAGGAAGAGCTTTCACTTTAGTTTCTTTTTGAAGATTATCTTTAGTTTTTCAGGGAAAGCACCAGGGGAACTCTGGACTCTACTGGTGCACTTACTGCGGCACATTTAACACTTCTGAGAAAGTTACAGGAGTGAGTGAAGTCAAGGAGCTGATGAGGGAGACTTTTTATTTCCTGCTTAGCTGAGAGTTGTAGCCATCTTCAACGTAGATCTGGTTTTCCCATCATTTTCCAAAGAAATTGTGTCACTGCAGCCTAGTGATTATAGAAGTCCGCTTCATTTAGGTTCATTTCATTGTAATGAAGTGATGAGTAACAGGCAGCAGTTGTCCTGACTTAAGGATTTTATTAATGGATTTTCACCCACTTTAACACTCATTGAGCCAAATATCCACCACACTTTAAAAACACAGTTGTTTAGATGGCTGTTGAAACATGTTCAGCTCATGCGGATGCGTCTTCGAGTCAATGCGAGCCGCCCATTTGTGCCCAATTGCATCTTTCCATTGTCTTTATACGTATGTAATCCGGTCTCCCAAAAATTATATTCCCATACAACAAAACTGCACGGTCAAATACGTTTCATGGTAAACTTCTTTTTTTTCCGGATTCCGTTTTGTTTCTGAAGAATCAGAAGAGTCTGCGTAGTGAGGCGTCACTCAGGAGGAGGCCGCTGTTTGTGTCCGGTGTAAAACCAAAAGACAACTTTACGTTGTACGTTACGCACTTAACTTACATACGTAACTTGAGTTGTTTGACAACATGAATCTATTTTAACTCCAACCATGATCTTTCACTACACCTAACGTTCAGCACTAAGTAGGTTTGTTTCAATTCACAACGTTAACCACGTGTTTAAAACTGCAACCGCAATCCGGGAGAAAATATGTTTCCCTTGAAACATAATTGAGTGTTTAGTTGTATGGGTCCCATCTGAAAAATGTATTTAAGTAAGTGCCACATGTCAGTTTAAAGTCCGAATCTTAATATCTTTAGTATTTTACACATTTTCTTTCTCATATTCCATAGCAGAATCCCTATTTTGTTTCCATAGAACCAAGCCAATGTGTTTGATTGATATTCCCATGGGTATGACATCAGCTACAGCCTGCATACAATATACAGAACATTGGGAAATGATGAGAAAACAGCTTCCAGGTCACAATAGTCTTTAGTTAAACTTCATTTTGTTGCATGTCTGATGGATTAGAACACACAGGGCATGAGAGGAAAGCCTGGGAACACAGTGACATGTTCAGGGCAGAGACCTCGCCTGACTGTCGGCCGAGGCTCACTTCAGAAGGGAACTGCCGCTTCACCAACGGACTTCAGAGCCCAAAAGGACGAATAAGGGAACCAGATCCAGTGTGTGGTGTACTGAAAACACCAAAGAAGAAGGAGGGACTATTTTAAAAACGGCTGTCAGCGTCGGGTGGTTAGTTATGCTCATGTGACAACATTCTGAACTTCCTTCCTTGAGTTTCTCAGTGGAATTCTTCATTAAAGGGTCACTACACTAACAAAGCACTACATTTATAGTCAACAGACACATGAAAACTGACTGAGATGCCGACTGTCAGGATGAGGAGAATCAGATGGCCTTGCTGCAGCGCAGACGACACGAACAAGAAGTTAGAGGAACTTGAAACAACCCGGGAATCGGCAAGTTCAGCTTTTCTTGCTGATTGGGTTCATGTCTCATTCAGATGTGGAGTTTAATCAGCTGCTGGGGTTCCTTTACTGGGACACAGAAGACATACGGGATAACTTTGTTTAGATGAAGCACTCGTATTCAGGTTTGGGTTTTTTGAACAACTCATTATGATCATATTTCTATTTTAATCATTTTCTTTGTACATTGTTTTACCTCTTCATAAAACACAAACCAAATGAAATATGGAGACAAAGAATATTTTTTCATAATCAAAAGAAACTTGAATAGCAGAATTGTATTTGATATGAAATTATTTTAAAAGGGATCAACACTATACATGTGTTCATATAATGTGTGAATACCAATATAAGGGAATTCTACTGGTAAAGGATCAGACCAGGATCTCAGCCTGATTATAATTTAATGTTACGAGGACATCTATGATTCTGTGTGTTGCTGATGTTTTATAAAGAGACATTTATTAAACAAGTTTCATGAGGTGCAACTGGACATGTGTCTGTGTTTGACTTGAATTCTGAATTGTTAGTCATTTACTCAGCTTTATAGGAAGATGAAGCACATAACCACACGGCCACAGCATGAGTAGAAAAGGGATCTAAAATGAAGAAATAATGTAACAAAAATATATTTTAAGCAAACATGCACGTGAAGTCCCTTAAAGTGTAAAGAAAATGTGCATTCCCATGACAACTGGGCAAACTGTTTGAAGATGAGAAATGATTGACAGCTCCATAACTGAATTGATCTTGTGATGAGTGTCGTTTTCCATTCGGCACATTTACTTCTCAGATCTGCCATGTGCCATCCTAACACTGCTTGTGACTACTGGCTGAAAATGACAGGAAGTTGTGGTTTATTGGATGCAATACAAAACTTCACAGTTGGAGGATGTGACATGAAAACCACTGGAAGTCTAAAATAGTCTAATTTACAGTTCCTTGTTTTACTAGTTAAAAAAACAACAACTTTCAAATGAATAAGTGTCTTATTATTTATATGGAATACATAAAGAATCAACAAAACACATTATTTGAGCAGAATCTCTGCACTTAAGGCATCAATTTGATGAGAGAGAATCAAGCATGTGATACAGTAAACCTCCACAGGGATCAGAGGCTGATTCTTATCGGAGCAGCAGGCCTTTCACAGCACTGTGGACCTCAGAGTCCAACATTTTGCTGGATAAATAGAGATTAAGAAGAGTTTTCATGCTTTAGATTCAGGGAGCGCTGGCGTTCATTTTCTCCTGGCAGCTGTCCCATAGGTTGAGCAGTCTGTTGTCCTTGTTGGCACAGAAGTCTGTGAAGTCTCTGAGCAGCCGGTCGGCGAGCCTCTCGTCACCCAGCACGCCCGTCCTCCAGGCCTTGGTCAGCATGGTGTTGTAGGCCCAGTAGTAACCAACACGCTCCTCGCCGCCAAACGGCCCCTGGCTGTTGGAGGTGGTGGAGTTTCTGCGCCGGCGCTGCTGCCCACTCGAGTACTTCCTCTTGGAGTATGGCAGCTGCAGGAACACGGTGCCTGGCACAGAGGAAACAGATTGAATCTTGTCGATTTCTAGGACACAGATGTTTGTGTGTTTTTATATTGTGATGTGACAAACCTGTGACGTGGATGTACTGGGGCTTGTTCTCAGAGGGGAAGTTAAAGGCAGAGGCAGAAAACTTGTCGTGCACAAAGCCGAATCTGGTAGAAAGAGCACAACATTTACACTTTTGCTTTTTGCATAATGTTGCTCAGAAATTCAGACAAAATATTTGGTCAGGACACAGAATTTGCTATTCACAGTAATCCTAAATGTAAGGATTACCATGGGGTTATATTTGTGCCTCGTTCCCAAGCGCTCCTTTGAGCACAGAAAAAAAATAATATTTACATTTTTCGCATGGAGGTCAATTCTACACACACCATAAATGATAATATAACACATTAAAAACAACAACCTGTACAATATGGCCTCCTGAAAAAGCTGCATCCTGTCCCAATACGTCTCTGGTTCAAAACCTGTGTGACAAAGGACGGATGTTGTGACAGAGCTACTGCACACATCACACACACATCACACACACGAACACAGCAGGCAGGCCTACCTTCGAACAGGTTGTCACTGCTGTTCTTCAGCAGACAGTGGATGTTCAGAGGGATGAAGAGCTGGGCTCTCAGTGGATCTCCGTACAGGTAAGACGTCAGTGCGAAAGGAACCTCCAGCACGGGGACCAACAAGAAGCCGCAGGAGGCTGCTTTCCTGTGCCACCCTTGAACCTGACAGATGAGAACTGGTTAAAAAACAGAGCTCCCTTCATATTACCTTCTGAAGTTCACTAGCTGACAGCGGCCACACAACAGTGACCCTCGTTCTGTTCCCCGAAGATCCTCCTCAGTTTACACTCTAGGACAAGTTGCCCAACCTCCAGACGCAGACATGAACATTTTTCTTTCACTCTCTCACTCAAAGAGTTAACTCATTTGCCAACTTCTGCAAACGTCTTTTCTGCTCCCAAATTCAACATCTGCCGTTTTACAAGCTAAGGTAACCACTGTCAGTGAATATCTCTGCTGTAGTGCACACGTTACAGACAGACACTGTTAGCACGATAGAGTTAACCTGCATTTATCTCAAGTTTCGGTAAACACAACCCCTTCAGAGAGCTGCCCTTAAAATGATGTGCTTCTACAAATGTTAATGTGTGATTAATAAGTACAAAGTAAATGTCTCTCAGCTTGTGTGGGACAGATCCCAGCCTTTAAACATCACTAATAGCAATTTTTGCTTAAGAATAGTTTCCTTGCAGAATGATTCTATTTCAGATATACAGTTGATAGATAGATAATATAGTTCTTGTACTGCAGATATAACCACAGACTTTTATGGTATTCAAGTCACTACACAAACAACTGGTTGAAATAAAGATTAGCTTTATGCAATGGCCTTCTATTAGTTGTTTGAGATGTATAGTGTTTAGGGTCATTCCTTTTTTGTGATATACAACCTTTTTTAAATGAAGTTGCTTCATTGATTCTTGCTGATACGTGAAGTATCTGTGTTTCCTGCATACTGAGAATGTTGGGTGTGTTTGAAAAGATTTTGTCAGTAAGAGACTATAATAGTGGTGGTGCTTCACCTGCTGGGTGAACTCCACCAACTGTACACATCGAAGTGTGTTGACAGATCTTCGCAAGCCTTTTTATGTCTCCAGTGGGAGCTGCGGCAAAATTGCCCTAGTTGCATTGTGGGTAATGTAGGCGCGCGGTTTTGACAAGCAAGACAAATGCATGGATTAAAAAAAAAAGACCATATTTCTGGTTCTGCTGCATCAATTTTGATCATTCTTCTCAACTGTCCCTCATGTGTCCGAAAAAGGTTTGGCAATCATTCGGAGCCTCTTTGAGGCTGAACAGTGTGAATCCCACCCCGGGCTCGACTCCTCAGGCACAGTGCCAGACCTCCATGCGACACTGAACTCGAGACGTTGATTGGAATGGTAGTTTGGATATTTTCATTTGTGTGCAGGTTCTGCTATATATTTTCATTTTGTGTGTCTTGACATCTAGTTACCATCTCAAAGAGCACTGCAGCAGTGACAGCCATCCAGTGCAGCTTGATCTCAAAGGCAGCGTTGAGGGAGAAGTTTCCGTGGTAATAACAGCTGCACCATTCGGTTCGGTCACTGCGGTTGTTGACGTCCACATCCAGAGTGACCGTCTTCTGCTCTGGGACCGTAGCAGCTGGGGGGGGGGGCAGACGGAGGGAGGGAGAGAGGTGGAGAGACGGGAAGACAGGAGGCAAAGGAAACAAAAGAAGGGGAGATGGATGGCATGAAGGGCAGGCGGAAGGAGGAGGGAGAGCAGGCGGTGAGCGTGGATTACATACAGTTAAAACAGCATTAATGTCGCCATTATCCCAGTTCAAAGAGAGGTTTCCTGGTATAATAAAGAGCATAAATAAGTTCTGAATGCAGTCAGTGTCTAATAAAAGGATTTCAGCACCATATTAAGACTATTCCAGGAAACCTGTCCGAGGTGTCAGATAGCAAACTGGGAAAGCATTCATCTTGCAGAGTTGTTGCTTTAAAGATGCAAGGATTTTCAAATATGTTGTCAAAGGTGACAAAATGAAGCAAGAATAGAGCCAAAGCAGGAGCACTATCACAACGTGCCGTGTGGTTGTGACAGTGCTTTGTGTTGAAAAGAGGGACAGTCGAGGACATTGCACACCACAGCACTACTGAACCGCAGCCACTAACACCACAGCGTGCACTGAAACACCACACCACCTATTACTGCTCCTGGCTCGGCTACACACTAACCACACAGCATGCACTGATTGGACGGTGGAGCTGGAAACATTTGTGATGTAGCCACGTCATCACACAGAGGCAGAGGCCGCTGTGGACGGATCAAACTACCGGAGACACTCGTCATGCACTACACACTGGAGAACACACCAGCAGCAGATCTACAGTCCACTGTCAGGAGAGCTGAGTCCAGTATCTGTCACACAACTAAGACATGATCATGATGGGGATGATGATGATGGTGGTGGTGATGGTGGTGGTGGTCATGTACGGTGAACAATATGATGTCATGAAATGTTACATGGAAGCAGTTCTGTGGTGATGGGAAGAATCTCACTGTGTGAGTTGGAAAATTATGAATTTATTGTAACTAAAGTTGGTAGTTATGTACATGTACTGCTCATTGTTTTTGGTTCATCTAATTGTTTTTAACCTGGGAATTTATTGATGTTTATTTTGAATATTTCAATAGAAAATGTTTTTTTTTTAAAAATGACTGGTTACAGTCTTTGGACTGTAACCAGTCATTTTTACTAACTTTAATGGATACATTTGTCAGCCTTTTCACCTTTATTTGATCTAATCCTTTTATTTAAGGCTAACAGGCACAGCTAATGATAAAAAGAAAAGTTGAGACAGCAGTTAGCCTATTTAAAGTGGCAAAAGACAAGTTTTTTGCTTTAAGTTGTCATTAGCTACCTTCATATGAATAAAGCTTGGTCGTTGTGTCGGTTGCAGCGCGGGAGAGACTGCCAAGAGGAGATGGAGCCTGTGCTGCTGCTAGAAGAGCCGAGGACTGAGATTACTCTGAGCAGCATTAAGAATGAATTACAATATAATATATTTGAAAGTGTCTCTTGCTTTTCCCCTGTTGGTCTGATTAGTTGCTAAATTTGTCATTAGTAGTAAGCTCTGAGAAAAAAAACTGAAAGCGATCCGGTCGACGTTGTGACAGCGGCGCCAACAATAACACCATGTGGAGAAGTTAGTGCGGAGAGTTAAAAATGCGTCTGTTGCCACGTTAAAATTGTAATTTATAACTTTGACTATTTAACATTTGCAACCAAAAACAAAGAGCTTAAAGGTAGATGTGGATGAATGTTGAGCGCTCAGTACCTTCCTGCGCATGTGAAGGGTGAAACTGTTCTGCATAAATGACCAGCAGCAGCAGTGGAACAGCCAATTAGGATTTCTCTTTGCATTTACGGTTTCTATGACACCAAATGCCCCCTCTGCGCTGTGTGACATGTAAATACTGGACCCAGGCAGCTCTCTGAAGTACACTTGTGCATGATCTGTAAGAGACTGGATTAGAGAGGAGACTGTGGCTCCTCTGCAGTGTGGGCAGGGCCGGGAGGATCGGGCTGGGTGTACCTAGCAGTGCGGCGGCCTGGCTGCGTCCTCCAAAGCTGCGGCTGAAGGAGCTGTGCCTACTTGCGTAGGAGGCCGGCCGGCTGGGCAGCCAGGGCAGGAGGAAGGCGGGGAGGTCGCAGGGTCGCCGCTCCTCCAGCACAAAGGCCACCTCAAACCACTTCCTCTGGAACAGAGCAAAGTCCTCCAGGGCTGCAGCAGACCAGCCTCCAGCTGGCGTGGAGGGAAGCTGGGAGGTCGTCCCTACAGAGGACAGGACAGCCAGGAATGTCATGATAACACAGGTATACAAGTATGAGCATGTGCAGAACTTATACCGAGATTTCCATTCACCATCCTTCTCTCCTACTATCCTGTAGAAGTAGAATCCGTAGACGAAGGTGCGCATGGCATCTCCAGAAGCGTGGGCCACAACACCTTCATCCAGCATTTTCTACACAAAGAGACAGAAACAGTGCACAGCTGAGCACACTCAGGAAAGGATCGAAACACAGACTCTTCCTCTTTAGCCACAGCCACCCCAGGTTGTGGTTTAGTGGGGGTTATGAGGCAGACTATTTCTTGGACAGGAGCAGTGACTTCCTGGAGTCTCTGCTGGTTGCCTGGCATCCTCACAGTGACAACAGGACAGTTTGATTCATTATTTTACCATTTGCGTTCGTTTTCTCTTCCAAGTACGCCTGTCTAACTTGGAGGATTGTTTAAAACCGGTCTGATGGTCTCATGTTTCTTGCCCTGTTGCACTTCTTTGCACTGCTGTTGCTGCATTCCAAGAAGTGAGTACAATGTTATTATATATTAGCATAACACCCAAGTTATAATAAACCCTTATGAAATCTTCCGCATACCTTTCCTTGATAACATGACATTTCTCATCAGCTTGTTGATGTTGGGACATACAACTCTTACCTGCATGATATCCACAGCCATCCCCTGTGTGGCCACGCCCTCCACATTGTTGACCAGCCAATGAACGACCTCTGCGCTGATAAAGCAGTTGAGTGGTAGGCCTTTCTGCTCCGGCAGCAGCTGCACACCTGTCCTGTAACACCAGAGCACAGACACAAATTTAATTACATTTTCAGCAAAAAATAAATAAAATAAAATATAAAATATAAATAAATATATATATAAATAAATATATATATAAATAAATATATATACATATATATAAATAAATATATATACATATATATATATAAATATATATACATATATATATATATAAATATATATACATATATATATATATAAATAAATATATATACATATATATATATATATA
>CALSCE010006401.1:463640-477444 GCA_943593645.1 Bovichtus variegatus
ATATATAAATATTTGCAAAAATGCAGACAATAAAACAACAAAAAAGTTATAAATAAAATAAAAAGGTAAAACAGCTTTGTTTTTATTAAGGAAAATATATACATATATAGTGTGATGATAAAGAAAAGAAAAAACTACATTTTACGAAAGTATATATTAAATTATTCTTTTTACTAAAATTGTTTTTAATAAATATGAAATGCATCAGTTACATAACTACATACTGGTTACAATAGCCACATGAAAAATCCTGATGGTTGTGGTTTTCTTTACAGCTGTCAAGTAAGAGAGAATATCTGAGGGGAAGAGTAGATTTAATCTGACCCATTGCACTCTGCATGGCACAACATGCCAACATATCATGAGCCAAAAACACACGACAACAAATCTTACGTGGGATGTTTGATGTTCTCCAGGATCTCCATGAGTGTAGAGGACGAGGACAGAGACAGGGCTCCGGCTGCAGACTGCCCACTGTGAACAGACCACTGATCAGTGCTACAGGTTACTGCTGAGGCACATTATCCTCAATGTATGATAAAATAGAAATATCTAAGATACTATTTAGCTATGCTATGGTGTCCAAGTATTAAACTACTATAATCCTTTTATTATCATTTTTATGTGCTGGATGTGTTTTCTTTTTGCAGCTGTGAAGAGGATCCCTGCAGTACAGAGAGTAAAGGTCACCTGGTGTCTGAGGTGGCGGCTGCAGTCTCTCCTGCAGGCTGTGCTGCTGCTCCAGCTGTCACCGCTGCCTGGACTCCTTTATCTGCAGCCTCGCTGGCTTCAGCAAGCAACTACACATTAAAAAGTACTTCAATCAATTTGCCGTTTCATTTAGTATGTTGAGAAGGTTTCCCCGATTACCAAAGAGCTTGTTTTCTCACTTACATCTTGTGGTATTCAGCCGTGCAGATTGTTCTATCTGTCCAGGTTTGAGATATCTGACTTTGAGATTTCTGCCACCACACCAATACAGTGGAGGTGACTGACTTCAGCCTGTGCTGCTCACAGCATTGAAAATAAAATAAAATGTAAAATATTTATCTGTTCCCAGAAACTGTGTTGCTGTTTATTGTGCATCCTGTGGTTTATCCAGAGTACAGGAGACACAGTTTCTGAAAAGACATAATACTGTAGAATTGTTTTAAATGTCATTTTCAAGCACTGCGAGTACCACAAACTTAATCACTTTCACCTCAGTTGTATAGTGGAGGCAGAAACCTCAGAGACAGATATCTCTAAACCTGGGTAAATTAAAAACACTGAATGGATGAATAACAGCGGTAGGAAGTGAAGAAAATATGCCTGTTTTTTTTCTTTCATTTGGGTGAACAGACCTTTTACTGACCCAGTCCTGATGTCGTGCATGGAAACAGGAGACAACTCAAAAGTTTATCTGGGTCCGAGTGTGATACAGAACGTATCGTAATGTTAGTTACACCAGGATCACACTACATGTATTACTCTCAGGAGTTGGAGAGCGCTACGTATATTAATAGCAGCAGGGACGTTGCTCTTCATTTTGGTGTCCCAGAGCTGTCACAATTTTATGATATTTTAGTTAAATTCAACTGGTTAAAATCCTATACAGGATGTAATATGGAGCATAGGACACCTGGTTATTCATATCCTTGTATGATCCAATCCTGTCTTTGATTCCTCTTTATCTCTGACGAATGCTGTCATTGAGACGTCCTGACCATGTTTTATGATCAAATATTTACTTAATTTCTATTTACTATAAAGCAAACAGCATACAGTGCACGCTTTGCTTACATTATGCTCACATTATATATATTTGTGCAGTTCCTGTGCACTCACTGTTTTAACAAAGTGCAAGCGGGCACAAGATTTTGAAGGCATAACTCCCGGAGCAAACATCTGGCTTTATTAATCAAAAACGGGAATGAACCGCGTGGTCACAACATAAACAGCGACTGCCTGCAGTTTAACAGGTGTTATTGAGTTTTCCTCTGTACGATCAGTCTGCCTGCAAACTCCACTCAGTGATCAGAACATTTATTAAACAATAAAATGCAGCTCTGGACGTCACTGTATCATATTTAATAAATATTAATTCCGAAAAAAAAAAATTTCTATCTCCTTCTCACACTCCAGTTTGTAGCGCCCTCCGCAACCACCTAACAACCGCCCTGGATGGCAGCAAAGATGCCTCCTCTACTCTACCGGCTGAACTGGGGCCGATTAAGACATAAGGCATGTTTTCAAGGGTTATTGTTATCGGATACGTAAAGATTAAAAAAATAAAAAAATGAAATGTTAACTAAAATCTTTTGCAATACAAATACAGATGAAACCTGATTTTGCCAGACATTTTTCTGCTGGCTCACAGCAACTTTGCATGCTGTTAGCTCACTGCATTTGTAATTCAGGCGCTAAACTCACTGAATATGTTTTATCTACAAGTTTCAGCTGTAGTGCAAACAGCTTGAATCGTCACAAAAGGGTACTATGGATTAAATGTGATCCCAGTGTGAGGGTTGAACGTGTCACTACCTACCAGCAGGCACTACAGGACAGGCACAAAGTACACACACAATAAAAGTGAAAACTGGAATCTGGTGGGGCCACTACAAGTCACAAACATCATGTGACTCCCACGTGTTTCTGCACACCATGCTCATGCAGGAATGAGTTAGAGGAGCGGGGACACACACACACACACAGACACACACACAGAGCTTCAGTGATGCCCAGGGACCTCATTACTGACCTGAGAGTGATAGATGTAGGAGGAGCGAGGGCTACGTATAAAATCCAAAATAAAGGCAGCGTCCTGTCAGCACACAGGAAGAACATAACCCAGGATCAAACACCCAAAGCCCAGCAAAAGGAAGAGAACAGAGCATGGGGGGAAATGCAGATGGAATGAGAGAAACAAGAGCAGGAGCCCCACACCAAAGCACCAGCAAAGAAGAACTGCTCTATCCAAGTAGTTGTTGCTGACAAAAAACACTCAAGATGGTTCAGCAGAAGCTAAATGCCCGAAGCAAAACAATGTAATCTGATCCGCACACACAGTACAGATGCTCACCTTGCGGGGACTGTCTACATATGTGGGAGCTGTGGCGACACTTGAGGAGTCACTGACAGCTGTTGAGGGCTTTGCCTGCTGCTGCTCCTCCAGAGTCCTGAGGAGAAGCAGAAAGAATGCAGTTGAAGCTCAGATTCACGGCTCGGACGCAGACAACACGTTGGCCTGCCGTACCAGGAGACACTCACTTCTGGTTCTGCTCCATCTCCAGTAAGGCCGATAAGGCTGATGTGCCTTTCTTGCCTAGTGGGGGCACCACTGGCTCGGGAGAATACGCAGGGAGAGGACTGGTGACCTGCAGCCCTTTCATCGACGTGCCCTTCTGCTATGTGAAAAAAACAGTGTGAAAGCAGCAGAGGGAACAGTCCATTTCAGCACCGAAAGATACTGCAAATTAGGAGTTGTTTGGCCCATGTTCAGTGTTATTATTGTCCTGGAACAATGGACATTTATTTTCTCAAGAAATACATTTGTAGTTTTTTGATAAAAACTGCTCAGTTTACTATCACATAAGATAAAGAAGAGCAGCAAATCCTCACAATTTAGAAGCTTCAATGAGTGAATGATTGGCTTTTTCGTTTTAATGAAAAATTACAATGAAATTATATCAAAAATAGTTGATGATATATATTTTTTTAGTTGATAAAGTAATTGCTTAAATCGACTTATTCTTGCAGAACTAGGCTGAAATCTAATGTGGGGTGAGGGGACAACAACGTGCAAAAACACAGGTATGGTGCTAGAACTGTGGATAACTCACATTTAAATAGTAAAAACGTTGCCCCAAGAGCTTTTATGAAACAGCAGTGATAAATATCAACAAAGACAAAAGAGCAGTGTTGGAAAAAGTATCAATGCCATGACGTAAAAATCAAAAACGTTTTAAAAGTACAGAAGTATTATCAACAAATTGTACTTAAAGTATCAAAAAGGTACTTATTTAGCAAAAGGGCTCCCGCTAGTGTTATATTATAATATATTATATTATTGGGTCGTTATCACTGATACATTGTAATGTGATGTAGGTGATCAGTTGGATTCACTTTGCAACAATGCATTATATTTGATATGCTCTTTATAGGTTTTTAAAATAATAATGTGAAAAGTAACTATTTTATACAGCTGCTGGATGACTGGAGTGGAGTAAAAAGTACAATATTTCCTTTTTGAAAGTAATGGAGTAGAAGTATAAAGTAGCAAAAATAAAAAATAAATGCATTCGATAAGACGATAAGTGTCAGTTTCATATAATATTAAACTATATGCAGTGACGTGTGAATTCAAACATCAAACTGACAGGGAACAACAACTGCAAAGAAGTTTTCATGAAATATAATGTAAGAGAGAGAGCCTCACTCTGATGATCCTATCTGAGCGATGGCGACGGCGAATGCGGTTGAGACCCTCCAGGAAGCGGATGAAGCCATCCAGCAGGATCCAGTCTCCGCTGCCTCCCATCCCAGCACCTGCTCCCTCCCCATAAACATCCCAGTGCCCCTCCCCGTCTGCCACCCGCCTGGCTGCTCCGGCCGGCAGCAGGAGGAAGCGAGTCCTCCAGAACTTCAGAGAGTCGATCAAACTGTGGAGGCAGAAGAGAAGCAATCCAGTAGTTTCATTTTATAGGTTCAATAAATTATTATTATTACAAAAGAGTGTAAACTCAGTCACACTCATATCTCAACAGTAGTTTACATATTTGGCTTTGATTTGACTAATAAACAAAACAGTAATACAGCCGTTAAGCTCTGACAAAAAACCCGCTGGCTGTGTAAGAGTTTGAGTGTTTGTGTGCACCTGAAGTCCTCAGAGCCAGCAGAGCAGATATACTGATCCAGGTAGTTCCACTTGTACTCCTCCAGTCTCTCATGGCCAAACTCCACCCAGCAGGACACAAACTGAGCATCAGAATGTGGAGGACACAGACTGTAACTGTACTGGATCTGTGCTGACTCGTATGGGTACCTACACACACACACACACACACACACACACACACACACACACACACACACACACACACACACACACACACACACACACACACACACACACACAGACGATGTGTCAGTATTCCCTTTTTCTTAGATGACAGTAAAGTAAAGAGCTGACAGGACATGAGGGGAGAGAGATGGGGGAAGACATGTAAGTGGAGAACACTTCTCTAAAACCTATGACTCAGAACACAAGACATAACTGAGCCTGGTTCTCCTTTAAAATGTATATTCAGGAAGATACTTCCTCCCTCGCATACGCAGCCGAATGAGTTACAGCTGCAGCTTTCCTGTCGGTGTGGAGGTTCGTCAGTGTGAGTGAAGAAGACATAAAGCGGGAACAACCTTAAAAGTAAGGTTTTGACAAAAAGAAGGTCCTGTAACTTTGGAGTTATTCAATAGTCAGTGTGTTATTATGACAATACTATTGAATTTCAATTTACCATGAAAGAAAAGTTACAAAAATGTTTGTGTACACTCTATGCTGTCAATTATAGTTCTTGGAAAGAAAGAAAATTGGAATCAGCAGGTCAGACTTGGAATTGGCCATGAAAATTGCAATCGGTGGATCTCCACTTTAAATCTTTTTATAAGACAATTGAATTGTTTTTACTGTAAGGTTTACAGGTGAACATGTATTATTTTTGACAGCTGACGTCGGTAGTTTGTTGTGTTTTCATACTGGATGGGACACTTACAGTCCACACTTGTACCTGTAACTTCTCTCGAGATGCTTTTTTCCATTTGGGAAATTCAACATGGCAAAACAAAAGCACAAAATGAGTTCTTTCTGTTGGGGGCTTCCAGGCATACTCACTTGGGCAGGTAGCGAGTGACTGTGATTATCTTGTCTTTGAGGCAAACTTTATGGAAGGTCCGGCCCATACTGAGCCAGTAAACTGTCTCCTCCTCCTCTGCTCGACGCAGAGAGACCAAACCTGCCACCCCAAGAAGAAAGAGCACACATACAGTCACCATGTTGGTGTTTTCCAACAACATTTTAGAGACACATTTCCTCACATACTGAAACCAGAGGTGGACTGAGTTATCACAAATACATATTAAAGTTGTTTGTGTAATTTACTTTCCTAGTAAAAGGTGAAAATGCTATTTTACACTGAATATCCAACATCAAACTATGTACATCACACAGCTGAAATGCAACAACTTTATGGAGCTGCTGAAAGGCATTGTGGGAAACGACTACAACATGAGGCAGTTTGAGAATCAGGGGCTACTCCCAGAAATAATGTATGATCACATTTTGATGTGATCGTCCTGTGGCCAACCAATTTAAAATATGTACAGTATATATAGAAAACTAATTATAAGAAAAGTGAACTTACCTCTGGAGTAGAGAGGACTGCTGCCCAGCGGCGTGGCCACAGCGGGCTGTGGTTTCCTGTTATTGGGTTGGACGATGATCTGGTAGCCCTGCATCAACCTCTGACAGATAAACTCCTCAAACACCTGACACGCACTCATCGCTGGAGCTTCATCTTCACGCCTGAGACAGACACAAGCGGGAAAACAGATCAACAGAGTCGGATCCTTTGATTTGACAATGGTACTACAGTATATAAAACACATCAAATACAGAATTAGAAATGCATTAGACTCTGTATTATTAGTTCATTACTTTAGTAACCTTGACATAGTACTTTATGATCGCTAATGCTGTCTTTTGCCTCCATCACAAACAGCACTGTGCTTCACTGATTGTATTGATGCTCAATTCTAGTGTCCTTTTAGGAGAATATTAAAGTGTAACTTTGGTATTTTTCAAACCAAACCCTATTGTCCCATGTTTTTGTGTGTATTTGACTAATGGGAAGAACAATTTTTGGAATTGATCCAGTATTGGTCGAGAGTGCTGAAGCTGGCTGCTGCTAAACACGCTGCAATGTACTCCTATCGGGCATTTCTGCAGAGTCAATGTACGTCCACTAAAAGTGCTGACAACAATATGGAAAGAACCCTACAGAGGAATAAAAATGTTTTTCTTTACCTTTAACTTGATCCGGTGTGGTTGTTATTGTGTTTAACAAAGTCTTGCTCAAGGAGAAGTTTCAAAATTTCGCAAGAGTTGACTTGCAGGGAGAAAACGGTGGAAACGGGAGTGAGAATTGGAGAGAAGCGCAGGCGCCGTCAGAGTTTGTTGTGTTGGAGTACAGAAAGCATAGCTTGCTGTTATCTTAAAGATGCTTAATGTCAAGGCTGAATATAAAGCTGATTTGGACAATGTGGATGAGGCCTAACCTTTGGTGAGATTTCAGATTTCAACAATTTTCCCCATTTGTCCCTTGGACACAAAAACATGGGAAAATAGGGTTCAGGTTGAAAAGATACCGGAATGAGCCTGTAAGTGTAAATAAAATGTGACGTTACTTATTTTAGCCCTACGAAGTGCCTAATTATACTTTGTGAGTCATTTTAGTAGGAAAATTACTATAAAAGGGGACAAAAAAGGTCTCCTAGATCCCTTGTTGGAAGTACAGGACATACTTGTGCATGTGATTGCACAAACAGCTGCTGAGTGTCTTGCACAAAGTCATTGGCTATAGACAGCTGTACTCTACAGACAGGATGCCGCCCACCTCTCCAGGTCGCTGTGCGGCAGCAGGTCGTAGCAGCCTTCAGTGTAGTCGTTCTGGAGCGCCTGGCGGTCGGGGAAGTAGTCGGTGGTGAGGGGCAGGCAGGCCGGTGTGGTCAGAGACTTCCAGTCCACCCCCACTGTGCAGCAGAAGCTGGGCACTGTCGGGGGCGCAGACAGCAGCAGGGCTTCAGGAGCACACACACACACACACACACACACACACACACACAAAACACACACACACACACACACACACACACACACACACACACACAAAATCCCCACAGCAAAGACAAATGCATGTACCCCAAGTGGAGAGGTACATGTGTGAGGGGCGGGGATGGATATAGAGAGGAAGGGGAAACACAGTGGGGTGGCAAATAAAGAAAGGAGGGGAGAGGAAGAAGACACGACGGTGGAAACAATAAGATACACACAAAAAAAAAAAAAGAAAGTAGAAGAGAGGGGAAGAAAAAACAGAACGTGTTACTTTACAGGCTGGTGATTCCTGAGCGGCCTGTAGTTGTGGCGCAGTGATCAAACATGCAGATTGTGGCAGCCTGTGATCGCCATCACTCACAAAACAAGTGAAAAATGTGTCCTGAGCTCAGCAAAGGTGTGAACTGTCAAAGTGACCGAGTGAATTTAAGCAGAGAAATTGCATTATGCAAACATACAGATAGTGAGCAAACTCTTAAATATTGTGTGCAAGAGAGACTTGTTTGACAGAAGCACCAATTTACAATGGATCGAGATGAAATGTTCAATGCATAGCGCCATGCAGGGATGAGATATACACACAAGCCTTGGGGAACACAAACAGGTCATGGTGAAGACAAATGATGCTAAGGCTAATTAAAGGAATTTAAGACATGGTAATATTTTATCATGTGAATTAAGATCAACAGAGGGCCCAGAGAAAGAGAAAGAAAAGAGTCAGACAGAAAAAGTGAGGATACAGAGGGAGGAGGAGGGGTAACCCCGAGCCACATGACCTGTAAGAGTTGTTTATACCTGCGACCCCTGGAGACAGATGCCCCGAGAAACCTGCCTGCCAAAGCTGAATAAGCCTTCACAGGTTATAGACACCCCTGAAGGTTTATTGCCATTATCATTTTGCTGAGTGAGAATATCAACCCCATTCTGAGGTATGGCTACAGGACAATGTTTGCCTACTTATCACCTGATGTTGTTTTGTTTTTTTTAGGGACAAGAGGGACTCACTTGGATCGGCACCACTTAGGGAGAAGTCTTCAAATGTGGAGCCGCGGTTGGTTAGTGTTCCTGCATAGAGATCACAATTTAAAAAAAGAAAAGAAAAGAATATAGAGCAGCACAGTCACAAGTTTTAAAGGGCCGCAACTAACAATTGTTTTCATTGTCGATTTACAATTATTTTCTTGATTAATCGGTTTATCTATGCAATTTCAAAAATTCGGAAAATGACCATTTCAGCTCTTCAGAGTCCAAGGTAATGTGTTAAAGTGTTTTGTTTTGTCCGTGCAACAGTCCTAAATACAATGATATTTAATATACTGTCATATAAAGCAAAGAAAAGCAGAACATCCTCACATGTGAGAAGCTGGAATCTGCATATTTATGGCCTTTTTGCTTGAAAAGTGACTGAAACGATGGCAGTTCATTTCTTTCTATCAATTCATTGATAAATCGTTGCAGCTCTTTCACATAGCTTCCCTTGTTCAGCTGAACATGGCTCTGTCATCATTTTATTTCTTCACAGGATAAGGCATTTATATTTTTCTTAATGTCAACAAATTCAAGGTCTCAATACTTTCTGACTTCATAATGTGGCTCTCAACCCAAAGCCCATTTATTATTAATGAAGACTTATATCTTTGAAAACAGCTCTCAAATATATAGTTTAATTTGTCTAAAGGCTCAGTCATTTCCTAAACCAGGTGGCCACTGTAGAGTTAACAACAGTTACTCAAACAGGAGGAAATTGTGCATTTGTTGGGGACTATTTTCAGCAGGGGATTGATGAAAGAACATATCACCCAGTCCAATAGTTTCTCATTTATAGATATATCGCCAACCTCCACTGATATCGATATCGTCATTACCTAATTGGAAAATTGACCACACTGTACAGTACTTTATATATAAAGTATGGAGCGAGGTAAAATACTGTTGTATTATTATTGTTTTTGAGTAGGCATTTCACCACTGTTGTTGCTCCCTGGACTCCCAGCCAACTCTTCCATCCCTCCACCGATGTAAAGGCCGTTCTCTCCCGCATGCCTAGAGACAGTTCGCCTTAAATAGAAAGATAAATAACAAGCATTCATCTCCCTGTCGGTGCTTTAAGTTACATTTCTTTACAGAGGAAACGCTTGTTCCTGGTGGCCGGCGTGTCTAACCTTCCAGTGGCCTCGTGATAGGCCAGCTCCAGCAGCTCAGCGGAGGTGTGGGCAGGATCTCTCTGCTGGCTGCCCTGCAGCTCAGCCATGTTCTGTCTGGTCTGGTGATGGATCTGGATTGCCTCGCCAGAAGGCCCTGAAGACCAACAGTGCACATACCGTCTGATACTTGGATAAATGCCAGCATTACAGTTTTCATTCAATTCTCACTCTTCACCAAACACATTTCAGTTTATACTCTGAAGGCTGAACATCCAAAGCAAACATTGGTAACATTGGTCATCTGTTTTTAAAATATAAATACAAAGAAATGAGTTGCCAGTAGTTGATCAGGATCAAGTGTGGAATGAAGAGAATAACTGAAAGCAACAATTGCATGAAAATGTAAAACATATTCTCATTAATATACACATTTATTCTATTGTTTCTGTATGTAGCACTTATATTGGTTTGGCTTTTTTGAAGCTATTGTTCTGCACTTGTATGATTTCACCTGTTTGAAGCTGATGTACCTGCAAGATTCTCGCTGTTTAGAGTCGTACCCTCATGATTGTTTGCACTTATTGTAAGTCGCTTTGAACAAAAGCTGACGTTCTTCACGTCAGCATGAACAGGCGGAATGACTACAGCAAGCTAAATACCACCTCTCTGTATAATGCAATACAGTTCAACACTGCAAACTACATCATCCATCATCACAGCTTAACTAGGTCAAATAAATTGCTGACTGCATGCGTGTGTTTTCACAAAGCTGTGTGTCCCCTCACCGACAGGGAAGGTGTGCATCCACCGCCGCCGGTTGGAGGTCAGCTTCATGGGCATCCTGGATGGGGTGAAGGGGTTTATGAGCGCTCTCTGAGGGGTGTAACCTCCCGGGCGGATGTGTAGGGTGGACTCAGCACTTCCCACTGTGAACCTGCCCGGGGCACTGGAGTCCCGCTGAGAGTCCATCATCTTTTCCAACAACTCTGAACAACAGAAAAACAAAGCGGGACAACAATAATGAGACGGAGAAAGCAAAGAGATGGAGCGCACTTTATCACCTCCCTTGTAAGCGTTTTCCATTCAAGGGAAAGTTCAGATATTTTGAAGTAGGATTATATGAGGTACTTATTCATAGTCAGTGTATTACCTACAGTAGATTGCGGTTGCCACGCCCGCAGTTTAGGAGTACCAGCACAGAAGCTAACCAATGTACTGCTGTGGACTGGGGCAGCAGCAAAACATATTTTTGCCACCTAAAAGAAAGGCTCACCTAAAGGCCCTTTCCGAGTAGTAGTTCACTACTACTACTACTACTACTACTACTACTACTACTTTCAGAGCCACCAGACTCCATTGACAATATCAGTAATTTTACCTATCAGAACACGGAAGTTGCTTTGTCAACTGCTGTGTCGATCGGTTAATAAGTTTGTGTTATCGTGCGACTTTGGTGGTTTAAAGGGTTAGTTCGGATTGACCAAAGTTACACAATAACACAAACAAAGTAACCGATCGATGCAGCGGTAGACCAGCGACTTCAATGTGCAGCGAGGTCAAATGATTGTTTTTGTCAAAAGGAGTCTGGCGGCTTTGAAGAGACCATAGGTGACTATAACGGCTTCAGTTCCCTGTCGGAAATGGCTGTCTCACAGCAAGGTAAAGCAGTGACACTGATTATGGATAAGCACCTCATACAAACCCACTTCGAAACATCTAAACTATCCCTTTCAGATGTGGAGGAGTTACCTCTGGTGCTGGTGTATCCCAGGGAGCTGCTGACCTCATACTGGATGGGAGGCATGCGGGGTATAAGCAGCATGTTGGACACAGGGCCCAGACTATCATCAGAGGCCAGGCTGCGCTGTTCTTCCGGACCGCCAGAGCGAACAGGGGGGGATGCGCCTATGCCTGCACTGACGTCCACCGATCCCCAGCTCTTCCTCCCATTCGTCTCTTTGTCTCGGCCCATCCTGAAAGACACACAGCCACTGCTGAGCAACGGGCCAGAAGGTCCACATAGTCCACTAGAAAGGATAACTCTGTCCTCTGTGTGTAATGTGAGCCTAGTTTAGTGTTCTACAAGCAGTACGATACCTGAAGTTGGTGCTCCTCTGAATTCGTGAAGGACCAGGGAGTCGGAACACCTGAGCATCAAAGGCGTCGTAGTCCACTTGAATAGGCAGACTGTTTTCAGAGTCCTTTGGGGCACAGAGAGCTGGAAGAGGTAAGTATGATTAGGATTTCTCCTGTGGGCTCCATTAATATCTGCATCATATTCCATGGCAATCCTTCCAAAATTTGTAAAGCCATTTCACTAAAATCCAAAAAATATCAACCTCATGGTGTCACTGGAGGAAAGGTCAGGGGGTCACCAAAGTCAATGGCATTAATACTATGGCGACCATAAATGTCCGATGAATCAAGTAGAAGCAGAGATACAGTATATCAGTCTGGACCAAAGAGGTGAAAGGACTTTTACTGAAAATGAAGTAATTATCTAATCCATGCTTTAAGAGATTAGAAAGAGCTCAGGGAGATAAAGGGTGGCAACTTACTGTGGTCCTTGCTGTTCTTGAATTTTTCAGCATGAAGCTAAAAGAAATGTAATTTCAATTCAATGTTAAAACATGAAATACAATCCTTTTAAATAAAAAATTAAATAATTAAACAGCAGTGCTGCAAAAAATTGTAAATGTACCTTGCGACCGGCCAGTTTGATTCGAGGAGTGAAGGAGCTACAAGAGTTCTGACTTTTGGAGGTGTAGAAGCTGCAGGCGTGGGAGAAAAAAAGATACAAGATATAAATCAATCAATTCCACCTTTGCATAGAATTTGATTGTATCTTTATTCACTGTTTTACCTGTGGTTGATCCAGTGAGGAAGGTTATAGTCGTCTCCCACGCGAGAGTCTCCAGGTGTCGTCCTGTTGTGCAGCTACAGAGAGGAATGAACATCAGAAACCAACATGTATATGACCTAATGCACCTACGGACACTTCCACTCTGAATGTGTTACCTTGAATAATGGTACTGCGTGCAATGGCTGCTCCCCCATACACACCAAGTCCACCCCGATACCTAAAGAGGGAGAAGTATGTGTCACCAACATCAATAACTCCATGCAATAAACCTTAAACTCTCTTAACAAAAAGACCCGTTCAATTTGAAGTTCCATGTGTTTGCATTGTCACACTCACCGTTGTCAATCATACGCTGTTTGGTGAGAATCATAAGCAGACGGTCGACTTCAAACACTCCCACCCCGGGTGTGATGACCACTGACATCTGGCCGGTGCGGTCAAAGTTACGGTTGATGTAGTGCTTGTCAAACACTGTGGGAGACATGGTCATTATCATCTTTTTTTTTGTTCATAACATGTGATAGACACTCACTTAACTGGAATTTACTTTTGATATTAAAGGACATGTTCACGATACCACAAGCCGATATCTAACTAAGTCTTTTCACCGCAAATGTCCCTCTATTGGATACTATCCCTCCACTGCAGGTCAACAAGGGAACTCTGTCTGGGGAAATATTGTTCTAAAAAAAGTCGAATTTAGTAAGAAATCCACTTAATTTGTCTAACTCCAGATTAGCTTTGGAATGCATCTTTGGAAAGAAGGAGGCCAGTATGAACAAGAAGCACGATAACAGCAAGTAAAACCTTTTTTTATATTCATTTAATTTAATCTCATCAAAATTCTCAAGTTTTCTTTGTGTGATTGGTCAGGAACTACTTGGAACAAAATATTTGATGCAAGTTTTTTTTTTTTTTTTTTTTTTTTTT
>CALSCE010006402.1:0-10513 GCA_943593645.1 Bovichtus variegatus
GGTAGCTGGAAGGGATTACTTCCACACACACACACACACACACACACACACCTTCTTTAGGTCCCATTTAGGACTTACAGTATGGCCCTAAATGTTTTAAGGCCGAGTCCTAATCAAACAATTTTTTAAAGGAAACTTTGTATTGCTAGTTTATTAAGACATACAAATGTGATTTATTATAATAGTAGATATGCTATAGATTATAAAAATAACCAATCAATCTAAATACATATATATTCATATATACAGTACATCATATTTAAATAAATCACTGGGACAAGATCATTGAAATAAGCAATGTGTAACTTTATCACACTATCTTGTGCAGATTATGTCAACATGCCTTCAAAAGCTATTATTTTACACTGTGTTAGATATTATCTGCCTGTACAATAAGACGTGGGTGTATACGAATATGTTTTCAGGACAGCCCGTTTGGTCAAGTAGGATTAATCTATCACAGGGAACGAATTGGATGGATTTCAAGTCGTTAATTTGAGCCAAGGTCACGTAAGCACTGCCTGATAGAACGGGTTTGATTTCTATCAAATTCACCCGGGACAGATGCACTTAACTCTACCTAAACACACACACGCACTCACACACTTTCACGCAGACAGACAAACAAAGAAGCACCTGTAAACGCTGACCATTTAAGTGTAGTGATTAGAGGGTATAGAAAGACAGAGAAAACTCCAACGAATACACATATACTGTAGACGCGCATGCACACACACACGCACACACACATACATACACATACACACATACACACACACACCCACCCACGTACAGTCGTTGCTGAGCCTGTTTTCTTCACAGCTGCACTTCCTCACGGCTCCGACTCAGCAAATTTCCATCAACCAACTCTGCCAGACCACAACACACTCCTCCAACAACACACACACACACACACACACACACACACACACAGCGGATTGCATTAGCTGTGTAGATTAATGAAAATGTCTCAAGAGGAAGGAAGAGAATACCTTGGAGTGTTAAATCGCTCGCAGACTGTATGTGTGTGTGTGTGTGTGCGTGCCTGTGTGTCAGAGGTGAGAACAGCATGTTTCATCTCAAACCTTGTTTCTCACTACTACTACTCTCTGTCTCTCTCTCTCTCTCTCTCTGTCTCTGTCTGTCTCTCTGTCTCTCTCTCTCTCTGTCTCTCTCTGTCTCTCTCTGTCTCTCTCTCTCTCTCTCTGTCTCTCTCTGTCTCTCTGTCTCTCTCTCTCTCTGTCTCTCTCTCTGTCTCTCTCTCTCTCTGTCTCTCTCTCTCTCTCTCTCTCTCTCTCTCTCTCTCTCTGTCTCTCTCTCTCTCTCTCTCTCTCTCTCTCTCTCTCTCTCTCTCTCTCTCTCTCTCTGTCTCTCTCTCTCTCTCTCCCTCTCTCCCTCCCTCTCTCCCTCTCTCTCTCCCTCCTTTACGCTGGATGCCTCACTGGCCATTCATTTACACTTGTCAAGAGGTAGCCATTAAGCCCAAAAGCCTGCACCAAAATTTTATTACAAAACCATTTGTATTCCTGAAAGAAAAATAAATCCGACGTTCCCTCCGACTGCATTAGGGCCGCGGTTTGGTGATTTGTTTAGGTTGATAACACTCACGGTCCACCAGCCACTCACATACTGCGGTGACTGGAAAATAACTAGACCTTCTTTTCGGTCTTCCTTGCTTGCTTTCTTTCTTTCTTTCTTCGGGGCCATACAAGGACCCTTTTATGAATGTTAACCAGCTGGCTGTAACATAAAGTCATACTTTATTTGACTTCTATTAGGAGAACAAGACATCTAATGAAGAGGGCTGTGGGTCTATATGTCTGAGGAAGAAAGAAAGAAAGAAAATAAGGAAGAAAGAAGGGGAGGTGGGGAACTGGTCTCAATAAAGCAGTTGGATTTGCTCACAGCTCTCGTAAAAGCAAGTGGGCCCAATCAAAACGAGCAGGAAGGAGAGGGCTAACAGGGCAGATCGTGTCCCAAAAGTGTCCTACTGACTGTTTGTGCTTGTGTGCTAGTATGCGTAGATTTTTGTTCTGTGTGTGCCGGTGCATGTAAGTCCGTGTGCGCTTTCATACATGCGTGTCCCTCGTCATGGAACGAGAAATTCACCGGAGTGTTTCTCCATTCAGCGCCTCACCCCGGAGCTACAAATTCTTCCATCCCCTGTTCAAAAACTTGAGCCTGATTTCCAGACTATTTGTCTGGCTGTTTCATGGTCGCAGTGATTTCATGACAGTATCCATACGCAGGCGCGGGCGGATTGGGGTTTTATCTTCCTGACATAGTAGCAATTGTACAATGTGATGGCCTTGGAAAAGTAATGGCTATTCACATGGAGCTGCCAGAATGAAACCTAACTCTGGATGACTGGGAGACTGTTCCCACATCTCTTGTTAAATTGTCTCTGTCTGCTCATTCATTTTGTGCAATTGTTTTTTCTTTCTCTTTCTGCCTTTCTTTTCTTCATTCTTTCTTTTGCTCTTGGCTCTCTCCCTCACCATTGGGCTTTGTTTGAAGTCTGCTTTAGGCCAGTAAAGGGACCCCCCCCCCCCACCACCACCCTTCCCATGGCAGTATAAATGACAGCTAGTGAAACACGATACACGGGCCCGCTATTAAAAAAAAAATGAAAAAAAAAAAAAAAAAAAAGCCATGATAGCCATGCCGCTCCCTCTGTTAATCAAATTCGCCGTAATTGTCATCTGAAGATTTTAAAGGACGCTGAGGGGGAACCATAAGACGAACTTCTGAACCTGTAGCCCTGGGGTCAGCGTTTGTGTGTGTGTGTGTGTGTGTGTGTGTGTGTCTTCAGGGATCGTCTGAGAGTTTGTATATGGTCACGCTGAGTTAAGGAGCTGTGTCTGAGTACTGGATGGAGAGTCTCCTCGGGGAGCTTATCGTCCACCCACTCTTTGTCTCTCAGTCTGGTTGTCTGTTTCTGCGTCTCCCCATGTTAAATCCTCACACTCATTCCGTCTGTTTTTACTTTATCTCTCATCCTTTGACTGCATTGGCCTCATTTTCAACTGTGGCGTAAAAGTACATTTTACCACAACAGTTGTAGGACTGTCTCGTGTTTTGATCGATTTTTAAGACCAACGAGTGACACAGTATAATAAGTCGCTCTCCTTCGCGGAACCTACCGATTTAGAATAAAGGAAGAGAAGAGAAACACTTAGGAGAGAGTCTGGGAAGGACAATTACGGGTATGCTGTTGTATGCACATGCATCTCATCTATTTTTCCTAGAGCAACTTTGTCTAATAGCAAAGACGTACAAAAAAGCCAAAACAAAAGAACATTTGATAAACTGTGACAGTACTTAACTACAACTTAATTTTGATATTAGTACATATTTACAACCTATACATTATACTATGTAAATAACGTGCAATATTTCATCATTAACTTATTTTGAGAGCAAAATTGTCAGCACTAATTAAGCAGGTCCAACACATTGTACACTTGCTGTATAAAAGGCTGAAGAGTAGTGAGGATCTGTCAGTGTCCTGACACTGAGCACAATGCTTAATTGTCCCTTGTCAGTCTGACTGGACATGTGAGTACATATTAGTCTGATTTTAAAGTGCACAATGAGGGGTTAAGGACGGAATTAAACAAAGAGGATGACAGCCAATCAAGGATATGAAACACATGACTGCGCCAATACATGACATGTGGTTTTGCTCTTTTTGTGCCACCAGGATTCCACGCAGCGAATGAAGTCGAAAGAGCAGACTCCCATTGAATAACCGGCATGACTTCACATCACTCAGCGAGCCTTTCACAGTCTAACAGACCGTATTACAGCACCGGGCAAATATGCACTTTATCGCCTACTCAAGTCTTTGATTTTCCTTCCTGCTCCATTTGGATTGACATAAATTGTGCAATATGGTAGTCTTGATTTCTGCTCCAGGCGGACAGGCAGCTGGCTGGAGGGGGATGAGAGACGGAGAGAGGAGTGTGGGGTCAGCTAACTACAGAAATGTGAATCTGTTCATCCCAACTGAAGCGTTTGAATCGTGACTGCGTTTATTTGTGTGTAGGTGCGTGTCGATTCACACCCATGCGCTACTGACCACACGTTTAACAAGGCGTTCCACTGATCCTGCAGGCACAAGTGTTTACCCAAAGTCCTGACCTTCTTGCACTGATACTTTCACTGCTGATATAAATACCACACACACAAACACATACATACCACATGGCAGCAGCGATGCAGGTAACTTAATCCTCATTGCCCTCCATTGGCCGATACCTGTCACATGTCCGTGCTCACAACCAATCAGATAGCACATTCCTTAATGATACAAAGGATATTTTTATACCAAGCACTTGTTGTTGAGAGGCCTTCTGTTAAAACTGTGTTAGGGTGGGAGTGGGATCATATTGGGTTGCAGTGTATGCATGTGTGCCTATGTATGTGTGTGTGGTTAGAAACTGGATAGGTCAGAGAAGCCTGTGCTAATATGTCCAAAAGAATGCTTATGACGAGGTGCTAACTCGCAGTGATTGCAACTGCTGGTGGTAGAGACAGAGAGAGAGACAGAGAGAGAGACAGAGCGAGAGAGAGAGAGAGAGAGAGGGAGAGAGAGGGAGAGAGAGAGAGAGAGAGAGAGAGAGAGAGAGAGAGACTTTTTTTTTGACTTTTTCAAAAACACTTTATTTACAATATTTTAAATACAATACATAAAAGTGCTTTTTTTTAAAAAAAAACTATCTCATAAAAACTTGTGCAAAGTGCAATTCTTCGTCCCTGACAGAACAAATAATATTTTTAAAACACCAACGTTGTTTAAAAGTGTCTAAATCTCCTATATGTTTATAAAACCTGAACTCGAGCCAGAGTCTCGCCCTGATGTTGCACAGCCACACTGCTTTGGCCTCCTGCCCTTCTCTGTTCTCCACTCTGTTTTTTCTACTTATGTATATGGCCATCTTAGCTTCTCCTGAGAGGAAATTTAGGAGCTGCCACTTTTCTTTGTCCGCTTTTTTGTAGGCAGCTCCCATGATAAAAACACTCTCAGTAAAAACTACATTAAAAAGACTAAAAACCAATGTTAAGAGAGTGAAGAAACTTAAAAGTCTCTTACACTCGCTAAAAACATGGAAAACAGTCTCATGTAGTTGACAAAAAGGACAGTTGTTAAAAACAGCAGGATTAATAACAGAGATAAAAGCATTGGAGGCGATGGCGCCATGTAAAATCCTCCACTGGAGGTCGGCGGTCCGCTTTTTGAGGGGAGGTTTATATAAAATCCTCCACTGTGGGCCAGGTCCACTTCCTCCACCCAGCCTGGTACTCCACACAGTGGAGGGCCTGTCGCTGAGGGTATTTTTTTTTATACTTTTTACACAGTTCCAGTAAAAGGCGGTTTTATCCGCCTTATGCAGCGACAGTCTCTCAGGGTTTTTGACCTTGAGCAGGGGGCCGGTCAGTTCTCCGAGCCCTGGGCTTAGGTAGATTTCTGGAAAGGGATCTGCTGGGTCTGGAGAAGCCTTTCCACCGCCGTAGTCCTTGATGAGGCTCCTCTCCTTTCCCGACAGCCTCTGCCTCCAGAGCTCCAGGATCCTCTGGGCCATCCGGAGAGAGTTCAGACCCAGCAGAGAGCCCAGGGCCCGGGCATCGCTCAGGTCCGGCCCCACTGCATCCACCAGCTGTTGCAGAGTCAGGGTCCTGGACCTGCACAGCGCCGCCATCAGGCCAGGTGTGACGCTGCTGCAGATGTCTAACCTGGCTCTGTGAATTAGAGGCTCATTTAACAACCAGTGCAGAGAGTCAGACTTTGTGCACCTTTTTTGATTAAAAAGGGCCCAAGACTTAAAAACACCCTGATAAAACGGAGGCAGCCCACTTAACTTTAAACATTTTGAATCAGTTAAAAACAGAGCAGCATCCAGCCCCAGGTTACTCACACGTCTGAGAATGCAGCTGGCCACATCTCTCCACACCAAATCAGCCGGGCCTGTAAGATATTTTTGTAAAAACTGTAGTCTAAAAGTGGCTGTTCGGCTGGCCAGGTGGATGAGGCCCTGCCCCCCCTCCTCTCTGGGTAAAAACAGCACCCCCTGTGGCACCCAGTGTAGACCATCCCAAAAAAAATCCACCATCTTTGCTTGTATTTTGGCTAATAAACCTGAGGGAGGGTCTACACAGGTCAGGCGGTGCCACAGTTGGGATGCAACAAGATTGTTTAAAACCAAAACCCTACCTTTAAAAGACATTTGAGGGAGCAGCCATTTCCATTTGGAAATTTTTCCCTCAATCTTTTCTGTGACGTTCTCCCAGTTCCTCTGGACCACGTCCTCCTTACCCAGAAACACTCCTAAATATTTAAAACCATCTTTTTTCCAGGCCAGGTTCTGGGGAAGAACTGGGAGACCGCCACGCCACTCACCGACAGCGAGGGCTTCACTTTTCTTCCAATTCACCCTCGCTGCCGATGCTGTACTAAAATCCTTTATAATGTCAGTTAAAAGGTCTGCGTCCCTCTGGCTTCCAACAACAACCACTATATCGTCAGCATACGCTGATAAAACAATGCCGCCATTAAAACCAGGTAAAAACAGACCCTGTAGGTTGGAACGTATTTTGCAGAGGAGAGGTTCCAGGGAGAGCGCATAGAGCATCCCCGACAGAGCACAGCCCTGCCGGACCCCTCTACACACTCTAAAAGGAGCACACAGAGCACCATTAAACTTCAGCACACTCTCAACTTCACTGTACAAAACCCTGATCTTAGCTATGAAACCAGCGCTGAACCCAAACTTCTCCATCACTTTCCAGAGGAAGTTGTGCTCAACGCGGTCAAAAGCCTTTTCCTGATCTAGAGAAATCAGACCAGTATTAATGCCCAATGAGCTGGAGACCTCCAAAACATCCCGAATTAGGTAGACATTGTCTACCATGGACCTGCCGGGCACACAATAGGTCTGGTCCCGGTGGATGACCTGCTCCATAGCCCTCCCCAGCCTGGTGGCCAGGGCCTTGGACAGAAGCTTGTAATCCACACACAGCAAAGACACAGGGCGCCAGTTTCCGATGTCCTGCAGGTTTCCTTTCTTAGGCAGGAGTGTTATTACTGCTCTGCGGCAGGACATCGGCATGGAACCAGAGGCCAGACTTTCATTAAAAACATCTAAAAGATCATGTATTAAAATATCCGAGAAGGCTTTATAAAACTCGACTGTGAGGCCGTCGATGCCGGGAGCCCGCCGTCCCTGCATAGCCTGCAGAGCGGCCTGCAGCTCCCGCATGGTCAACGGCCCCTCGAGCTGTGAGTTGGCTTCCTCGGAGACCTGTGGTAGTCCACCACAGAACTCCTCCACCAGTGTGTCCTCCCCCTCATACCCACTGGAGTAGAGGGAGGAATAAAAACTCACAGCTCGCCTTCTGATCTGGCTTGGTTCCGTTATTTCTTGCCCTGCGTCTGAAAGGAGTGAGTGGATTACCCTCTTCTGCCCGTTCTTTTTCTCCAGGCCGAAGAAAAAGCTAGAGGGAGCATCCATCTCGGTGGTGTTTTGAAACCGGGACCGGACCAGTGCACCCTGTACTTTTACCTCTAGCAGGTCGGCCAACGCCATTTTTTTTATTTTGAGGATTTCAATATATCCTCGATCTCCTGTGGACTCACTGATTTTTTCTAGTTCCACTATGTCACCCTCCAGGTCTTTCATAGATCTGGTGATGTCTTGTGTGACATTGAGGGTGTGCTGCTGACAAAGCATTTTGATTTCAGTCTTACCATGGTCCCACCACTGCCTAAGATTGCTAAAATCACCCTTGCTCTGTCTAAAAACACTCCAAAAATAAATAAAAACCTCTCTAAATTTTTTATCAAAAGTTAAAACTGAGTTAAAATGCCAGTATGCGCTTCTTGGCACAATGTTTCTAATAAAAACATTACATAAAAGCAAGGAGTGATCTGTAAAACCAACAGGTAAAATAGTGCACACTTTAAAAATATTAAAATGATGTTTAAAACAATAAATACGATCTAACCTGGCTGAGGAGATCCTGTTCTCTCTCAGGTGGGACCATGTGTACTGTCTAGTGTCTGCATGCATCCTCCTCCACACATCCACCAGGCCATGAGAGTGGACCAGCTGCCTCAGAGCGTTCTGGGATGCTGGATGCGGCTCTGCGTGGTTACGATCTAAAAGTGCATTTTCTGTGCAGTTAAAATCTCCCCCCAAGAATAAAAAATCCTCCGAGGCACAGCCATATAAAACATCATTAACTTTTTGTAAAAACAGCTTCCTCTCTGCACCGATTGTTGGAGCATACACGTTTATAAAAACAGCATTAAAAAGGTCAAACCGTGCTTTCACTAAAAGCAACCTCCCCTCGATAAAATGCTCGACCTCCAGTGAGACTGGAGTAAAAGACTTGGAGAAGAGGAAGCCCACTCCTCCACTAAGAGAAGTGTTGTGGCTTAAAATGACTTCCCCTTCCCACTCTCTCCTCCAGTCTGTCTCATTAAAACAGTCGCTGTGCGTTTCTTGTAAAAACAGTACATCAACATTCTTCATTCTGGCGGTTTCATAGATTTGTGTTCTTTTTTTAAAAACTCTGGCTCCATTCACATTTAAAACACCTATTTTACATCTATCCATAATAAAATATGTGTTAAAAGCTAAAATAAAAACAAATAAATTAGTTAAGACACACATCATCAATGTTCATTTGCTTTTTTACCTTTAACACAAGTTTTTTTAATCTAAAAACCTCCTGGTCAGTGAGGCCAGACTCCTCTCTCTGGCTCATATGGAGTCTGGCTGAGGTATTAAAAACGGCTATATCAGGAAAGTGTTCCTCCACTTTTACACCGTGCTGGTTTTTAGTTTGCTGGAGGAACACTTTCAAACTTTCAGCCGTGTACATCTTTTTTTTCTGACTGTTACTTAAAACCACACTAAAACCCTCGCTGCTGTCTGAGGCAGACTCTTCCTCACTGGTACTGTCCTCAGTCTGCCCCAGCCTTCTTCCTGTCTGCCCTTCATCCCCAGTTTTTATATTTTTTGCCTCAGTTTCTTTTTTTGCCCTTCTTCTTCTTTTTGTAGCAGGTTTTTGTTTATTTGTTTCTGCTACTGCTGCTTCCTCCTCCATCTCCGCTTCCTCAACCTGTTCACCCCAAGTCCTTTTTTCCACTATATGATTTACATTAATTTCACTGTTATTTTCTGGTTCTGTCTGTTCTCTGTTTTTGTCTGTTTTATTGACCTGCTCCCCATCATTTTCACATGTTTCTTTACCTTTATTACCCTCCACCTCGTTTTCTCCTGCCTCACCCAAACAAACGTGCTCACTTTCTTCTACACCTTTACTATTACACCCACCCTGTGAAATCTCACCACCTATCTCGTGCACAAGGTCGGACACGACAGTGGCACGGCGCGGCGCGGCTCGCGGAGCGGCCACCGGCCGCCCAGGCGCAGCCATCGGCCGCCCAGGCGCTGCCGCCTCATCCGCAGCGACAGCAGCAGCGGCTGCTCCCGGGGCGAGGGGGTCCACCGCCACAGCGGCTGCGGAGCAGCCGCCCACGGCGGCGAGGCTCTCCCCCCCCCCAACAGCAGCCGCCCGCCGCTCCGCTACAACCGGCACGATAGAGGGTGTCCCCGCAGCAGCGCCAGCCGTCTCCCCTGGCCCAGGCGGAGCCGGCTCCCCGCGCCTCGGACAGGCTCTCGCGGTGTGTCCCTCCTCTCCGCAACCAAAACACTTCATAACCGATGAGGTCGCAAAAATCACGTAGTCATAATCATCTACTCTAACATGAAAGCGGAGGTTGAGCTCCACATCCCGGTTATTAAGTATCATATATAGCTGTCTGCGGTGAGACACTACGTGCTTCAGTAACTGAGACTTACATCCAGACAGCATCTTCTTCACCGGGGAAACTATCTTCCCGTGTCTGGACAGCTCTCTGCTGAGGAACTCATCGGTTATGAAGGGAGGGACGTTTGACAGGATCACCCTGGTTGCGGGCAGGGTCAGTGGCTGAACCTGTACAAACAAATCGTTCACCACGATACCTGTCTCGACGACGCGGTGCACCTTCTCCACCTGGTCCAGGAAGACGACAACGGCGCTGTTCATCCGCGCCAGCGACTTCACACTGCCGTGTCCGACCTTCTCCCCCACCGCAAGCCCGATCTCCTCCACGCTACACGGGAAGCCGGCAGATATCTTGATACCGTGCTTCCTCGTGAGCTTGGCGAAGTCTCCATTTACCATGGCGTCAGACGCCGACCGGCGTGACACCGGCAGGATGGAAAACACACACTATACACCACCTACACCACCTACAAACACCACAAATAAACTAAAGTAAACTGCCACCAATAAACTAAGTTAAATTAACATATATTATTAACAAAATAAATCAAAAAAATCTCAAAAAGCACGCGCTCAGCGTCTCGCTCACACACCACAAACTCCCAGCATGCACCGAGAGAGAGAGAGAGAGAGAGAGAGAGAGAGACAGAGAGAGAGACAGAGAGACAGAGAGAGA
>CALSCE010006452.1:981-13969 GCA_943593645.1 Bovichtus variegatus
ACACACACATCTCTATATATACACACACATACACACACATCTCTATATATACACACACATCTCCACACACACATCTCTATATATACACACATCTCCACACACACACACACACATCTCCACACACACATCTCCACACACACATCTCCACACACACATCTCCACACACACATCTCCACACACACATCTCCACACACACACACACACACACACACACACACACACACACACACACACACACACACACACACACACACACACACACGTCAACGTGTCGTTCAAAACTCACATTTTCGTCTCTGTCGGAGTAGGACATGCTGCCATCCAGTCGGCTGTACTGGAAGCCCCGTAGATAGCAGTAATCCATCAAAAGATCCAAGATGGACGTCATCTGACTGAAGATCAGAACCTGGACCACAACAAATCAATCACACATACAAGTCAGAATAAATATTCCAAAGGCAACAAACAGCAGCAGCGATCAAGCAGGTATAAGGCAAGAGAATTTGTATAGCACCTCATCATACACAGAGGTCATTTAAAGATGATAAAGATAGAAGTATAGCATAAGAAATGTGCCAAGCTTACTGTGCTGATACATGCTACGTCCCTGTACTACATACAGTCTTTGATATGCCTAGATTCACAATAACTATCTATACACACACACACGATGACCCTGAGGGTCAAAACACAGACATTTCACATAACACAAATGTCGTTGTTTTGTGAAATGTCGCATTCTTCTTAATATCGTGCATTTGAACTTCAGGGCTACCTTATATATCCAATTTCTTTTGATTGCATAAAATGTCCTGCAACTGCTTATTTTCAGTACGATAATGTGTAAGCGTTCTAATTGCAAGGTGATATTTATTTCTCTGATATCTGGATCTTTTTTTGAAATGTCATTCCTTTGGTCTTTATGTTTATTGCTGGTCTAACATGAAGATATTTATTGGCTCGTAATGTATCAAAACTTGTAGATTTGAAGTGCGGCCAAACTAATATGGTATAATTTCTTCTGCCTTCTGGAGGCTCGATACCAGGATCAGCTGATGTGATTAGCAGATACAGACTGAGGCCGCAAACTTAATGAAAACCGCAGCACATATTTGTCCAAACTATGGACCGAAGTTACTTAGAAAATGTCGTCGTTAAGTTATTTGTTGTTTTGGGGGTTACTGAATCACAGTTAGGGCCCCAAAAAGGCTTGCACCATCAGACAAGAGAATTGTTGTTTTTCAGCCACAATAACCAGACTTAAGATACTAACAGCAGGTCACTGATTTCTCTAACAGTAGACCTACCAGGGGTGCGATCTAAGTGCTAGGGCCCCCACTCGGCAGCGTTACTAGTCATTAGTTAGTTTGAAAGACTTCATTAATCCTCCACTATGTACTGTTTGTACCCTTTTCACCTTATGTCCCAGTTTCTTCAGTGCAGGCAGCAGTCTGTCCAGTATGAGGAACTTCCCGGAGCTCTGCACCAGCTGCTCATCGATCTGCAGGACGTACAGTTATGTGAAGAAATATCATTAATACTGAATTATTACTTAAAAACATTCTGTTCATCACCTGAGTTCCTGTTCTTCATCCATCTTCATTCTGTTTTATTAGAATCAACATACTGTCAATTCCTTTGGTAATACTCCAAACATTATGTTACCTTGAACTCCTGTGTGGCAGGGTCCAGGGGGTACTCCACCAGGTATGGGTGATTACAGCATTTCTTTAGCAGCATGAGAATGTTCTGTAGCTTCAGGTTGATCTGGGCATCCAACGGGGTCTGGACATCCAGCACTGGAGGAGAGCTGGAGAAGAGGAGAAGGTTAGACTGACACGCAGCCACAGGCAGGGAGGACATGCCTTCAAAACATGGCAAGGTTTGTTCAACAGTCAAACAAAAAGGTTACCACATATATACACAGCAAAGAACAAAAACAGACTGTTGAGATAGATAAATAAATAAATAAGCAAGTGAAATAAAAAAATAATAAAAAAAAGGTAAAGAAATAAAAAAGGGCCTCTGTTATTATTATTATTATTATTATAACTATGAGAGTGTGTAGGCAGTGCTGACCTCTGCTCCAGCTCCTTGTGGACCTTTTCCAAATATTTCTCCAGGTCATACGGTGAGTCTCCATCCCTTTCTTCATAGTCCACCACCTTGCGACTGCCACGTTTCGGCCTGCCACTTGACGTCAGGGCGACAGGATCCTCCATCTACATAAACAGAAACAATTCCAATCCCTTAGCTTTAACTAGCTCTTCTTTGGATTAAATTGACCATTTGGTAAATTCCGAAAGTGACATTTTAATCCCTCATGTCAACCTGTGGACACGTATGTAAATTGAAAGAGGACAAAGCTGCAGTGATGAGGCAGAGAGAATTGCTCAAATAAGGTATTACACTTCCCTACTATAACAGAATTCTAAAGTGTGTTACATTAGATTTAACTGGGATAATAATTTTTATGATCATAAATCATTATTTCATGTTTGTTTTAGGAATGTTACGATTGAGTCTAAATTTCAAAATGAAAGCTTGTTTCGACCGATTTTCGATCACCTGAATCAAAAGCAGGATCGACAATTCTCCCAGTATTTCTTTTCTCTCCACCCCGCCTACATGTCCGAAGAAAAGCACAGCATAGTTCACCAGTACAGTAGCTGCACTTTCCGAGACACCATGGCCACTGGCGAAGTGGAAGATAATGGAGAAACAACAGAACTCGAAAATCGTCCTGCTTCCCTGAAGTAACCGTGCGGTAACAATTGGTCTCCCCTGTGAGTTATATAAACAACAAACGTCTCTTTGACAGAAAAACTACAGTTCAGGATCTGGTGGAAACTCAAGCTGTTGTTGCCATCTAGTGGCTCTTGTTTTTGTGTTTAACAGTTTGTTCCCTGGTGAAATAAGCTAATGTTATTACATTTGAAATAAGTAATTTAAATTCGACCATGTATCAGGGCTGCACAATTAATTTAATATTAATCGTGATCACGATTTTGGCTTCCCACAATTAAATGAACATGATCGGCTGTGATATTGATGTATAAAATGCAAGCTTGTCAAAAACTTTGCTGCCTATCAAATCAAGCACTGCCTAAACTAACAGCCAACAAGCAGCTGCGAGCACTCTGCAGCGGCAACCTGTGAAAAACATTCCACAATGTTGCGGATGCAGTCCAGAGTACAAGAGTAATATACTGTATATTACTCGTTTTGCCCGTCTGTAGGTTATAATGCAACAGAGAGCAGATCTCTGATACCGATGCATCTCTGATACATCTGCAATTGGCTAGTGTCAGCCGATGTATTGGACTGGTAAAAGGATGAGAAGATAGATATGTTTTAAATCTGGTATTTAACAACAGTAGAACTACATTGTGTCAAGACATTGGCACGGTCACTGTAGCTGTGGGGACTCCACTTTGTGAATTAATCGAAAATGAACACAGAGACTAATTTACAGTCCATACACACCTTCTCCTGGCGCAGCACTTTGGCAATGGTTTTGTTGACCACAGCGGTGTAAAAGGCCTCCTGTTTGGCCGTCAGAGGAGCGTAAACAATGATCTCCTTCTTAGGAGGAACCTCCAGAGTCACGTCCGACTTTAGCCTCCTTAGCAGGAACGGAGTCAGAATCTGAAACGAGGGGAAATTAACATGTAAATTAAACAATAAATGATAGGAAACATCTTATATCACAGAATAAAGCATGTTTGTGTCTTGAGGACAGGAAAATGATTGTACAGAACCACCATAATTTCTGTATTTACTTCTCATGCGGCTTGCTCCACATTAAAACAACTTGATGCACTTTATTGTGCTTGTTGCAAGAGATAGATATCGTCCTCATTGCTACGTACAATGTGAAAAGGAAGGCTGAGCCTCACTAGCCCTAATTGGGTTTAAGAAAAGATCCATACATTTGAGTATCACTATATTATGCATTAATTAGTAAATAGATTTGCATGAAAAAGTAAACTTTTTCTCAGATTTTATGGATATTTTGGGGTGTTATTTATACTATTACATATAAAGTACAACTAATACAGTTAGTACAAGAAACCTGCACCAAGATACGTGTGGTATCGGCAGATTCTTGCTAATACACAGCCCTATCAGCAACATTTGAATTTAGAAAAGGTCTCCTGCTGAAGCTGCTTCAGTACATCACTTTTCTCATCAGAGCAGATCTCAGGACTGTTTAACTCTAGTTACCTCTCAGGTAAATACTTCCTTCCACCTTACAATAGAAATGAATTACAGAGGATTTCTCACGCGGTTTATCACCAGTACCATTATATACTGTGTATATTAAACACACATAATGAAAACATTATAGCATGTCTAGTAAGTCCCCCATAGGTTAGGGTTAGTGTGTAGTGATAGTTTGGAGGACTGACCTGGTGCAACATGCTGAGGATGTTCTGCTCGCGCTCAGTAGCCACCACACTCTCTGCTTCACCGATGGTGTTGATGTCAAACCACGACTCAAAGCTGCACAGCAAACATGTTAAGAGGTTAAACCTGCACAATTACTTCAAGCTGAACAAACAGCAACATCATGAGTGGTCGTAAGAGTAGGAAGGCAACACACACACAAAATTGAATAGTTTGCTGTACAGAAGTCAGTGCTTGCAACAGTGAATAAAACCCCAAAACATTGTGCAGAGTCCTTCACTTGAACCAACTCTGCAGTGCGTCTCAGTAATGTACGGACCTCTTGAGGTCATCAAAGACCTCAGGCAGGAGAAAGTTGAGGAGCGACCAGAGCTCAGCCAGGTTATTCTGCAGCGGTGTGCCAGTCAGCAGCAGCTTGTTGTCAGTGGGCAGCATCTTCAGCTCCCGCACCAGCCGACAGTTGAGATTTTTGATCCTGTGGCCTTCATCCACCATCAGGTACTTCCACTGGAAGCACTGGAGAGAACAGTGTAATAAGGCAGCAACTAAATTAGTTTTAATATCCACTAACCAGACTAATTTTCTCAATCGATCATTTAGTCTATAAAATGTCAGAACCAGTGAGGGGTGCGTGCAATAAATGCCAAAAGCCCAACCCAACAGTTGTATTAAAATAGCTTGTTTTATTTGAACAGTCTAATACATACAAAAATAGAATTACTGCCTCCCCGTTGTATTCCTCCATTCTCTGGTCAAATTGCAGTTTACATCCATGTCCGTCCATTTATACAGCACAAGTGCCATCAGTACAACAACAGATTCATGTCACATTCATTCCCTATAGGTTCACCATTAAGCTACAATGAATAATTATTGTAAATTAATTCCTGCTCAAATATTCACATTAATAAAAAAAGAAAAAAAGAAAAGAAAAAAAAAGGTATAATCCCTCCCTTACATAGTACGCTTTGAAGGTGAAAAATTTGCAGGCAGTGCAAAGTTTAATGGTACCAGTGACCGGGGAAAACATCCATTGCATTTCCCGTACTTGTTTAATGCATCCACATAAATATTATTCTTTTTTAAATAAATATTTTAAGCTGTGAATACAAAACTACAATTGTTATATCAGTTCATATTTCTGTCCCTGTAAAACATGCATGTTACCGTCATATATAATAACAGTTTATTTGTTTAGTAAAGGAGAGCAGGGATCCTACCTGTAGGTATTTTCTGTCTATCATGGAGATCTCAAAGGAGGTGACGACCACAGGACACATGCTGAGGGGCCCCTGGGGTCTGCGGATCTCCTTCAGGAGCTTGGCTCTCCCTGGCTGGGGGCCGTGGTAAAGCAGCACAGACACCTGGCACAAACACAGACAATCAACTACAGCACATGTTAACAGACAACAAAAATCCTGTCAAATCTACAATCAAAGTTAGTTCCAAACTTGCCTAAAACTATTTAATTACTGTGCTGAGTCATAGGGAGCAGTGAGACAAGACTTTCAGACTTCTTTCAGTAACACAGCCTCCTACCTCTGGGGTGAAGCGCTTGAATTCGTTGATCCAGTTGGGCAGAGTGGAGAGAGGGGCCACTACCAGGAAGGGGCCCGTGACTTTCTTTTCTATCATCATGGCGATGTGAGCGATGCACTGGATGGTCTTCCCCAGTCCCATCTCATCAGCCAGGATCCCGTTGATGCCGTTCTCCCACAGCATCTGACAGAGGGAACAGCTGCTGGTTTACATTCAACATGAACCCTGAGGAACAAACAGACTGACTGATGGGCCGGTTCAGTGTGTATGACCCATCTTCAATACAGCATTATTATCATTACCTTCAAAATAACCATTTTGTCACTTGTAAATATTTTCCCCTCCGGTGGAGAAAGTCACGCATCTGCAGCTTTAAATCAGTAACTCACTCACGGTCTGCATCACAGCACACACTCTTCACGTGATACAGACAAGTGTTCAAGGAGTCCACACTGGGATACACAGTGAAAGACATCATGGGATATATTACTGCTTCACTGCTGCCAAACTTCATTGAATTTTGAAACTCAACCTTTAAAAAAAAAAATGGAAATTTGGACAAACTGCTGAGGAAGATCATGTTATGTGATAGAAAGCACCAGAACAGCTACTTAATGAACCTTGAAGTAAGACGGTTAAATGGTTCTGAAAAAGTATTTTTAATTAACTGGACTAAAAACATTGTCTACTCAAACAAACTCTCTCAACTACCCACCCTCAGCCACTCGATGCCTTCGATCTGGTACGACCTCATGACCCCTCCGGTGAAGAGCTGTGGCTGCTGGGAGGGCACCGGCAGGCCGTTCACCTTCCTGTGAGGATGCAGGAGATGCTTGGTGTTGTCTCGCACAGTCTCCGACAGGCGGTTCTTGATGTCTTGGTTGGAATCGCTCATGTTCTCGATATCCTCAGCTTCTAGTTTCTTCTGGGTCGGAGCCTCGTCCTGATATCAGATGTTTGATATACACACGTATGGTTGGATGTGTGACGTTCATTGACACTGTTTTTCTATTTCCAATTTACACCTAATTTCCCTTTCTGGATTATTAAAATATCTTCACAGGAGGAGAAAAGTCAAAATATAAAAATCAACTATTACCGCTTCCTCCACTTTTGCTTTCTTAGCTTGCGACATGATTTCCTGGAAGACAAAGTCAAGCAGAACCAATGTGAGCGGATCAGTAAATGACAAATGTGCAAAAAGAGAAGAAGTGGAGTGAGATCTTACTTCTTTCGACATGACATCTGCTATTTTGTAGTCTTCATCCCTCCTCCTCTTCTTTTTATCTAGTTTAACAGGAAATAAAGAGTCAGAAACATCACACCTATTTATACATATTTGGGTTTGAAGTTTACATAACCAGGGTTCAGCATGCCACTTAAACTGTTAGCTTTTAAAGATTGGTATTTATTGGAGCTATTCATGCTATAATCAATATAGGAGCAAACATCAGAAGATCCACTCACCTTTCTCAGGCTCTGCACCATTTGTGTTCTGCATTTAAAAAGACATATGTACTTCTATAAATAGGGTTAGAAGAATACTTTAATGCTAAAATGTTTTTTTTTCAGTTAAACTTCCCCTTTACCTTCTTGGCCTTCTTTTCAACTTTCTCCTTCCTGACTTTCTCCTGCAATGGTTGACAGAAAAACAGAGTGTGATTGAGCAGTGCAGACACAACACAGTTTGTTACACAGGAGTCTAACATGTATTGTTCACACATACTGCACCTCATTCTGCTGTTGCTCCATTTTAGTAAGCAAGAATTTAGAGTAGATGTTGCTTTTCTGAAGCAAATGCTGCAGTCTCTTGAAGCGCATGTCATGAGAATCCCTGTCCTGTGATTCCCGGGCCTTGTGTGTGTGTGTGTGTATGTATATATATATATATATATATATATATATATATATACACATATATACACATACACATTTTTTTTTTTTTTTTTTTAAATTAAAAGAAATCATACATTATTAACAGTTTTGATGATAGTGCCAACACCGCACCATTCTTTGTAAATAAGACTAACTAACTGAGGAATGTTATTCTACAAACCCTTTTTTGTTCAAGAGAGCTAAAGTTGTCAATAAGCAACACACCTCTTCCATCATTTTCTTTTCTTTCCTCTCCCCCTCCTCCATCAGCTGCTTCTCTTCTTCCTCCATTTCTTTTGTGATGACCACTTCAGAAGTCATATTCTCAGATTTCACACCTTCAAGGAAACAACAGTGACAATGAAGTCCACCTGTCCTCATTGTTTTAGGAACACTTCCATATCTTTTCAAAGTTGATCTACTTTCATTAGTTACTGCATGTGATAAACTGCATAATTTCCTTATTATCTTAACCTTATGGCCGTTACACGTCATTAATTAAAGTTAGACAGGTCAAAACAACTCCTGAGGGCCACATATGTGGGTCCTTTGTGACTGACCGTCTGCAGCTCCAGTCTCCATGGCTGTGCCTAGCGGCTCCTCGGGTTCATCGGGTTTGGGGCAGTGAGGGGAGCCACTTCTTTCTTTTTTCATGCTGTCAGCAAGAAGAATACAAATCAAAACTTCTGGTAGCTTTCAGAGGAGCGACTAACTCCAAGGCCACTTTGCAGAACATGACTGAGAGCCACAAGGTGAGTAACCTGGAGTTACATTATACCAGTGATTTTCAACCAGTGTGCCGCGGCATACTAGTGTGCCGTGAGAGATCGTCAGGTGTGCCGTGGGAAATTATCTAATATCACCTAATTAACCATTGTCGGGTGTCTGTGCTGTAATAAAGTGTGGCAGATAATGTAATACTCTTCTATTTCAGTGGGTGGCAGCAGAGGGCTATAGACAATAGAGTTAGCGCTGCGCGACACGTGACAGTGACAGTTTGGGATCACAGCAAGACGAGCAAGTGACAGTGATGGAGAAGTTTTTGAGAAGGGAAAATGCAAATGCCGAACAGGGCCCTGGACAAAATTCTGACCCAGATGAAGGCCCTAGTATGAGTGGTCGACAAAAGAAAAAAGACAAGACGGTGAGCTCGAGGCAATACAGCGAAAGCTATCTTTCATTTGGATTTACTTTCACCGGGGATGCAACGGCACCGACTCCGCTGTGCTTGGTGTGTGGTGAGAAGCTATCCAATAGCGCCATGGTGCCAAGCAAGCTTAAACGCCATCTCCAAACGAAACACCCTTCCGTTCAAAACAAGCCGATGGACTATTTTGTACGCTTACGTACAAACAATGAGAAACAGGCAACTTTTTTGAGAAAAACCACAAAGGTAAATGAGAGAGCCCTCAAAGCTAGCTACCTTGTTGCTGAACTCGTAGCTAAATCAAAAAAGTCCCACACTGTGGCAGAAACATTAATACTGCCAGCTTGTAAAGCCATTGTAAATGAGATGCTCGGCCCTGACGCGGCCAAAGAGATAGCTAAAGTGCCTCTCTCAGATAACACAATTGCCAGACGTATTGATGACATGTCTGCGGACATCGAAATTGTTGTTTTGGAAAAAATGCGCATCAGTAAGAAATTTGCCTTGCAACTTGATGAGTCGACGGATATTAGTGGACATTGTCAGCTCTTGGCCAACGTGCGTTTTGTGGATGGAGAAGCCATTAGAGAAAACTTCCTATTTTGCAAGGCACTGCCAGAAAAATCAACAGGAGAGGAAATATTTCGGGTCACGTCGGAATATCTTGACAAAAGCGGGCTTACGTGGGAAAACTGCACAGGTGTCTGCACTGATGGAGCCGCAGCCATGGTCGGGCGCATCAAAGGCTTCGTAAGTAGGGTCAAAGAAAGAAACCCAGATGTTATTGTTACGCACTGTTTTTTGCACCGTGAGGCCCTCGTTGCAAAGACCTTGCCAGCAGATCTAGCTCCTGTGTTGGATGATGTTGTGCGCATAGTGAACTTTGTGAAGACGCGACCTTTGAAATGTCGCTTATTTGCGTCTTTGTGTGAGGAAATGGGAGCGGAACATAAAGTCTTATTGCTCCACACGGAGGTCCGGTGGCTGTCGCGCGGCAAAGTGCTGGCCCGTGTGTATGAGCTGCGAGAGGAAGTTTTTCTGACAAACGAGAGGTCCGATTACTCAAAGCTGCTTGCAAGTGATGAGTGGTGTGCAAAGCTGGCATACCTGGCTGATATATTTCATCATCTGAATGAACTGAACACACGGATGCAAGGCCGAAATGAAAACCTGCTTACAAGCACTGATAAAATGAACGGATTCCGTTTAAAGGTGCAGCTCTGGCAACAACATGTGCAGCGTGGCAACCTTGAGATGTTCCCACTCACCGAGAAACTGCATGATGGCAACACTGCTGCAATGTGCGAGGTGATTGGCACACATTTGAAAACTCTTGAGGAGAAGTTGTCATTTTATTTCTCTTCAGCATTCACAGAATGCCTTGACTGGGTTAGGGACCCATACAGCTCAGCATCCGTTCCTGGAAAGGACATGACTTTAAAGGAGCAAGAGGAACTCATTGAACTGAAACAAGATCGTGTTATAAAGCTAAACTTTGCTGATCTTCCTTTGGACAGTTTTTGGTTATCTGTTGCCAAGGAGTTCCCCATTCTGGCCAACAAAGCTATTTTGACATTGCTCCCGTTTTCAACCACATATCTGTGTGAGCTGAGCTTCTCAAGCTTGACTGCGATAAAAACTAAAAACAGAGAGAGACTGAGAGCTGTTGAGGAAGAGCTTCGTGTGTGTCTTTCTACCATTACTGCCAGGATATCCATTTTGTGTTCATCGAAACAGGCCCAGGTTTCACACTAAGTGAGTATAAATACATTTAGAAACTATATTATTAACTATATGTATTATATGTACTGTGTTAGAGTGTCATTTTGTGTCATTTTGGTTGGTGGTGTGCCCCAGGATTTTGTAAATGTAAAAAATGTGCCGCGGCTCAAAAAAGGTTGAAAATCACTGCATTATACAACACATACAAGATGACAACTTTCAGCACCAACAAAGAAGAAACAAATTACTCAGAAGGCTTTCAGTATTTAGAGGCCAGTGTTAGTGAGACATCAAGACCACACTTGGTCCATCGTATAACAGCATTACTCCTAATTTATACGACAACAACTTACACAGACAAACACGGTGTGAACTTACCGGCTCATCGTTGCCAGCAGCGAAGCAGACGAGAATGTGGCTCACGTTAATTCCACGTTTTGATGTGACGTTACTAATAGGAAAGGTATTTTTCCTCAACCAAAATAGCAACTTGTCACAAGTTACACAAGCAGTGATAAAAGTGTCTGAAGTAGCTGGTTAATAATGTGGTGTCCGAGTGAAAGGGGCCGCAGATATTAATAAACCGCAGAAACACTGCTTCATCTAAAGCTGAGCAGAATAGTTTGACTGTTCTCCTCTGCAGAAAGCGAAGCGCGTGTCCTGAAGACGGTAAGCAGCTACAAACAAGGAATACACGTCCGGCAGATACCTTTCAAAATAAAACTGATAACGACAACGTTACGGTGGAGAGCTAGCTTCTAGCTTGAGAGGTCATGATTATCTTTTTATTCTGTCGACAAAATATCTTTACTTCCGCTAATTTCTGCAACAGTGCGGCTCACTCTGTACTTTTATTAGAGGCGGGGCTACTACATTTCGCGCCAGGTAGGACGAATCTACTACTTGTAAAATAGGGTGGGATGTAATAAGATTGTAGATATTGCAGTATTTTAGAAGGAAATACAAACATAAGAATGAAGATACATAGTGAAACATTTTAGAAATGAAGTGGAAAATCATATTTACAGACTAAAGAAGATTTAATGTACAGAGAAAACTATTTACTACACATCCACCCCTCTCAGCGGAAATATGTACCATCCCTTATCTGATATTTCCCGCAAAAGGCGGTTGCCAGTTGTCGTGGAATTTAGCCGATACAAACTAAGAAATAAAGTTGGTGAGCCCTATACACTGAAATAAAGATACTTGGAGAATTTACTTGTCTTTTAATTCTTTATTCTTGCAAGAAGGTACAGACAAAACAGAGTGTTAGACAGTCTGCTCCGCAGCATGTGCATATGCTCGCGCCTATGTCTGTGCCCCAGACTCTTGTTGGCTGAGTCTTTTATAGAGAAAGACAAGACATAATACAGGGTAAATATGTTTGTGAAGAAAGGTTCCCAACAGCTGTCTAGAACTCAAGGCTGAGAAACTAAGAAAGTGCAAGTTGTAAAACAACCAGTTTGGTGAGAAGATCTTGGAATCAAAATGATCTAGACTACATGAGAAAGGAACAGGATACATGTAGAGGCAATGTGACTGCAAAGGGTCACTCTCTAAAGGTCACAAAGAGTGTACTGAAATGTTCTATTACACGGTCCATATTTTATTATATAGGTAATAAAAAGGTCATTATATGCCACACTGGTTTTGAAGTGTTTATTTATTACCCATGTGTTTTAAAAAGAGCTGCAAACAGTAATTCTAGAAATACGTACAAGATTAACTTCCATGTGTTTGTATGTTTATCTCATGCAGATTACAAGCAGTCCTAACAGGATTTTTGCAATGTGCAGTCAATCTCATGAACAGGCAAAGGTGTAGGAAGTATTCAGATCCATTAAAAATTAAAATTAAAACTTGCACTAACTCAATGTAAAAGTCTTTCACTTTAATCTGCAATTACTGATTGTCAGCCACTTTAGGTCTGTAGGTTCATCACGACCAGAGACACCTTTCACATCATCATATTGCCACATTGTCATTTAGGTCAGGTCAAGTCAACTACAATTATTTATGTAGCCCAATATCACAAATTTCCCTCGAGAGGCTTTACAATCTCTGCAGAATACTCTCTCTTCAGATAAGGAGAAACTCCCAAACAACCTTTAACAAGAAAATGTTAGAAAACTCAGGAAGATCAACAAAGGAGGGGTCCCTCTCCCGGGATGGACAGACAGGAAATAGATGTTGTGTGTACAGAATATATGTTGGCATGAGCCTAAAGATTGTATGTTGTAGTGTGTCCAAGAACCATCACCTTACCGTGGTGGAGGGGTTTGGGTGCTCCTA
>CALSCE010006453.1:0-10204 GCA_943593645.1 Bovichtus variegatus
AACCAATACCACCCAACATAAAACATTTAGAACTACAGTTTACAAAGTTTTCAAAAAATTCTTCAACTTTCAAGAAAATTACCATTTTCATAAAAACCTTCGATTATTTAAAAATTACCTCAATATTCAAAAAATCTTTCGATTTTGAAAAAAATTTACCTAATTTAAAAAAAAAAAAAAAACTAAAATTTTCGAAAAATTACCTTAACTTTCAAAAAAATCTTAAATTTTGAAAAAATTACCTTTTTTTTAATTTTTAAAATATCTTTCAATTTTCAAAAAATTACCATCGTTTTCATAAAAACCTTTTTGATTTTCTAAAAAATGACCTTAATTTTCTAAAAACCTTCCATTTTTTAAAAGATGAACTCAACCATCAAATAAACTTTTGATTTTGAAAAGATTACCACCATTTTCAAAAAACCTTCGATTATCGAATAAATTACTTAAATTATCAAACAAATCTTAATTTTTTTTAAAAATAAACTCAATTTTCAAAAAAACCTTCCATTACGAAAAAATTACTTTAGTTTTATAAAAAATATCCTGAATTGTCCAAAAATCCATCGATTTTTAAGAAATTATCCTCATTTTCAAAAAAAACTCGATTTTGAAAAAAGACCTCAACTTTCTAAAAACCTTTTTGATTTTCAAAAATGTTACCCAAATTTTTTTATTTTTTTTTAAACCAATTTTGTTTCCACAAATTTACATGTTATATATGAACCTGTGTATTAATTGAATAGCTTAGTATTGGATGCACAATAACAGGGGAGCTACGTTTATACATGGCACTAGGCCCAGTTTAAGAAGCTGGAAACACAAAATATTTGCCATTTTTCCTTAAACTTAAACGACTCGATCGCTCTGAACTGTTTCAGCTCTAAATTCTCCGAAATAAATAAAACCCAACATACAGTACCGTAATTTCCGGACTACAAGCCGCTTCTTTTTTCCCACACTTTGAACCTCGCGGTTTATACAATGACGCGGCTAATTTATGGATTTTTCCCGCTTTCACAAGCTTCATGTCGCCAAAAAACTGAGCACCGTCACATAATGTGACGTAAATCGAGCGCGCTCAAACTTCCCATTCATTACGGTAATTAACTTTTTTCTCTTTGAAATGTTTCCTGTGGATTTAAATGTCTACAAACATGAACTTTTCTTGCATTTATTTACAGATTGTTAAATCTGCGTGCACGGATCAGCTGACACTAATTAGGTTTTGTGTTTATATTGTCTGATCAGATGCAGAGAAAAACGAATAATAAAAAATAAATAAAACACAACAGCTGCTGAAACGATGGCGCATAACTGTCAATTTTCCAGTAATTGTTTTAGAAATTCTTTATTGGCAATTTTGCCAGTGCAGATTTAAAGTGACGCTCTATTTTCCACCAGCACTTAAATGCAACATGCATTTATAAATACAACAGAATTCTCCAGATATGTTTAGACAGCAAATGTCATTTAATTAATTATAGTATAAAACTAAATTCTAAAGACTAAAGGTAGAATGTAGTTCTTAATGTTGGGCTGTATTTGTCTGTGGATCAGAAGATGCGTCTGTACTCGTCGTACACGTCTGTAAATCTTGTTGAAACACACATTCGCCTCCAGTACCGACACACACTTTTCTCTCTGATGACGATAAATGCCAAACTTTGTCTTTTGAACCAAACACCAACAAGTGTCGACGTCTTAGAGGAAACGTCTATTTGCATCGATCAGAGAAAGACGGAACATTTGTTTCCAAACAAACATGTCTGTGTGTCTTCTTTGGAGAAAGGTTTTACAGCAATGATTAAAAACGTTCCTGTGGGTCTAACAGGAAGTTAGCGACTGGCTTTTGAATGTAGTTTTGGATTGTTTTTTAAAGTAATCTGCGTTTAACACACGTTTAGGATGGTAAACACTTGTGTTTGAAACATCCTAATTAAATGTAGTCGACGCTGACTTGTGGGAAAACGTCACAATTGTTTAGCAGAGGTCTTATTGTTTCAAGGTCTGCAACACTGAATGTTTCTTCAGCTTTAAGATAAAATATTCAATCATGGAAATGTACTTTTTTCTAACTGCAACAGGCAGCAAATACCAGTTTAAATGTGGTGAGATTTTGTTACAAAGGGACCACAGTTTACTTTCTTTCTCTCTTTTTTTTTTTTTTTTACGGCTCATGAATTCCAAATAAATACAATAAAGTGTTGTTAAATATTATGTTTTTTTCACATTTTTCGTTACATATTCATGGGAAAAGGGTGTTTTTATTTGCTCAGAGGAGGATTGTAACACAATGTGTGACTAAGAAATAACGAACTATAAGATATATTCAGTCTTTGTGGAATTGTGGGTATTTAAAGAAACTTAGTTACCTCTGACGTGAACCACAGGTGCTTACTGAAACATTGTCCTGCTTGTCGTCCTGATTATTTTGTGATAAAGACAATTAAATAAAGTCAAAACGCCTTGTACAACAGTTTCGATGTAAAACACAAAGATTGTGCTAATTTGTTTCTACAGTAAGTAACAAACCTGTAGAGCTAAAATCAGATAGTTTGGAAAATATAAAATAAAAAGTTCTGCTGTTTTTATACTTGATGTTATTATGAACGGTAACGATGTTTATTTTAGTAAATGTCGGATCCTACTGAATGGCGGCGACATACCGTCTGTGTTTTGTCTTTAAGTTACAGAGTCGACGCACGCTACATGTTAACGGGTGTGAAATGTGAAACCACCTAAAACCGTCTTTTCTGCTGTGTTGTGCTTATTTTATGATGTTTAATAAACTTCTTTTTTTTTAAACATGGCATCGTGTAGAAAAGTGTTTTATTTGTATTTATTTTTGTCCTTTTCTGTATCAAATGTATTTATTAACCCTTGCATATAACCAGGGTTCCTACAAAGTTTGGAAAGTACATTTTAACAGTTACGTTTTCAAGGTTAGTATAATGCTTGAATTCAAATATAAATATAAACATAATCTGGTTTTCCATCTACACCCGCATGTAAAGCAATATGAACAGCTGATAGAATAAACAAAGTGACAAATGCATTTATTGCTGTGGGTATAAAGGAATTCTGTACTCATTATTACACAATTGCATTTAAAGTAATAATTTAAATGTGACGCAAAATCTTGGTTTAGTTGCCTTAAAAAGTGCTTTAATTTGACTGTAAAAAGCTGTATGAACTCTGTGTAAACCTGAGTGAACCTTCATTATTTCATTAATGTTGTTTTGATATTATTAATATAGATTATTTGTCTTTTCATCTCAATCACGCGAGCTCTTGCTGCACACTTCACTGGATGTTGTCCCTGTGTTCACCAGCAGAGTGCGCTGTTGTCTCGCAGTCGGTGACTTCTTCTCTTGTAGATTTAAGCGTTGCCATCTCAACATGTACATATTTACCACATGGCAGAAGTACTTAGCTCCTTTATTTAAGTAAAAGTAGTAAATACCACAGTGTAATACAGTAGTTATCACACAAACAGGAGGAAATGGGGCATTTGTTTGGGACTATTTTCAGCGGCGGATTAATTAAATGTGATTTTTAGATGCAGCTCTATGGCACAAAGGTAGAAGATATGTATTTATTTACAAAGCACTTCTTGGCAAACTACCTGTGTATCTCACATGTCTTCTGAAGTATAAAAGGGAAATGTTTCCTTTACGTGCCTGCACCTCTGCGCTCTGTGGTGTTGATAGAAAACCTCCAGATCCGGGCCCTGACCCCTCCACCCCGCCGCCATCTTGTTTGCATGTGGTGATTTGGCTGCGGCTACATCTGTGGTTTATTTATGTACACATGCTTGAGTGTAAACACGGACGTGTAAACAGACCTGAGCTCTGTATTGTGATGGAGCTGTGTTCACTCTGCTTCGCTATGTCTGCTGTCGCTTTATCCGACCACTACTGCATCATGTGGCGTGTTTACATGAGGGTAATGAGGCTGGGGGCGGAGGGGCTTGATTGGTGGTTTGTGGTTCTGTTGAGAGACAACATCAGTGGGCAACTGGTCCAATCATAGATCAGTGTTTGTCATCGGAAGCTGTATCACATCACGAACATTAGAATTCAGTTCCTTAAAGGGACAGTTTGGAAGCTAAGCAATATACTGCTGTGGACGGGGGCAGCAGCAAAGTGTGTTTTGGACAAACTCTGTTGTGTGTATATAGTGAGTTGTGTTCTATATGTAGAGAGTTGTGTTGCAGAGAAATGTGTAGTGTCCCTGAAGGCATCGTTTCCTCTCTGCTGTCATGGCGTCGTCTCCCCTTTGAGCAGCGTCAGCTTGTGTTTGTCTGCCAGAAGCTTCACAAACTGACTTTTTATCCAGTTTTAAGACACTTTTTACATCCTGGTGCTTTTTAACTCTATATTTGAAGCGGATGAAGGATTTTAGTCCTCGGACGTCTGGATCTTAAGTTCTCAGAGAAACAAGCTGAGCAAACGTTAGCCATTAGCTCGTAGCCACTACATCCAGTGTCCACCAAACTGCACCTGGGAAACACTCATTTTTAACTTGAAACTGTTTTATTTAGCGTTTTTATCAGTTTTACTATCCAGGTCCATTTGTTTTGTGGAGGAGGAGACCTCTGAGGATAATTCAGCTCCTGGTAAAAACATCCTGAACGTCTGGATCTTAAGTTCTCAGAGAAACAAGCTGAGCAAACGTTAGCGGCAGCAGAACAGCGAGCAGGAGAAACTGCTGTTTAACCTCAAACTGCTTCATTCACTGTTTCTACTGCTTTGAATGAGGAGAGGAGGAGAAACTGTGGAGGATTCTGCTGCTGCACCAGGAACACTGAAGGAACCCTAACTCCCATGATGCACCGCTGCTGCACCACCACACCAAACTGGTATGGTTGTGTTTGAGAGACCCCTAGTGGCATAAAAATACATGTTATGCATTTTAAAGGTCAACAACGAAAAGTAGAAAACCCCAAAAACATTTTTTATGTACATTTTGACCCATTTAGAGTTTTTTTTCCGAGAAAAAGTTGTAAAAAGCCGCTTTACACAACCTGCTCAACAGCAGACAGACACAGTTAGAGACTTGCTGGGGAACATGGTGGAGCATTTAGCAGCTAAAGAGACAGATATTTTCCTCCAGAATGGGTGGAGACCAAAAACCGAGCTAAAAGACAGAGAGTAGTGTACCTGCGTTCATCAGGTGGACACAAACAAAAAAAATGTTTTGCTTATAAGTTCAACATATCAACTTCATTACGGGATGATATGTGGATGCTACTTGTTTCCTCTGAAGACAAGTGGACATAAAAACCTGTTGCAGGTTTTAAGACAAATCCCCTTTTATGTTCGCTACAAAATCACAGTTTTGATCTTTCTGCTGTTGTTTCAGTAAACGATTACTTAAAGTATTATTCACTAATGTCCCGTTCTGCAGCTTGGATATCCTGTCATGGTTTATATTTGAACCAGTATCGGTTGTGTGGTGTTCTGGCGGACAGCTGCCAAACACAACTCTCTCCCATGCTTTCCTCATTTGTAGGAAACTGGTGGGTGTATTTTCTGAACAGGAAAGAAAACTGTGTTGCTTCACTTCACGATTGCTCCAACCATACTGGGTTCTTGGCTCATAAGAAAGGAATAAAATGCATGACTGTGGTTTGGAAGTGTTTATGTTGAAGTGGCTGGTCACTGCACACCTTATAGGGCTGAGTGTGCTTATTACAGTTTGGTCAATAACAGGCGGCGGGGTGGTGTTTGCAGAGGGCTGTTTGTATTGTGGGGGTAGAGGGTCTTTCAATAGGAAGTTTAAAAACCAGCAAAATACACAACCAGGGTCAGAAATGGCAACGAATCTTTGGCTAAAGTTGTATTTACTCAGCTTTCTCAACATTATGAAACGCCCTATCAAGAGGCTTTTAAAAACTATTTATTTCTTTAATAATTTTCTAATTATTATTAGTATTAATGGTCTCTGTTTTTTGGGTGGAGGTGAATGGATATTAATTTTTTAATGGATATTTCTGCTGAATGTTATTACACTTCTGACAATTAATTCTCTTGTTTCACAGGCTGTCACAGGAAGATAGATTACTGTGTTGTCAGCATAGAAATGTTGTACATTTTTTAATGACCAAGCATGTACACACAGAACAAATATGGTCCCAGTGTTGATCCCTGTGGAACACCATATTTAACTGTAGTACAGGACGATACATGCAAGACTACTGTATATAATCAGCCCAGTCACCTGGACTTTTTTTTTGGCATTGTACATTTATGCAAAACGTTGCATGTCAACGATTTTACGAGTGACGTCGTACAACAACGCACAGAGCAAGTGACGTAGTATAGCGAGCAACTGTTTTTGCACGATACATGGTATAGTAGCGAGTATAACGTGACATGCGCTGGACTTCAAGTTTAAGTTGTTCAGTTTTCACGGTTGTTAGTTTACGTTGTTATGTTAAGATTTTAACACAAAACAAGATCTTTTTTCTAATCTTAAACAAGTAACCTAACATCGTTTCACAACGTTAATCACGTGACAGTGTGTTTGCAAAGCTTGATACGAGATGAAATGAGCTTATACAAAGTATTTTTGTTTCAGAAACATTGACATGCATCGTTTATCTGGTTTGCATAAACCTAGAATGCCAACATTTTCTTTGGCGACTACGTTGATTTAAATCAAGTGACAGACCAATAATGTTACCAAGATGATTGTTTCCATGAAGCCAAACATAAAGACTTGTTGTGCTGGTCCTATACGTATGTGAGAAATGTCCACGTTCTGGGCTAAAGAAATAAGATTAATCAAACTACAAGTGCTGGTGCTTCATCTGTCCCACTGTGTGAACACTAACTGACCTGAAAACAAACTAACGAGGCTGAGGGTGCCGTAATGACAGCAGCCCACTCAGATATGAGTCACCGTCTTTTCCACTGACATCACTGGAACTACCATCTCTAATACTGTCTGCTGTATTAATATGACCAGCTGGTGTTATTATTGGAAAAGAAACCAGTTACTATATATAAATAACTGGACTAAATCCCTGCGTGTGACACAAGTCTTACACTCCCCAGCATGAGGGGGTTTGATGGTACAGACAACTTTATGACGAGTTGTGTCTTGTCAAGGAGTTGCTGTCAGACTGTTTTTAATAAGTGGACTTAGTCACCGTGACGTCACCCATTGGTTTGGGGACTAAGGCTCTAAAGCCTCTCAAATTAGTTTTTTTTTTTTGTCGCCATCTTGTTTTTCTGCAACCAGAAGTGACCAAAATGTAAACACAAACAAAAAATTAAAGGGTTAAAGGTGTAAGGAAAACAGGGAGAGCACCCAGACTGGTAAAAACCGTGGTAGCGACATGTCAATCACAAGATACCCCGCCCTAAAGCATACGCTGCTTTATAAATGATGAAATATTGGGACCGCAATTTACAAAATGAACTTCATGCTGTATTGAAGAAGACTTGAAACTAGAGATTGAGCCCATAAACTCATGTTTATAATGTTTACTGAGGTAATAAATCAAGAGAGAAGTAGGCTCATTTTCTCATAGACTTCTATACAGTCAGACTTCTTTTTACAACCAGTGGCATCGCCCCCTGCTGGATGTTAAGAATGCAGGTTTAAGGCACTTTTCCGACCTGGCGGTTGCCACAAGGTAACAGTAGAGGAAAGGTCATGGGGTCATTACAATCAATGGTTTATCCCTATATGACCTCATCATTCAAAAAAATCTTTAGTTTTCGAAAAATTACCTCAATTTTCAAAAGATCCTTTGATTTTGACGAATTGACCCTAATTTTCAAAAGAAACTTTTTATTTTGAAAAAATTACAAAAAAAATGTCAAAAAAATCTTTAACTTTCAATAAAATGTTTGATTTTCAAAAAATGACCACAATTTAAAAAAAACAAAAAAAAAACTGATTGTGATTATTGATAAATGACCAACTTTCAAAAAAACTTTAGATTTTTGAAAAAAATTACCTTAATTTTCAAAAAAAAACCTTCAATTTTCAAAAAATTATCAAAAAAATCTGCCATTTTTAAAAAATAAATTACATTTTGAAAAAAAACTTCAATTTTGAAAAAAAGATCTCAACCTTTAAAAAAAGTGTTACCACAATTTTCAAAAAACCTTCGATTATCGAAAAATTAACCAACTTTCAAAGAACCTTTGATTTTCGAAAAAATTACCTTAATTTTCAAAAAAATTCTTCAATTTTGAAAAAATTACCTACATTTTCAAAAAAAACTATAAATTTTCAAAAAAAACTCAATTTTGAAAAAAGACCTCAACTTTCAAAAAACCTTTGATTTTTAAAAAATAAACAGAATTTTCAAAAAAAACTATAAATTTTGAAAAAATTACCACAATTTTCAAAATAACCTTACATTTTCAAAAAATTACTATAATTTATAAAAATATTTTGTTTTTGAAAAATGACCTCAATTTTAAAAAATCTTTCCATTTTGTCACAATGTCTGCCTCAGTTGTTGTTATTTTATCGTCCCCGTCCTCTACCTGTCCACCAGATGTCCTCAGACTGTTCCTCCTGCAGTCAGCTGACCCACCTGCAGCCACGCCCTCCTGCTCTGCAGTAACCCCTTTCTTCACCTGACCTGCAGCCACGCCCTCCTGCTCTGCAGTAACCCCTTTCTTCACCTGACCTGCAGCCCTCCTGCTCTGCAGTAACCCCTTTCTTCACCTGACCTGCAGCCACGCCCTCCTGCTCTGCAGTAACCCCTTTCTTCACCTGCCCTGCTGCCCTGCCACCCTCCTGCTCACCTGCTCCTTCTTTCCCTCATTAGTCTGGCAGTTGCACACTTGGCCAGATGTCTCGTTTGCATCCTGTTTCCACCACCAGTGATGCAGAGAAGTGTGAGTTGGCTGTAATGTAATATCTTAAAGTCGTGTTCTTGACACTTCATACTGTGAACATTTGCACTTTCAATCCTCTTCGTTTCAAACACTGAAAAACTATTTTCATTTACAAAACAGACATTTTTATACTTATTATTGTAAATGTTTGTATTTTATATTTATGATTCATGGCGTTTGCAGAACTTTCTTTTGTTTATGTTTCTGCCGAGACCGTCATCAGAAAACATTCATTCATTCAAGTAAATTTACTCAAGTACTGTACTTAAGTATAACTTGTCCTTTACTTGGGCATGTTTTTTTATGCCACTTTAGACTTTTTTTAATACATTTTACTTAGTAGTAACTAGATACTGTATAAAAACCTTGTCTCATAATAATATAATATATGTTTTTGTTCTAAATTAAATCACCCAACAGCATATACTAGTACAGCTGAAACAATTAGTCCAACATTTATTAATAACTTTATTGTTCAAGTTTCTCAAATGTGAGGATTTGCTGCTTTTTCTCTTTTAATTATTTTATTTATTTTAATCTTTTTAAGTTTTTGAGTACTTTTGATTTTTTCTGATTATACTCGCATACTTTTACTTGAGTAACATTTTCAATACAGGAGTATTTTATTTATACTATTTATTTTATCAGTACATTTACGGATCTGAATACCTTCTCCACCACTGGGCCTGAGTTGCATTGTGGGAAATGTAGGCTGATAAGACTTGTTGTGATGACGCCATATATCATAAATCCATTCACATTATAAATAACACGAAGAGGCTTCAGGCTGATACGGATGTACCTGCAGACTCTCAACACTCCCAGCATGCACTCTGCTCGGCCCTGAGCAACCTGCAAAGACACTTAAAGAGAAATGTTGAATGTTAATAACAGATGGATCGTGTGTGTGTGTGTGTGTGTGTGTGTGTGTGTGTGTGTGTGTGTGTGTGTGTGTGTGTGTTTTGTGGCTTTCTGAGCTCAATGAGGGAACATTTTTCTTCAGGCCAAATAAAGCTGCCCATGTAAACTCCACATTCCTCAGCTTGTGGTGTGTCTGTCTCAAACTCTCTTTCTTTTATGGAGGGAGGAGGCTGCGTGTGTGTGTGTGTGTGTGTGTAGTTGTGTAGGTGTGTGTGTGTGTTTGACTTTTGAAGTCATTGAGTTTCACACACTCTATCTGCACATGTTAGAGAGCCTGAATCATATCCGTGTATTTCACTCAGCTGTATTATGATGGAAACCGCTCACCACTGTTGGCCGCAGTGCTGGAAAGTAACTAAGTACAAACTAAATATTTCCTTTTTATGGCTGCTTTATGCTTCTACTCCCCCACA
>CALSCE010006510.1:0-10755 GCA_943593645.1 Bovichtus variegatus
CACACACACACACACACACACACACACTTTCCTTTTGTCTTCATAAATGCCAAACACGGACAAGTGAAGTCTGTGGAGCTGTTTCTTTGTTTGTTTTGGTTCCCTGTGAAGCCAAGTTGCTCACTTCAGGATATCTGACAGCACATGGTCTTATTTGTGTTCACTTTTTAGGGTCTTACTTGAACCTTTTCTGTATATTTCTTTAGCTATAACAGCTGGAAAACACTCAAAAACATGCCTTAAATCCTACAAAAATATTTTCCTGACACTAGAATTCGTGCTTCTTTTGTTTCACCCTTCCTTGTCACATGGTATCAGCTCAAATTTGGATTTAAACGATGTTTTCTTCTTGAAAGATAAACAAAAGAAATTTTTAAAAAGGGAGATGTGAGTCGAGGAGACAGGTAACACAGCAGGAACAGCTGATATCCAAACAGAGCAAGGTGAAAACAAAGAGGCAGCACACTGTGCGTCTCTGGTAACCACCAACAGGAAGAAGTGCCCAGACAAAAGACTTGCCGCACTCGCCACTGAATCTTACCCGAAAAAACAACACATTTACCACAACATGCGATCATGCCATCGTTTTTATATTTGTAATAAGTTAATCTCGACATGACACGCTTGTGCAGCCTCCCCCTCCGTTCCTAAAATGTGTTTATCCCCAACAAAGAGCAACGACGCGAGCTCAAGCGCAACAGTGTCGCTGGATCTGGCCGTTTTTGTTATTGTTTGTTTTTTTCCGAGCCCGATGCAGTCTGTGAATCCAGCACGACACCAGAACCAGGATTTATGAGGTAAACATTAACCTGATGCTGTACTCACCACCTGGATCAGATCTGAGAAAAAAGCAGCTTGGTGGAAAACTGCTTGCTGAAGAAAGACAGAGATGTTTTTCAGTTTGTTGTGGTTGTTTTTTAAGTTGAATAAATGATTGTCGCCGGCCCAGGGTCTGGTCCATGTGTGATGCTGCCAGATGGGAACTTATTGTTGTGTCCTTTGAGTGCTGACGGATCTAATTTTTCCCAACACGGGCTTTTGTTGTGTCTTTTGTGTGCGTAATGGACTGGCTGGTTACTTTGGTACGGAAACGTCACCACGTGGGAGGGAGATGGAGCTTTGACTGACAGCCAGGGCTGGCCAATGGGTGGCTGCGCTGCCTTCACACTCCCGTGGGAAAGATGGAAACCAGGGTGAGAGCAGCATTTAGGTGGAAATTAATTGTTTTGTTTCTTCACTATCTTTTAGCCTCCGATTCATTTCAGGGTTTTTTTGGAAATAATTTCTTATTGTATGTATTCTTAAGAGTTTTTTACTTTTTAAAATGTTTGTATTAAAATGATTTATTGCAACTTCCTCATCTCCAATCGTGCATACATTTGTATATATAGTTTACTTATACGTATTTAAGTAAATATATATACATATTGTTTTGTTTTAATTCTATTTAATTTAATTAAAAATTTAATTTTAATTTAATTTAATCTATTTAATTCAATATCTAATTTAATATTTGTATATATGTTCTATGTGTGTGTAGCATGAAGTAGCTACAGCTTACATGTCATTGTGCACATTGAGCTTTATTTGTGATTATTTTTGCATCAATACACTTACACTTATTATTTATGTTTTGTGTATGTAGTAATAATTTAGTACCTTTTCATTTTTGTTTTTGATGATTTGTAGACTGTTGTTCATGACGTAAATTGTATTCTAGTTTTTAAGGTTATTCAGCTACACTATGCATCCGTTCTTCTACTTTCTTTTGCTGCATATGATCAATAAACTTCACCTCATCTTAAATCAGTTATTCTTAATACCTCAATTTACTTAAACTTTAGGATACATTTAGGTTTATATTTCTGTTTTTTGCTCAGTTTGGGCCTTGTAAATCATAGAGCATAAAAGTCATAGAGCTTATTTTATATGCTTGCTATTTTTTTCACCCATAAGTGTCTCACTTCAAGTTTCAGTTTGTTGACTTTGGCACCTAAAAAAACAACTTCTCCGATGAGGAAGTGGAGGTGAAGATATTTTGGATGTTCACTGCTGTTTACTGCAGTTACTGAAACGCAAGTTTCTGTGTGTGCAAATGATTAATCACAAGAAACAAATAAAATTATATATTTTTTGTTTCAGAAACGCTCTGAAAGTTATTGTTTCACTATTGTAGAAAGGCATATTTCCCATGCAGCATGAACGCACCACTGAGAGGAGGAGGGAGCGCGCAGCTACCCGGATGTGTAAATAAATACAAGATGAGAATATGAATACGACTCCCTGTTCTTTCTCTGATATGAACAAATATTATTTTTGTTTGTTATTTTCGGTTTTCCACCAGCAGATCTCTGTATTTATTAAAGGCAAAGTCACATTTTGTTTCAGCAAGTTTTTGGCACATTTTTCACTCAAATTACCAATAACATGACAACTATTTCCATATTTATCCGTCTGGGGACTGATCAAGTAGCATTGCTGGGTTACAATCCTTTAAGAAAGGGGATCCTGACATGTTTTATAAGTATGTCAAACACAGAAAAACATACAATCTCATATTATTCCGACACCATGTGGGAGTAAACACACCAGAAAGCAGAAAAGGGTCAATATAACTGAGCAACATAGAAACACTATAAGAATATTATTGTATGATTTTTCCTGAAAAACATCCACACAGAGCCAAAAGATCATTTCACAAGCAGATCAATAGATTCCTCGTTTTGGCTATTTCTTTAGACTTTGACCATTGAGACAAAACTGACATTCTTATTTTAGTTTTAAGATTGAAAAACAAAACAGCAGCCTGGTCGCCCACACCACCACCACCACGACCACCATCACCACCAACACCACCTACTGCTGCTGCTGCACTGTTTGTGTCAATACTGCATCACACTGACATTAAACAGATCCACACCTGAAATATAGCCTAAATGCCATGAATGACATTACACATGTATAAAAAAAGGCTCAAGTTAAACAGTAATCTGGTTCCTACCTCCCCAACAAAAGCCTGCCCTCGTCCTACCCTTGCTGTCCTGACGTCGAGAACGCGCGTGAGCTTCAAGACTACAACAACAACTCATCATGGACTGTTTTTTTAATTCTTACTGCCCTTCATTAAAAAATAAAATGTTGACAACGCAGCACGGGCCTCGTTGTGTTGCAATACCCTCAAATGTGTTGCTTCACCATATGGATGCATGTGAATAACATTGCAGCTTGCCTCTGAGGTGCGCGCGTGAGCGTTATGAAATCCACCCCTTTCACTGTGTTTTTGTCGCCTGTTCACGTGGCATCATAAGCCCCCAAAAAACTGACCGAGCTCTGCAGCCAAAGAGATGATGGTGGTGATCATAGCGCACATTATCAGCCGAAAGGAGCAGCACGTCTGGGTTTTTTTTTGCTCTTGAATGTAACTCGAGGATCAAATTGCAAAACGTGTCTCATTAAAGAAAGAAGATATTACCCTTATATTATTTTAGAGGGGCATTAAATACAAAAAAACGGCATAAATACCACACTTTAAGTTTTTAGAGGAATATTATGCAAATATTCTACGATTGTTACCAGAATATTAAAGTGTGTTTCATGCATTACATAGTTTATTAGGTCTGCATGCATCACAACACACAAGAAGCCTAATCCTACGATTAATTTAAGCTGTAACATAAATATAGAAAAACTATAAATCCCCTGTTGCAACAGGAAACAAACATGGAATGCCATAAAGTAGCCTATAATAACAGCTATACACTCACTACACAGACACTCACTTTAAAGTCTCTAAGAGGATATTACAGCAGGTATTAGTGGATATTCTGACAAACACACGCGTGTCCTCCAGCAGGTCACTGGCGCTGCACTCACCCCAAAAACACTTCGCCTTCCCCCCCTCGGAAGCCAAAACAACCCGGTGAAGAAATCTCTTCCTCCGCTGGAGCTGCAGGATATTGGTAAAAAAAAAAAATAAATAAAAAAAACATATAAAAAAAAAAAATTAAGAGACCTTCACAGTCACATAAAGGTAGTAGGAGTCTGTCTAGCTCGCGCCGAGTACCATTTAAAAGTCTGCAAAAAACATCAATCTTCCCGGTGGATCTTCACTGCGTTCATAAGCCAAAGACTTTTTTGCGTTGAAGATTGAAATATGCGGGATATCTCCGTAGGTCCGGTTCGAGTAGAGTCCCGTCCGTGAGGCGGGTCAGAGTCTGTGCATGTTGGAGCAGCTTGCAGCTCTTTGAAGGGGTTTAACCTCTATACCTTCACCGACATCAGCGGTAGGACAGGCCGAGCTGTCCCATCTGCGGCCTTATTTATACAGAAATCCTAATTAGCTCCGTGATGCGCAGCGCGCTTTGAATAATGCACGACATACTCGACATACTCATTCACGACAGCGGAGATGTGTGGTCGGTTTTAAAAGTGTATATTGTCATTGGGAAGAATTGTGTGAGCTGCATTCGGTCTTAAACAAATATTAAAAGTGCAGAAAAAGCGGTGTTTTATTACATCCACCGGTGCTGCCTTTAAGTGCTGCAGGAAATAAGAGAGTTGAGAATTGAGCGCACAAGCACAACAACGTGGAACAACTCTAACATGATTATAATCCCAAAGGACATTTGGTTTGCAGCCAGCCATTCAACATAGAATTACAGAAATACACTGATGACAATAAACAGCAACAAAAAACATAAAACAACTCAAAATATGTTACAAAAAGACCGACATCCGAACTAAAAAAAAGATATTTTATACAAACGGAAGTGTAAAAATAAAGTACAACTTACTTGTTTCTTTGGTTTTCAAACACATGTGGTCTTCTTTGACAGTGGATGCAGTTGCTCAGTTGTCACTGAAATGATTTAGTTATGACGTTTTGTTTTTATAGCAAGTATGATGAAACATTCACCACGGAACAAAGAGCAAAACAGCAAAAGTAGCCTACAGTTTGCAGTATTTATTTATTTTCAGTATTAGTTGTATACGTGTATTTTAGGCTTTAAAGTGAGTGTGTAAACTTTAAACAAAGTTTGTCACGAGGTGCTTTACGTAGATATTTAATTATTTATTTATATTCCCGGTGAATAAAGGCAGAAATCATGGATGCCATGTCAACAGCTGCTAATACTGTTTATTAAGTAAATAATCACTACTTTAAAAAAAGGTTTTTGCTTTCACTATTCAGCTTTCACTTGTCATTTAGCTTTTATAGCCTCCAAAAAGTGAAACAGCTGTATGCCTTTTAGCTGCTACTTCCGACCAAAACAACTGAACGCTCTTCTTTTTAAAGTCTCTTAAATATGATTTTAGGAGAGGTACGTGAATGCAACAGTAGCCTAGCTACCCAGACGGTTCTACAAATAGCGTCCAATCAGCGAGAAGAAGAATCTCCGTCCGACTAATCCGCTGAGAGGGAGGGCGGGGCTACACACCACAGCCAATCAACCACACGCTGGACAGCGCGCTCGCGTGGCTGAGGGTTGTTTTTGGCTGTGCGCGCCACCGACAGAGACGCGTGCCAAAAGCCAATACCCCAGAGCGCGTGCGTGGCCGCATTGCAAGCACGTGGTTAAGAAGCGCAAGTAAACAAACCCCCAAAAAATCAATACAGTTGATTGATTTTTAATACTGGTCTTTACTGTACTTTTATAATAAATATTTATTCCAGGATATTTAAAGCATATTTTATAAAATAATTGTATACGTTTACCTTTGTCTTACCCTTTAAAAAAACATTTTCTTTGTCTACTATTTTATCCACTTAACCTGTATTTAGTTTTTAATGCAGCGTTTGTGAAGCAAATAGGTTTTCAATTGTATTAATGTTCGTAGAAGTTAAAGTGGATTTAATTTATACATGGAGGATTACGTTCATACTTTTGTCAGCTCTTAAATCAAAAGGAATTAATTGGAACTTTTTATGGCTTGTAGACAACATAAAGTGAATGACTTTAATTTATGAATCACACTGCTGACTGGACAAAGGACAGACTGCAGTGCATGTTATTAGCCAATACAACAGCGCCCCCTGAAGGACACTGTGGCATGAAGTACAAAACACTATGCAAGAGAATCAAACCTGCTGAACTTTGCTGAAGATTTGTTGTGCCTTTTTTTGGATGGACATTATTATAAATGTTGTTATGCATTTTTTGTTAGACTTCTGCTTTATAAAAAAGTAAAAATAATGTTCAGTTTATTCAATTACAATACTGTCTCCCACAAATGTAGATTACCTTATTTCATATTTTATGTATTTATATTTTATCCCTATATTTTAACAGTAGATTGTCATAAAAAAATAAAGAAACACCAATCACTGCATCATTTTTACTGCACCTTGTTTTGATGCAAAACCAAATAGATACTATAAAGATATATACAATTTCCTTTAAAAGTAATATTAAAAAAAAAAAAAAGGTAAGTAATTCCCAAAAAAAAAAAGGAAATTAAGTCATTAAATCACAGCGAGAAGTCCTCACAATAGGAAATATTAAATCTCTTCAGTGTTTGAAAGTAACTAAGTACATTTACTCAAGTATTGTACTTAAAGTAAAAATACCTCAAAATTGTACTTGAGTATTTCCATTTTCTGCTACTTTATACTTTTATTCCACTACATTTATTTTACAAATTTAGTCATTTTGCAGATTCTGTCGGATAATACAAAATATAATAAACAAAATCAATTGAAATATATTATTATTATATATTAAGATAAAAACTTTATTTATCCCCGGGTCTTTAAGTGGAGAATACAACTGCAAAATAAAAGTGGCAGACAATAACAGCCACACTGTATTTTGGTGCATTAGGCCATTTTTATAAAAACTGTTACGCTTCTTGTTAAACACAATTAAATTCTATACTTTGTCCCTCCAAGAAACATTTATTTTGTAACTCTGTAATGATATTGTTGTCTGCTGCCGGTTTAAATCTTACAAAAGAGAGATCCTAGAGAGGTTAGGAACAGTGTTTTTAAGTAACGTCTATTTAAATGTCTTGGCAGTTGCAAAAAAAACAAACATTAAAAAACAGGGTTTTCAAAGTGGCAGTCAGTCTTTAATAATAGCAAAGAAATGCTTCGTTCAAGTCAAATCCTTCACACGACCGCAAAATAAAACTGACCGATCAATTCAAACAATGTCTATGGCAGGTCAAACGGGAACCTTTGAAATACAACCAAGGATCTTATTTTTTTTTTCTCTTTCAGAAATGTTAACTACACAATTAAAGGTTTATACTGATCAAAACATACAGAGTGAAGTAGTTCCACTGGAGACAACTCAAACAAGATTAGTGTCTGATAGAAACATAACATTCATTTTACAATAAAAATATCTGCACAAAAACATCCCCGGAAAAAAAAAAGAAGAAAAAAAAAAAGGGTAACTCAAAAAATATAAATGTTTGCTTTTTCGTCTTTTCAATACAGTCACAAATCACACAGCTGTGGCAACAAATCTCTTTAAAATGTACAAAACTGAAAGATAAGGATACCCACCCGCGACCCCTCCCACCCTCAGACTTGATTGTGTTCATTTTTAAAGAGCGTATACTGCGATTACAAACGGATTCCCGACTGAACAAAAGCTGCACATCAAATCTTGGATATCAAGACTATCAAAAAAGGCACAAACAGACAGGTTGCACAAAGAACTCAGCAGAAGCTTTTTTTTTTATACAACTAATCCCAGTAAGGTTTCCAGTGCCCTTAATGTTCTAAGTAACCCCCCCCCAAAAAAAAAAAAACTATCTACAGGCAAGTCAAGTCCCAGCAGGCACCTCGGATTACAAATCCCATCCCAACTACTATAGAAGCAAGTGCATTTGATAATCGTGACAGACGGGCGTATACAGCGAGTGTGAGGAGCACTGGGACAGACGAGTCCTCACGTTCAACGTCTGCTCAGGTGAAATTTGAGAGTGCAAAAACTGTCATTTCTGCAATGGCGTTTTGGTCAATTTTTAATCTCATCAGATTGGTTAAATTTATGTCGAAGGAACCAAAAAAAAGTTTCAAAAGTTGTTGTTTTTTTTGAGTATGAACAAAAAAGGGAACTGATCCAAAAGTTATTTATTTAAATATAAAAGTTGTATATTTTCTGGCAACACTTTATTTTTACAGGTCCATTATATTCTAATATTTTCTTGAAAGTTTCCTGTGTAATTTCACACTAATTATATGAAAAATACAAAGTTTTATTCAGTTATTTAAGACGAGTTGAATAAGTTCAGAAGATTTTCCTTGGTAGGACATAATTAATTTAGAATTGAAAACTCACAAAAAAATTGCACATTTTTGTATCAGACCGCCTATGCGCTGCCTAAAAGACTCTGGGTTACAATATCTTAGCAATTAATGGGAATTAACTCATTGGAAGTAGACCAATTTAACACCGAAGATGCAAAGATTAGTTAATTACTTAAAATCAGCAATGATTCTGACAAATAATTAAGTGTTCAAGTAATTTATCAAGGTAAAATAATTAAACATTTGCTGGTTACAGCTTCTCAAAATATGAGGATATTCATTTTTTTTCCCTTCAGTTTCATATAACGATTATAAAAATAAATCGACTGAATAAATGATGAAAATAATCGTTTGTTGCAACTCTATTTAACCCTGTTTATAATTGACCTACAATTAGTACCAAATTACATAGTTCTTCGCATAAAACTTCCTCGGAATAATAACAATTTACAGACCTGTAAAATAAAAAAATAAAAAGCTTGTACGCACATTTGTCGTGTCAGGTCAGCAGGCTAGCTATCTGCTTTGATAATTACAGATTCAGCTGAAGTTTTTACTTCTTAACATCTGAAAATCACCTGGCTGCAGTGATGTAAAGTGTCAGTACAGCATGACATCCCTGTTGGTCTGACTGAACAGTTATGGCTTGAGTGCATTTCAGCAGAGCATTAGCCTCCTCTCTTAGCCCCTTCTCAGTTTCACTCCATTATTATTTAGCCTGAACAAAAGAAAACCGATCTCTGGCTCTTTGGCTGTGTCCACTGTGATTAAATTCAACCAGAGCAGCTCTGCCCTCAGGAGAAATGTTTGTACAACTCAAACTTGCTTTTTGCAAACGTACAAAAAGAATAAAGTTGAGTTTTAGCTTCACACATTTATATATATATTTATAAAAAAAAAAAAAAAAAAAAAAAAAAAAAAATACTTTTGTCACAGACCTTATACATCTTTGTCATCATTGTAAAGAATGAAAAATCCCCTGAAGCAGCGCGATAGTTATGAAATTATTTTATATTTAAATCTCAAATGTCTTACTTTAAGTGCCAGCAGAGAAAGATTCTTGCAGAATCCTTTTAGGTAGATTTTGACTTTAATCTACTTTGAGATGCTTTAGTGTCGTAAATAATACTTCTTTGTTTCATTCATTAGGTCACTCACACGTCACTGAATGAGCTGCAGAACTGTACCCTAGCTAAAGGGTAAGTGTTAGCATGAAACTGGATATATTTGAGGCCCACTTGGAAACAAACTGAAATGACAGCCATTCGACGCTGCAGTGCTACTCAGATGAAATGACACGGTAGGCTGATGAAGCCTCGGTGCTTCTGGCTTGTTTGTCTTTTCCCCAAAGTTTCCACATATATTTAGTCTCAATTCCTTTCGCTTGAAATAAAAAAAAATTATTCTAATTCAACAGTCTTTAAATCAGCAGTTACTGACAAAAACTCAAAATATGGTCTTGACTTCTGCTCCTTTTTTAAATCTTTTTTTTATGCTGTACTGCAGTTGTCGCCTGGTACTGACACTGCCAACTGTTATCGGCGTGAAAATGTGCAATTTAAAGCAAAAAAAGAAAAAATGTTACAACGAACGAAATGGAAAACCTGATCTGTAACGTTTGGGTATGATTACCACTGTATCATGACTGGATCCCATTTCTCAGGTTGAGGCAACAACATGTTTTGTGGTTTCTGTGTAATTGGTATAAATACAGATATATGGTTATTCTCCTATTTGCAACCACAACAAGAAGCGTTACCATGCAAGATGAAGTCTGGCTAAAAATGACACTGAAATCTGTTAATGAAAATGACATAAAAACAGACTAAAGAAAAAACTGAAGCAAAAGAAAGTAACGGGACAAAAAGCACCGTGTGATTGGGAAGTGTGACATACCACAAAAGGTAGAACAGAAAGAGCCTGGGCGCTCTTCCTCGGCGGATCTGCCCGGCGTGTGTGGCACTTAACATCGTCGTCTTTGTATACAGAGCTTATAACAGTCATGCAAAGGGCACAGTATTATTCTAACAAGGCGAGAGAGAGAGACAGAGAAAGAGAGAGAGACTGAAAAAGAAGAGAAAAGAAAACATGAAAACAGGAAGAAAAACGAGGCACGACAACATTTGCTCCAGACAAAAACAGCTTCCGTGTGATAACTGAATTGTTGTCCGGACGCAGTAAATTTTCTCCCATATGAAAAACATTGTACTGTACATACAGACTTGTATGAAATAAACAGACATTTCCTTTAGGTTTCTCATGGCTAAGGCAGAAATTGATGGTGAAATCTTTCAATGCACTTGTAATTTGGTGCATTTATACACAACCTGACATTATATTGAAGCCGATGAGAAAGGAAAACAGGCATTTTTTGTGTGTTTAACAAAAAAAAAGGATTATAAATTCATCTGATTCCCCTATCATCACTCTTTCCATTAACAAATCTTAAGACTCTTTGGGATATATATATATATATATATATATATATATATATA
>CALSCE010006558.1:0-15126 GCA_943593645.1 Bovichtus variegatus
TGGCATCATCAGCCTGTGACCTTCAGCACTCACTGGATCGGTTCGCAGCCGAGTGTGAAGCGGTTGGAATGAGGATCAGCACCTCAAAATCTGAGGCCATGGTTCTCAGCAGGAAACCGGTGGATTGTCTACTCCGGGTAGGGAATGAGTCCTTACCCCAAGTGAAGGAGTTCAAGTACAAGTAGTAGTGTCTTGTTCACGAGTGAGGGGAAAATGGAGCGGGAGATGGGCCGGAGAATCGGAGCAGCGGGCGCGGTATTGCACTCGCTTTACCGCACCGTTGTGATGAAAAGAGAGCTGAGCCAGAAGGCAAAGCTCTCGATCTACCGGTCTATCTTCGTTCCTACTCTCACCTATGGTCATGAAGGTTGGGTCATGACCGAAAGGACGAGATCGCGGGTACAAGCGGCCGAAATGGGTTTTCTCAGAAGGGTGGCTGGCTTCTCCCTTAGAGATAGGGTGAGGAGTTCAGTCATCCGAGAGAAGCTCGGAGTAGAACCGCTGCTCCTTTGCGTAGAAAGGAGCCAGTTGAGGTGGTTCGGGCATCTGGTAAGGATGCCCCCTGGGCGCCTCCCTAGGGAGGTGTTCCAGGCACAGCCAGCTGGGAGGAGACCACGGGGAAGACCCAGGACGAGGTGGAGAGATTATATCTCCACACTGGCCTGGGAACGCCTCGGGGTCCCCCAGTCAGAGTTGGTCAATGTGGCCCGGGAAAAGGAAGTTTGGGGCCCCCTGCTGGAGCTGTTGCCCCCGCGACCCGACCCCGGATAAACGGATGAAGATGGATGGATGGACCTGTGTACTTTTACGCAAGTCAGATTTTGGATGGAGGACTTTGACTGAGTATTTCTACACTTGAAAGAAATCAGCCACCACTGGCTAATAGTCTTTCTTGCCACTGCATTACATGGTTTAAGATTTGGGGAAATGAGTTCAGTTTTACAACAACACATGGCGTGTTATAAACAGTTAAGGCCGAAAATAAAGAAAGTGGTCCTATGAAACAAAACGTAGATCATATCCCTGTTATAATTATGTAAAATACTCCACTATAAAATAATAGTTAATAATAATCTGATCATTCAGTGTCAAAAATACATTAGATTTAAAGTGGGGAATCAGGAAACATTAATGATTTATAACTTCCCCCCTCCCCCATGCTCTAAGATCACACAATCACCGGTGCTCCTTGTCCCTCCTCCTCTTCCTCCCCGTTGTCACTCACTGGCTGCCGGAGAAACGCGTTTTATCCACCGGCCTGGTCTCACACCGACAAGACAGAACACACAGCAGTAAGTAACGTTAACGCTGACTGGCAGCCGGGGTTTCAGTCCGGGGATTAATATTGGTAATCATTTAAGAGACTTTTTGAAGAATGAGTGAATATTCAGCGGTTTACAGACAGCAGGGACTCGGCGTGTGTTAGCCGAGGCTAGCTCACGGCTAGCTGACTGGAGCCGCTTGCTAGTGCTAACGCTGCGCAGAGCGGCTGTCACGCCGGCTGGACGCCGGCTTCAGTGGCGGCTCTACGTTGACATTTTATGTAAACGTCTTAATGAAAAACAAATGCTTTATTGTCGTATATCAACGTGTCAATTTGTTGTCCCATTTAATGCTAACCACCTACTGTTTCACCTTAGCTAGGACCTACTAACGTTACAAGATGAAAGCTGGCTATCGTTAAGGTTAGCAGGGCGCACCTTTTGATAATGACAGCTCTGTTGAACAGTTTTTCTTTAGTTGTTCAAAATCTTGCATGACAGGTTTTTCTTCTTGACAATAACAGCAACACATTTCTGATCTTTTAGGGAAAGTATTGCGTTGTTTTTAGGTGTACAGTCCTTTTTTAAACAGAACCCGTTTTCTCAATGAAACTAGCTAGATTTGGGCTTGATGATGGCGTAGTCCTTTTAAGAGGCTATGGGTATTATATTTAAACTTTAAAATACAATACAATTAGGCGGTATATCCATGGTAAGTTATACATTTGCCATTTGCAAGGCTTCATCACTGCACCCCACCCTCCCTGGGGTGTTGTACTGCATCTGACCCTGCAACTAGTCAGTTGTGAAGCAGGTAAACTGCATTCATCAATGGGATACAACATAAGTACAGTAAATGGTATTTGATTGCAAATTACTTTTGCAGAGGTTATTTGAGATGACTTCCCCAAATTATGAAATTATGGGGATATTCACTGATGTGCACATTTCAAGGGTAAAGCTGGCATTCTTTTTTATTTATTATCATCAAATCCCATGAAAAGACCAAAACAAACACTGAATTGACCATATCAAAAATATTTTCTATGTATCCAAAGCCTGATATATCGTATCTGTGCCATAGTGCTCCATTGTTTTCCATAAACTATTAAAAAATAAACATCGGTGAGCCACATCATTGCACTGGAGGACATGTTCCTTCATTATAATTAACATGAACACTAGTTTATTTTCAGTCAATCCCACCCGCATACACTGTCCTGCTGACAGAAATACTCTCTAGAGCCCCAAATGCTGCTTAAAATAGCCCTGTTTGAGTGACATTTGCTAAAAACTACAGTGCACAGCTATTATAGGAAATTATTCAGCCTTATCTTTCAGCGTTGGAAAAAAAGAAAGAATGTTCAAGCTCTCGGTATGAACGAATGGGTTTAGAGGAGTGCCACAGACGGGGTAGAGAAGTTGGAAATATGGAATATTTCCAGCCTTACCCTTAAAATAAATGGCTGTCAATAGAGGGTGCATCCTAGCAATCCAGCACATAAATGCAGTTGCCAGTATAGATTATGGTCTGCCTACAAGAGTGCTGTTTGTTAAATTGTCACATCACCACCAATGTGCTTGATTGGATTGACGGTCTTCGATAGTATTGCTTTAACAGCAAATGTTAATTTTTGATGACGATGAGCATAATAAAGTCTTTAGTGCCTTCTAATTGAAAAGCAGATGAAGGGAAAAGGTTTTGGGATGCATCCAAGTTGCTGCATGAAGTTCTTGCTTAATATCAGAATCTTGACTTTGGCAAATAATAGTAATAAAAGTGTTTTTAAATGTTCATCATCAACCAGGGGTAAATATGTGAACTCTGGAAGAAGTCAGTTTCATGTCAAGATATTTACCTAGAGCAATCTTTTAACATGTAGCTTCTTTCCTCTCATCTTGCATTCAGAATTTGACAAGTGAGTATACCTGATAACATTGACATTTACTTCGACTGAGTTTTATTTTGTCCTTAATTTTTTTTAATACCCTTTGTATCAGTTTCATTGTTTTGCAAGGTGGTGATTGTTAAATTTCTTTTTCAATGGCTTGCGGTTAACTGGATGAAAAGAACGTGTTGAGCATTTGACTGTGAATACTAGTTTAAGCTCAACACTTTTACCAAGGAAGGTGAGTTAAGAGCTTGAATAAGATTTTCTAATGACCATTAAGCAGAAAATGCCTTCCCAAAACAGTGCCCAATTTCAGTGTATTAGTGTTCATCAATATATTGCCAACATCCACATGTTGAAACATTAAGGGAATGCATTTCCTGTATTGCAACAGAATAATGTAATGTCATAAAAACGGCATGGCTTGCGCAACTGAATTAATTAGTTTGCTTGGATGCGTTTTTCACAGACTCATCAATGTCGGTGTGATTTTATACATTTTCTAACTCGATACTTTGTTAATAGTTTGCCTTCTGCTTGTTAAACCCTTTTCTTTTTTTTGCATGCTTTCATGTCACTGTGTCAAGATTTGCAGAGTCTTGTGCCTTCAATTTTTTATGAAGAACAATTTACAATAGTTGTGGAAGAAATGGCTCTAAAAAATAAGGTGTTGGTTAGTCTTGTGATACATTTTTGAATGTTGAAAAGCCGTTTATAATCGTGACTGCAGCTGTATGTTGTGAGTAATCAAAGGAACCAGGGTCTCTTGGTTGTCAGATAATGCTGCATGATCTGTATTTCTATACAGAGGCATTCACTGAATGAACATTTGGTAAATACCTTTTGTAGGGTGAGCATAATAACGATGGACTTTAGTGTTATAATGGCAGTGGCACTGCAAAAATGCTACTGCATCGCTTAGAAGCATATAGAATAATCTGAAAACAAAGAAAATTGCATGATGCATTTATTTCCCCGTCTGGCTAAATATAGCTTTTTTGTAAGTGTAAATTACTTGTTTGTTTAGTAAATATATTCTTGAGTTCATATGTCATCATGTGAGCTTGGCTGGACGCTCTCCAAGCTTTGGAAGGACTTATTTAGCGTCTGCTGTGCATGACTCTGAACGATACTGAATTCATCTGCATGGGTTTCTTCTAATTTCCTGCACACTTCTTGCCTTTCTCTGGGACTGATTTGTAGACTCTTGTTTCGTACGTACAGCTCTATTGACTGTTTCTTTTGTAGCACTGAGTCTAATAGATCAATCCCTTTTCTGTCTTCTAAACCTTCCTGCGCCTCTCTAACTAACCCAAAAGCCTGTTCCTGTTATTCTCTTCTTTTTTTTCTGGCAACGGATCAAAGATGTCTAAGAAGAATCCACAGTGCTCTGCACTGCAGTCGGAGACTGATCAGCCTCCCAGCCATTGTCAGGTGGACCGGTCCGCACCTGCAGCCCTGGGTTGTAGGAACAAGGCTGAATCGGGTCAAAGAAATGGAGATACAGCGTCATCGTCCCCAGAGAGTGGCAGCTTGAACGGAGATGGAAAGCGCAGCGGGAAAAGCCGCCGCCGCAAGAAGCGTTCATCCAACCCCGAGAGTCGGCCTGAGGGGGCGGTTGACAGTAAGACTAAGAATGAAGAGAAGCCACACAAAAGGACCAGGCAGCCACCATCTGACCCACGTGCTGGGCTGATCGGCCTGCAGTCTGAGTGTGCTAATGTGTGGTTTGAGCGCAGCATGTATGAGCGAGCCGAGAGCCTCTACCATTGCTGGTTGGCGAGCTCCTCCAATATGACCACCAAGTCAAACCGGTCACTTCCAGCCCCAGGGAAACACTTAAACTCTCCGTCCACTGTGGCTCCATCTTCCTCAGGATTGGTGTGTCACCATGGCGATCAGGTGGCCTGCCATCATGTCGTCCAGGCCGTGTGGGTGAACAAGACGACTTTTGACCAAGCAGAACGCCACTATGTTGAAGAATCCGTGCAGCGGCCCATTCCAAACTCTCTGGACCTCCCATCCCCACCTAAGCGCTCCATCTTATCCAGAACACCTGATGAAGGATATCAGTCTCTAGCCCAGACACCCGCAACGCCTGTTATCCTACAAGCAGCTGTCACGCCAACCAATCGACAGTCGATTAACGGACTGCCCCGCATCCCTGTGGAGCTGCTTAGAGACGTGTGGCTGGAGAAACCGCTGTACGACCGCGCCGAAGCAGCCTTCTACCAGAAACTGTACGGCAACAATTCCTCCAAAAGGTCCAGCTGCGCCTCCACTTCCAGAAGTAGCGACCACCCTCAAAGCCTTGTAGAAGAGGAAGAGGAAGAAGATGAGGAAGTGGAGGAAAAACTGGTGGTCCCGCAGGGTAAAGCAGAAGTGTTCCACGCTCTGCTCCCTATTCAGGAGGAAGAGGAGCCGGCCGAGGTCCCAGAGAAGGAAGAAGTGTCGGGGGCTGGAGTCTGCTACTTCGCTCACCCCGACAGCGAGCGGGTGTGGCTGGATAAATGGCGGTATGATGCTGCAGAGAGCCGTTTCCATGGTTACAATGGGAGCAAAGCTGTGACGGTGAAGCAGGGTCGCAGGCCAGAAGCAGCATCAGTTGCCTCCACCGCCCCACTGAGGGACAAGTATGACCAAACCGGGAGAATGGAGTCGCTCCAGATGTTTCCGTTTTTATCTTTCATTGTTTTTCATTTTGTAATCATGGGTTTCCTTTTTTTTTTTGTGTGAACATTTATTTTATTTTTTTACTTGTTTTTTTTTCATTTGTCTTGGTTCATTCCTTCTTTATTCCTTGTCCTAGTCTGTTTGAAATTTGACTGTGTGACTGATGTTTGTATGAACCATTCTTGCATTTTGGCAACTTAACTTCATTTAAAGTTTCTTTTTGTACAGTTGCGTTGAGGTGCTGCACATAAAAGAATACATACAATAAGCCATTTTAAGATGAAAAGTTTATTATTTCCCAGCTAAGAAATCATTGTGAATATAAATCACATATACGTTGATATTAACTATAAATAATAGAAGTACTAGCAGTAATACAGATTTTATTTTATTTTTCCTGACCTCCTGTGTCCTGCTCATACATCCCTCTCTTGTCCCTCCCTTCTCTCTGCTCTGTAGCACCATGAGTTCAATGGATTTTCTTGCCCAGGAGAAGATCTGGTTTGACAAACCTCGCTATGACGAAGCAGAGAGACGCTTCTACGAGCGCACGGACGGCTCCTCGCAACCAATAGAGGTAACCACGCCGTCTAAGTTTATCCTATGCCTGAATTTGTCACTGCTCTTACCTGAAGAAGCAAGATTGCTCCAACCTTTTCACCATCATGTCGACACGTTATTCGTGTTAATTCAAGTTTTTTTGTGTGACTATCTTCCACCAGTACCAACAATATTCTTTATCAATTTATAATGATGTACTTTATATTGACATTAAGGTATCCGGTTGAAATTATTACTCAGTATTTCTACAGCAAATTACATGACATGTTTGTAGACTCAAAGAGATTTATGTTGGATTTACCAGATTTTGACAAAGTCAGACTTGCCGTTGTTTAGATTTAAAATCTTGACGCAGTCCATCCGCACTGCACATAAAGGCCCTGTGGTGAGATGAAGAGAAAGAAATAACAGAACTACTGAGGCACAATGAATCTTTACAACGTGTAAGGTTGAATCGAAGCTAATTTATTTTCTTTAAGGATGTCGGAGCTAACACCATTCTGCAAGACATCGCTCGGGCCCGGGAGAACATCCAGAAATCTCTAGCAGGAGTAAGTACACGTTAAGTGACGTGCTCTGCCTCTTATCACACATTTTCTCACATTTGTATCTGTTTATATTGGCTGTGAAAGCATTTATTCAGCCTCCACTTCATGTCCACACCTCCAACGTCAATTGGACCTGAACACTAACGCTGGGAAAAATTATATTAAAGATAAAACGGATCTGATGAAACGTGGTTAAAAAAAACATGAATGAAAGTCACACTTTTTTGACTGTTTAGCATAGTGTGCTTTGCTGATAATGTTTGATAATTATAATAATAATGTTATTATTATAATTATCATTATTTCCCTAAAATCAATTCCTTCCTTTTTCAATTAGTTACTCTGCTAAAGGTCGCAGCGGCAGCTTTCTTTTCTTTTCCCCCTGCTCTCAGGTTTAACTCAATTGTGAACTTGCTTTGTAAAACAATAATTCTGTAAAATTATTCCAAACATGCCAACTAACTAATATTTGGCCACATTTGAACCTTTTGTTGAGCCAAACTAGAAAACCAACTACTTATGTTATTGGTACTTTGTGGCCAATAAAGTGCATTTAGTGCTACGTGTGATTGTGTTTTCTTAGCTGCTGGTAATCGGAGCATTTGTGTAGTTGATGGTTAAGTCAGAGCACCATTTCTACATTGAACATGTCATTTGTATTCTTATGATTCAGTTGACAGATTTGAGCTTGTTTATTTTATAATGTTTAATTCCGTTGTTGCTGATCGGTTAAAATCACTTGCATATAGATTTAATTAAGGTTAAAGCTTGGTGGTCATAACACGGGTGTTATCTTCCATAACAATATTGCCACCATATGGCATATGTAAAAATTGGGAGTGCTGACCTCGTCTTTCTGTTTTCATAATCTACATTCAGCACCCAATCTTCAAGGTCTAATCGTGAGTTGAACACAATGTGCCTTAATCTTTGATAACCTCCCAGCTCTACACGGTTGCTTGTTTCTGTTTTGCATCTCAGTAGCACTCTTTCAACGTATGCTTCATTCAGTTTCCTCCCTTTCTTTCATGCTTTAAATCCCCTGCTTCCCCCAGCTGAAGACTACACTGTGTAACAGAGAGTCTGGTCAACCTTCCCTGAGCCAACAGTCCCAGCTTGTAAGTGCCGCCGAGCCTTGTGTGTCCCTGGGAGCACGTCTACTGCCAATCGCTGTCAGTGGACCTCGCTCGAGTTTTGAGTTTATTAGACTATTTAGTCAGCTTTTAGATTGTATTTTTGTGTGGAGTGTTGCAGACCCCTGTCCGAGTAGCCGCCCGTCACTGAGATGGACACTTCCTGTGTGTTGCGTGTTCACGTATGGGGTCTGCTTAATAGTCCTGCGTTTGATGAAAGGACTAATATTCTGGTTTCCAAATAGATGTCTCTCTCTCTCTCTCCAAACTGTTGATTATTGTGTCCCTTTGTCTTTACTGTGCAGAGTGCCGGCAGTGCAGCTGATCAAGGAGAAATCATCTGTCGCATCAAGAGCCTGGAGCTGGAGAACCACAGCTTACACCAAGGTGGGTTTATTTGTCAAACTTAATTTAAGATTAATGCATTTTGCTTCTTAAGAAAAAATATTTTATGATTTTTTTTTTTTTTTACATAGTTTAAGACTTGACATATAGTATGACTTTTTATATGACATACACTATGCCATTTTTAATGACATGCTAATATAATGACATTTGTTATTACATTTTTATGATGTACTATATTAGTATTTTTTTTTTTAATGCATACTATATCATAAAAAATTAAATCGTACTGTGAAGTTCTTATGGCATACTGTTATTATGATTTTTTTTTTTTTTCGGATGACATTTTTTCATAACATTTTTCATGACTATTAATTATTTTATGCCATACTATATTATAACTTTTTGGTGACATTTTTTACAGCCCAGCCTTTAGACTGGGAGAAAAACGCGAGACACATTGTTATACTAACGAATAAAGTAATTTATTAAACATAAAACAATCAAATAGATGGATGGAATCTTTAAAGTCAGTAGTGTAGAGAGTGAAAAAGTGCTGTAAAAACAAGAGAAGGAGAGGAGCTGTCACACATGCTATACTATGAATTTTCTTTGTGACATTTTTATGGCATATTATACGATGACTTTTTATGAAATAAAAAATGTAATAAATAAAAATCATATATCACAAAAATGTCATAAAATATTCCACAACATGGTATGTCATATCAAATAATTTGACTTTTAAAATGTGTTCATGGCGTCTTCCGCTCTATTTTCCGATGCAGTAGACGTGATTTCTGTATTTATTTTCTTATATTATATATTTGTTCCTGTTTCTTTAGTGGTGGATGACTTGAGGGCTGCACTTTCCAAACTGGAATGTCGGGTATCCGTTCTGGAGAAATCTCCTGCAGTTGTGACCCCAGCTGGCACTCCTTCAGTCCCCTACACAAATGTGAGTTTAGAAAGATTGATTTTTGATCAAATCAGTCATCTTGTGTCTCGGTTTTGTTCTACCTCCAGCACATAGAGCCCCTGTGTAAGCATTTGATTATCTTCACTCTGTTCAGGGCACTACCGTCCAGCAGAAAACCAGCGCCCCGGTTAAAGACGAGGAGGAAGAGGAGGAGGATGATGATGACATTGACCTGTTCGGTAGTGATGACGACGAAGAGGCAGACAAACTCAAAGAGCAGAGGTTGAAAGAGTACGCAGAGAAGAAGGCCAAGAAGCCCGGCCTCATCGCCAAGTCTTCCATCTTATTGGATGTTAAACCCGTAAGTCTGGGTTCTCACCGGATTTCCTCTCAATGAAATATCTGCTACAGGAGCCAAAAACTATAGATTAACAAAAGGCAGAATACATTTCAGAATCTGCTTTATTAGCCAGAACAGTTACGTACAGGAAGATAGAAACAGTCATACAGCTAAAAACAAGGACAACAAAGACGGGTAAAGACAAACATAGTACTTTTATGTACTTACAAGTACATGAAACAATGGATTCATTTATAAATATATATATATATATATATATATACAATGACCAACAACATAAAATGCACCTCCCCTGCCTTTTTTTTTTTTTTTTTTTTTTTTAGTGGGACGATGAAACTGACATGGCGAAACTGGAGGAGTGTGTGCGCTCGGTGCAGGCTGACGGCCTGTTATGGGGCACGTCCAAACTGGTCCCTGTGGGTTACGGCATCAAGAAGCTCCAGATCGCATGTGTGGTGGAGGACGACAAGGTGGGAACAGACATGTTGGAGGAAGAAATCACCAAGTTTGAAGACTATGTAAGTACAACATCCACCAGTCATTGTGACCACTTTGTAAATGTTGCCCAAATCAGAAACATTGAACATTCTTCCAAGCTTAAATTCACAAACTCTCAGGCTCTGTGTGAACCTGCTTTTTATTGTTTTGGTCTATATTAAGACGCCTAACCTCATTTTCACCACATGATGGCAGCAGTGTGCTGACGGAGCCTGAGACGCAGATTCACTGACATGTCAATATGAAATCATTTTTAATGTCTGTCCAAACTTTAAAGTCACTGTCCTGGCTCCATAATAAACAGGCAGCTGTACATGTCAGCACATTGATACCATCATGTGGTGAAAATGAGGCTGGAACAAAAGCTGAAAGATTGTACTTCATTTAGTAACTTAACAGTTTTCCAATATCCTGTAAAGTCATTTAAGTTTCTCCTTTTTGCTTCGTTTCAGATCCAGAGTGTGGACGTAGCAGCTTTCAACAAGATCTGATTCCAGCGTCTCTTTGTCTTTCGTCACGCCTTGCTCCTCTGCTGATTGTGTCAACGGTTAATAATAAAAACAAAGTCTTGCACTTAAGCTATTGTCTTATGGTTTAGTGTTCTTGTCCTAAGATTTAAAGGATCACTTCCCCCATATGAGAAACATTTACCTGTAGTGGGGCACGCTGATAGTTTTGGTTTCATTTGTCAAGATTTGTCTCCGTCCACCTCAATACACTGGAAGTGAGAGGAATTTTGCTTATGGTACTCACAAAAAGATTAAAACTTTACAAAAAACAATGACACAGTTGCTCTGGATAATCCACAGACCTCACACTGTAAACAGTTTTCAGGTTCAGAGCAGCAGGGATTGTTTCTGCAAAGTTGCTGTTTAATCTTTTTAGAAGTTACAACTATTTACATGGCTTAATATCTACAGTATGATAAATATTGAAGGGATCAGACTACGACACCGTGTCTTTTCACATTTTTTTCGAAATACTATATGACTTTTTAAACTTTTTTTCTGTCACGCTATATTATAAATGATTTTTCATAACGTGCTCACTATACTATGACTTTTTAATGACATACTATATTCTAATTGTTTTATGACAAACTACTATGACTTTTTAATGATTTTTTTTTAAGACATACTATACTATAATATACATTTTTATGGGGTCATAACCCGGCTCAAGGCCATGAGAAATATGGGAAGGGACACAATGGATGAAGGTACATTTAAGGTATTTATTGTGAAAAAAAAAAAAAGGAAACAAATTAAGAAAGAGCTCCAAGCTGGTAGGGGTGAGTCTAGCTGTAAAGAGAGGGGGGGGCTGTTAGTCACTGGGGGGCTCCGACCAGCTGCTCTGAAGCTGGCAGTCTGCAGCAAACGCCTTCCTGTGATACCTTCAAGGAAAATAGTAACAGGCAAAAACATACTTGATATCAGAAGTGAGGCAGGTGCCTTCACAATGGCATTTTTTATGGCATGCTTTATACTATGAATTTTATATTTAACACTATACTGAGACTTTTTTTTGCCAAATGCAACAGTTGAATGTATCTAGAAACTAATAAGGAATTAAAAATGTTAAACTTATCAACATAATACAAAAAAATTAAATACTTAAAACTTATCTATAAACTAAAGAGAAATAAAAAATCAAATGTTCAAATGAAAGGTTTTGAGAGTGTGTGTGTGTGTGTGTGTGTGTGTGTGTGTGTGTGTGGTACTATGACAGCTCTGCACCAGGCCTGTCTCCTGCAGGACGCTCACATCTCCCGGTTGAATGGAGAGTCAAACATCCAGGCCATGATCATCTCGGACACTGTAAGAAAAGCAGAGGGAGAGAGACCAGGGGGCTCCGGCAGGAGGGGCAAGGCTGCGTCACCGTCGGGCTGAGCGTCCTCCGTAGGCTCCTGGAGGGGTCCTGGCTGGATCACCTGCTGTCTTACCTGAACCTAGACACACAGAGAGAGGGGGGTGGGGGTCAGACTGGTCCAGCTACACCCTTTGGACTGACGCAGTAGTGTGGGATAAATGTGCATGGTGACCACCGGCCGATGCTCGTGTACATGTATAGGACTCACCTCCAGCTGGACATCCTCCTGCCTGGCCTGTGGTGGGGAAGAGGTGGAGGTGGAGGGCTGCGGGCTGGAGCTACGCTCCCGGGGTCTTTTCTCGAGGCCTCTGGAGCTGCTCTCCTCCCTCTGCCTCTTCCTGCTGTCAGCAACCTGTTAAGAGAGATGAACGGCGGGAGTAAGTAAAGGAGCAGGTCCAACTAGTTCAGTTTGAATCCTTTCAGACTGAACATCACTGCTTCCCATCTGTGTCTCCTGTGTTACTAAATGGATCTTTGTATTTCATCCAAACTGGCTTCTTAAGTTTTCCTTTAATGTTTACAGTCCATTATTATAGGAATACCATAACTCTATAATATATACTGGCACAAAGTGCAAGTTAACAGACTGACTAACTTGGTGCATGACTTGTAATTGTTTTACGCAAAGTTTAATATATATATATATATATATATATATATACATATAATCATCTCTTATATTATATTAGTGCCACCTGGTGGACAATCAAGGGCGGCGTTTCCCGCAGTAATAATAACTGAAATCCGACTTGTAACACTCCGGCACACACTCCACACTTCTCATCATACAACCTATCCCACTGGTCTCTCAGCTAGCAACACAGCGACACATCAAACTTACTCATCGCTTAGTGTAAAGCGCGTACCGAGGCGCAACCAAAACGCACAGTCGGCAGAACGATACTTCTTCATCCAGGCAGCGCATGAAGACCTGCAGGGGAACACACAATCAGTGGGTCAGCGTCCTGCAGCACATACAGCCGGAGAAACTGAAGACAGAAGTTACTGCAGCTTCCAGGAGAGGGACACATCTGGCTGTCATGGCAACACTGGAGAGGAGGAAGTGAAACTGGCAGGATTTGAGGGAGTGCAGCTGAGTCTCCTGTGCAGACAGAAGTCTTGTCCTGAGTAATGCTTGGACCGCAGGGTGGCATACGGGAAGGTCCTTTAATGTCCTCACTTGACCATTGATGATGACAGTCTTACTTTACATGACGTCCGTGATGAACCAGGAGCCGTCTGTTCCACACGTCCACAGAGACGTCAGTCTTCACGGAAAATAGACTATAAATAACTATTCAAACTAATAGCCGAACTAAGCAAACTAAAGAAATAACTAACAAAAGAAAATACTACATGTATCAAGTCAAAGTGTGGCCAAACGTATTTTAATGTGGGAAATATGCAGAAAAATGCGTATTTCTCAACATTACACTGCAAGAAAATCAGTGTTTCAAGACCAGAAAAGCCCCATGGGCCATAAAATAAACCTTCTATCAAAATAACGATGCCGCACTACTAAACAGTTTAATGTTTGACATTACAGGAGTTTAATGGTGTGCCAACAGCTTAGAAGAAGCATTTCTGTATCTGCTGCTCTTACATTTAATTTGAATTAATTCAATACTATTTTAATACAGTGCATGGCCTAAGTGCCCGCTTAAAATACAATGTTGTTATGTATAAATCTGTAAATAATTCAATACAAGTCAAGTTAAAACAGGCAGAAATGTCCAAATATTGATTTTTCTTCATGACCTAAACACTCACTTTAAAAAAAACGATGTAAATGTGTAAATCTAAATTAAGATGTAACAAAAAATGTTTATCTTGTGTTTGCAAACACTGTCTTATTCTAAACAAGTCCACATTTTCATCAGTGTAGTCTTGAGTAAGTGATGATTAAATATGATTTTATTGCTTTTCAACTGATCATAATATTTGTTTTTGCCTTTGTTTGGATGGATTTGTTTGTACAATGGCAGACTTGCTGAGCATGAATGCTCTTTTACAAGAATGCCCTGTTTCACACTCAATGTCACACATATACTGCATGTCATCAAAAAGACACTTTCAGAGTCTACTCTTCATCATTCAAGACGTCTCTGACGAGGTGCACGGTCTCAAACGTTCAGCACGTGGCACATAGTAACTTGTCACGTCATGTTCAGTGTCACAAACATGACGTGACTGTTGATTTTGCTTCAATCCTACATAAACATTTTATAATATGTATTCTGAATATATTCCCAGATGGTCTGGACAACTACAGTTGTAGTGATTTACAATGATCAGTTATCAAAGCACTACATACTGAAGATAAAACACTATTTTCAATCAGCACAAGCTCCTACCAGATGTAACAGCATGTCCACTTGTGAGGTGTGCATGCAGACAGAACAGGAGCAGCTTACCTTCAGGGTGGTGCTGCTCTCTGGGCTCCTGCTGGGCTCCCTCTGGTAGTTGTGGTCATGGAGGTGAGACGGCACACACATCTGTAATGATCAACACACAGTTTGGAAATGGACTCTAGTCAATTCAACAGAACTATATTTAACTTAACACTGAATACATGTGTTACACTACGCTGCCACAAAAATTATCACTTAAAAAGTGGTCAAGATGTCAGGTCGAAAGCTGAACCTCTATGTCTTTACAGCATCAATGTGCTGTTTAGTGTAACACACATGTACTGAAGGTAAGTGCAGACTGTGTTGTGCAATGTACAATATTGTGTTTTCTCAAAGAGTCTGAACAAGTCACCACTGTAACAAACTGTTTGAGGAAAGAAGTAAGGAGCCAAATCCTGAAAAAAAATGCACATTTCAGTTATTTACTGCAACGACTTTACTGTAATATTACATATTCAACATGTTCTTATATTTCACTTTAACATCTCCACTGCATGAAAGTCAGCAGCTGGAGCTGCGGGCATTCCAGCCTGAATGCGTCGAATAAAACGGTCTGAAACAAAGTCTTTAAATGATATTATCCATCCATCCATCCATTTTCAACCGCTTATCCGGGGTCGGGTCGCGGGGGCAACAGCTCCAGCAGGGGGCCCC
>CALSCE010006560.1:6687-21842 GCA_943593645.1 Bovichtus variegatus
AATCTTAACGGCTACAGTAAACCATCATTACAGTGAAGTGATACAACGCTTACCTTCTGATACCGGCTGGATTTACATTCTACAATTTCCTTTTGGCCATTCTGTCACCTGTATCACACTGAGAGAATATTTTCATGTTTAGACCACCTGTATTTTTAACCTAACAATAAATGTAAAAGTAAACACTTAAATTAAGTTATTGTCATTTAGTTTAATCACAGAATAATCAAAGCACTTATTAACCGGGCAGAAATAGTTACAGGACATGTTACTGATATGTTATCTTCCTTAATTGAGTTAAATTCCTGATCACATCCCTGCCTGTTAAAGCAACTTTAAGCCATTTTACATTTTTAATGTTTCAGCAGACTGAATAACTAGATTGACCTTTTACAGCCATGTACACATGCCTGATGGGCGGCAACCATCTATCTGCTCATTTGTGTGTCTGTTGTTCCTCTTAGATTAAGCTCAGTGGGCTCTACATTAACTGCGAGTACTTAAACAAACTTAAGTTAGCTTTGGTTTCATCTTTACATCGTAAGCAGCAGTTAGAACTACTTTGACCTTTGGGAAAATACTTTGTGCTTGAAAACAAATGTCATAAACTTACCATGCTGTGACGTGGCCTCGGCTTGGTGCCGAAGCTCGTTCCAAACATCTTTGCAGAAAATATCGCTGAAAGTGATGGTTGAAAACTCTACCTCTCTCGGTTTGTGCGTCTGCTCTGACTGTGAATCCTGCTTATGTTGTTCTCTTCTGGAGACTTTATTGATGCAGGAGTTCAGAACATGATGAAGTCACTAAGCAGATGGTGTAACGGTACGACCCGTACACACGGAGAGAGGGACTCAATAGCACGACTCAGAGACAGAACGATGATGATGGTAATATACTTTACTGGGTAAAGTAGACAAACAGGACATACAAACATGCAGGGGAAATCCAAAGGCAGAGTCGGGTCACAGAAACAAGGTCGATGCACAGGTAGGTCCTCAGCGTAGCAGAACAACAGGTAGGGATCAGGCAAAAACGGAGTCAGGTCACGGAAACAGGATCGAAGAAGCCGGGAAATCAGGAACACGGGAAACGGGATAACTGCTGGAACTCTCGACATGAATGTACGAAGACGAACTGGCAACAAGGGACAAACAACACACAGACTATATACACCAGGAAGTGGGAGGGGATAACAAGACACAGGTGGAGACACTAACGAACAGAGTGGAGACACTAATGAACAGAGTGGAGACAGCTGGGGACAGGAACTAGAAACAACAGACATAAGAGGGAACATACAGTTAACAAAATAAAACAGGAAGTACAAACAAAACATCTAACGAACGGGACGGGACCTGATAGATGGAACCTTCGGAACACCTGAGTTCTGCTCTATGACCCTCACAATGGAATTAAATGTAAATAAATCAAATCGAGGTTTAATACCATGTTATGTTAACTGATGTACCAATGAATGTAACATGTAACGTAACTGGAAGTTGCTGCGTTTTGAATAACGCTACCTATATTGCCAAATTACCCCACCGTCACATTTTGCCCTTGATTGAGCTCCGTCACTGAGAGCAGAGCTCCTCATTTCTGAAGGACAAGAGAGCACTGGCACCAGCAGAGTCAGCTGTGCATGTAAATAGTATGTTAAATAGTTAAAAAGACCTTTATGGCCACAATAACAGTCGATTTTCAACCGCTATGTACCATTGCAACACACACACTGTCGTGTTCTTATAATTTGAAATAGAGATGCGTAGAAATCAATTTCGGAAAACTTCTCTTCAGATAAACGATATTTATTCGATGATGATGTGATGAGCATTACAAAAGTACGCAGCTGTGGTCCGTCCTATTTCACCGTTCCACAGACCACATTAAAGTAGTTACTCTGTCTCACGGATTCACAGGACAAGGGCCGATCTATTGTTTTACAAGATATTTTATACCCGCCGCCTTTCAGGTATAGTCTTCTCCCATTGGTTGGCTGGGGCCAGGTCCTATTGGCCCCTTGTTGGCGCTTAAGCGTCTCCACGCCTCTTAGTGCTTCTCTGCTCCGGTCAGATCTTCAGTCACCCTTTTAAGAAGTGGTGTACCCTTATGTTTTTACAGTCTACAATATTGTATATTATTTCAGTCTATCGGTCATTCTTAGGCACAGTCACTTAATTTAACAACATTTAACACTTCTAAATATGGGAAGAATAATAAGGCACATAATAGTTAAACATTCATAATACTTCTCAATAAGGATGTAATAAAGGTGCATTGTAACATGGCAGACATAACCGCTATGGCTAACATCGCGCTCATTATCAAAGTCTTATATTTACCAAACATTCTATCAAGGGCACCTAAAAATGGGTCTTCAACGCCGCTATTTTCTGCTAACTCAATGCTCAAAGTGTTTAGTCCTTGTAGGGCTCTGGTTACTGATCTATCAGGGGCAGTGTTATTAGGGATGAAAGTACAACACATGGTTCCAAATAGTTTGCATACACCCCCTTTTTCAGCCAGTATCATGTCTAAAGCCATTCTGTTCTGCCAGGCCATCAAACTGGTTTTATCTAATTGTTCGTGCAAACCCTTTATTGCATCTCTGGTGTAATTTACAAAACGCTGTTGATTATAATAGATGTAATTAATCCAATCTACATTTTTATTTATAGTGGGCCAAAGGAATATGGATTCAAAACCTGCAGCAATCTGGTTTCTGGCTTTGAACTCATCAGGAACTCCTCGAGGCACCCCTATATTATCAATATACACAGTGGAGCTGAAACTCCCTCCTGGGGCTGACCTTATCTCTATTCTCCTTTTGCCGATTAGCGAGTCCGGTCAGTTGATTAGCAGATATGGGTAACGCATAAAAAGGCATCACTAATTGCACCAATGCACACGTCCCTATCCAGTCCTGTGGCAGGACCGGATACAAGGTTTTAGTTCCACAAAACCACCATATATCTGCTCTGGAATATTTCATGATTGACATATTTACGCCGGAATTAAGACCTTGATTAGTTACTTTGATAGAGGAATTACACCATTTTAATATTCCTACTTTGGTACCTTTTGTGTGTTTTTTAATTATGCAGTCATAAAGTCCTTTATAAGGTGTGAATTGGGGTGGAATGATATTAGTCTTTGTTTTTGGGAACAGTAGAGCTATTGAGGTACAATTAACAGGGGACTCTTCCTGGTACAATTTATACATTCACAACTGTCCCTGTGGGTCATTATAAATATTTAGGGGAAAAGGCATAGTGCCCAGGCTAGGCCTGGCAGATGCACAGGCAATACAGTCAGACATTTTACTTTGTTTAGCAAAATATACCATCCAATCTAACCAGATGTTTCTGTCCTCATATCCAGTTTCTACTCCTATGGTGTTCTGTACAGTAGACACGTTGAGATATGTGACTAGATTGTTTTTTACAGTTTCGGGTGTGGGACTGGGCTGTTCCCCTGGTACTGGGGTACCAGAAGAGTGTGATGGTTTTACTATTTTTATCTTGATGGAACCCATGGGATCTTTTCCTGTTACGTCTATTCCTATGATAAGGTGGAACATGTGTTCCTCTTCTGTTTTCTAAAAAGGATTTGTCAGTTCACTTCCAAATGTCATGATTATAGGATTATATTTATCGTTTTTTTCATGTGGAAACTTCTTACCAGTGAAATTTGAGATTTGAAGGAGGACCATTTGTTACTGCTTGGAGTATGTGTGTAGCAATCAGGCCTAGAGTTCCAATACACAACATCCCATCTAGGACACCAGGGGTTTTCTGTTGGCTTTCCAAAAGGGAATATACATCCATATACATCATATCCCCTCCACCCCAGTGGGTTTCTTCCGCAATTTACCACATCGCATAAATCAAAACGTATCGTTACACACTTCCCTTCTGGTATGTTTATTTCTAGTTCTTTGTTCTGTTGTATAATGGACCTTCGATATTTTAGTCTTGGGGTTTTGGAATGTGGGAGGACTGTTTGTGTGCATTTTGTGGATTCCTTATTAGTGTTTTGTCTTTGGTTGTCTATGGTCTGTTGTTGTTGTAATTCCCACCAGAATAGTGGGAAAATTATCATATTTGCTATCAGGGCTAGTATGGCAAGATAACCTGGATTTCCCCATAATTGCCCAGGTTTCTTGATTAACTGGTGGTCTATTTGGATCATAGTGTTTTTAATTTTTAAAAGGTTTTAATTTTAATTTTTTATTTGTATTTTAAACAAGGTGTGCACTTGTTGTTTCTATGCCTTTAATCTAATTTAACAATTACTATTTTGTTCAAGCGTAGCCAAATCAGTTCTAACTTCCCCTACTGTGCGGGAAGGTGCCTCAGCGGGTACACAATGTGTGAGGTGGTGCCAATTAGCTCCCGTTTTTCCTTTTACCCGGAGTGCGTGTGAAGTGCGTTCTACCACTTCCCACGGTCCAGCCCACCTAGGTTCAGACCACTTTCGTTTATGGACTTTTACCTTTACCCAATCTCCGGGTCCAACAGGATTGTCAGGAGTCTCCTCAGATGTTCCCTCTGTTGTCTGGACCTGTGTAGACAAAACTTGGATGATATTAGTTAAAGCCTTAACATAATCATCCGCTTCTATCTGCCATATATCCAAGACGGGTCCATGCCCTTCTTCCCTAGGAGGTCCTGGCATTGGTCGTCCGGTTAATAACTCATGAGGAGATAGGTGAGTCTTGCTACTCTGTGAGGATCTCATAGACATGAGCGCCAAAGGTACTGCATCTATCCACTTCATCTTAGTACCAAAACATGCTTTAGCAATCTTGTTCTTTAAGGTCTGGTTTGCTCTTTCGACTAAACCCTGAGAGGCTGGATGATATACAGATCCGAATTTATGTGTTATGCCGAAAAATGATTCTACTTCTGCAAGCTTTTTACTGGTAAAATGTGATCCATTGTCTGATCTTATGCATCTTGGAACTCCATATCTTGGTATGAGTTAATTTTTTAACCACTTTATGACTGTTTTTGCATCTTCCTTTCTGCAGGGGATCGCCTCGACCCATTTTGTGAACCGATCAACCATTACCAACATGTATCTCATTCCTCTCACTACATTCTCTGCCCCCATGTCTGTGTAATCAATACAAATATCTTTAAATGGGGCATCTGGGACCGGGAAACGGCCCATAGGACATTTATATCCCTTTTTGTTGTTAAATGCACCGCAAGTTTTACAGTCTGTTATGTAGTTCTCCACCATTTCTTTCATATATGGATGCCACCATAGCAACTCAATGTCTCTTTTTGTTCTTATCTGGCCTACATGTGTGGGTCCGTGTGCCTCCTTTATGAGCAGGTTTATAAGTTTTGCCGGTGCCACTATGCGACCATCATGAGATTGCCATAATCGCTCTACCTGTGTTGCGCATTTCTGGAACCATTGAGTTTGTTCATATGGTCCAGCATGTTTCTGCATATCTTTAATGTCTTCGGTGGTTAACTGTTCCTGAGTGTCGCTATTTAAAGATATCATTTGTTTAATGTACCCTCCTGCATGTTTTGCTGCCTTGTCTGCCGCATCATTTCCTCTGGATATGGCATTATCCGATGTCTGGTGTCCTTTACATTTTATTACTGCTATTTGTGATGGCAACAGTGCAGCTTTCAGCAGTGCTTTGAGTGGCTCAGCTTGTTTTACTTGTTTTGGCAGAGGTTAGAAAGCCTCTTCTGATCCATTGTGGTCCATCCACATACACTGCTCCATGTGCATATGCTGAGTCTGTGTATATGTTAGCTCTTTTTCCTTTGGCATGTTCCAAAGCTTTGGTAAGAGCTATTATTTCAGCCAGTTGAGCTGAGGCAGGTTGAGGGATGATTTCAGCTTTTATGATCCATGTGTGTTCTTCATCTTGTTGGATTACTGCATAGGAGGCCACATTTCCTTTGTCTCCTTTATAGCAACAGCCGTCGCTATATAAAGTCATGTCAGGGTGAGTTAGGGGGTCTGCCTCTAGATCTTGTCTTATTCTCAGGTCCTTTTGGGACACAAACTCACAGTCATGGGGTATGTGGTTGTCTGAGTTCAATCCTTTGGCCATGTTTGTTAAACCTACTTCATAGGTTATGTGTGGTTTGGTTAGGCTGTTCTCGATCTTAATTTTTCTGATTGGGGAAAATGTAAATGATTGTGAATTTAAAAATGCCACCACTCCATGTATAGTGTTTACTCTTAGTGGATGGCACATTACTACATGTGCAGTTTTCTCAATTGTTTTAGCTAGTGCAGCTAGATGTCTTGCACACCCGGTTTGTCCTTTTTCTATATTGTCTAGTTTGGAGCTGTGGTACATCAATACTTGTCTCTCTCCCCCTTTTTTCTGAAACAGGACACCATTCACCACCCCGCTGAACTGTATTGGGTTTTGGTTGAGAGAGAATGGATGATATTTGTGCTTGCGTTAGAGTGAGGCTGTTTGACGCAATCATTCTTCCCAGGAATGTAACAGTTTTTCTTGCGATCTGCGTTTTTTTCTCTTTTTACTTTATATCCTGCTTTGGCCAATAGGAGTAGTAGTTGTTTTGTGGCGTCCAGACACGTTCTAGCATCAGGTCCAGCCAAGAGAAGATCATCCATATATTGTATTAGAGTCACTCCATCTGGCAGCTTCAATGTACTCAGGTCTCTTTTCAGGGCTTGGTTGAACATCCCAGGAGTGTCTTTATATCCTTGTGGCATGCGATTGTAGGTATATCTTTGTCCTTGGTAGGTAAAAGCAAATATGTCTTGAACTTTTGGGTCTAATGGTAAACAGAAAAATGCATTAGCCAAGTCTATCACTGTGAAATATTTTTGGCTTGGATTCAGATTCTGTAGTGCCACATATGGGTCTGGTACTTGAATGTTAAGAGTTTTAGTGGCATTGTTTATTTCTCTTAGATCATGAACCATTCTCCATCCTTTGTTCCCAGCCTTCGGTACTGGAGGAATAGGAGTGTTCCAGTTTGAAGAGGTTGGCCTGATCACTCCTGCTTGTAATAGTCCCTTGATTGTGTCTCCAATTCCTTCCACTTGCTCTTGTTTCAGTTTGTATTGAGGGCGCCAGCAAGTTTTGAGTTGATCTTTCAGTTCCACGGTGACTTCGTGAGATACTAGGCCGACATCATAATCTCCAGTAGTCCATAGTTGCGTGAGCAGTTGTGACAGCATGTCTTCTGCATCATGATGGTTGGTGTGCTCCCTTCCATGATCTCTGTCCAGCTCTTGTTTTTCTAGGAGTCCTTTTTCTCGACTGTTTTGTCCAATTTTCCACATCTTTTTGTCTGCTGATTGCCAGAGCAAGGGAGACTCAGTAGGCTGCCATTTTGAACTCAGTGCATTCTTTATCATTGGTCCCAATGATCTGGATTCAGAGCCTACAGCTACAGCTAAAGTGACATGAGGAGCAGCTTCTTCGGATAATGCATACCATTGTTTTTGTTCTTCATTTGGTATTACTGCTGCTGCTACGCCTTGTGGCCCCACGTAGATGTCTGTCACAGTTAATTCTTCCATCATTCCTTCCTTGTCCTCTAACCAAGCATCTTGATATTCTTCGTCTGGGTGCCTTAGGTAGTTATATGTACAATGTAAGGGGTCTTGAGGGGGCCCGTATGGCCCCAATGTGTTTATCCATGGTTTCCATTCCATGTAAGTTCTTTGTACACTTGGGGTGTCAATGTCAGTTGTAAGCAGACGGCTCCAAAACACAGACGTGATATTGTTATTTTCATCATTATTTGGTTGGGCTGCTATCATCATGATTCTTTGTTGTCCACTATATGATTTGTGGTATTTGTCCTGGGAACTGGACGATCAGTCCATCACAGGTACACAATATTCTAACTCCAGTTTTAATTAGCAGATCTCTTTCCATAAGGTTGATGGGGCATTTGGGGGCATAAAGGAATGGGTGTTGCAGGAGCTGTTTTCCAACCCTTGTGACCAATGGAAGTGTATATCTTTGTTCTTCTTCTTTTCCCGAGTATCCAACTGTTCGAAGGATATTGGTAGAGAGTGGAGGGCGTTTTCCTTTTAATGAGGTTAAACAGGAAGCAGTAGCTCCTGTATCTACCATCATTTCCACTTTCTCTCCTTCGATCTCACAGGTGACCATTGGTTCGTTTTGGGCTGGAGTTACTTCACCTGTGGTTAGATCTTCTGGGCATCCTCATTGCTGTGTGTCTTCCCAGGGAGCCTGATTCTCCCAGGCTGACATTGGCATTTGGTGCATGTTTGGTAGCCTTCCTCCTCTTCCTGGATGACCTCTTCCTTGATGACCTCTTCCTTGTCCAATTTGTCCTCCTCTTTCTCTTTGCTGTGAAGGGGGCCAATAATTTTGTTGCTGTTGTGGACAGTTTCTGACCCAGTGATTTGTGTCTCCACAGACATAACATCCAATGTAGGCGGGCCTTACCTGACCCCTAAATCTATTGTTCCCCCTCCATGGTTCTTGTTCTCTTGAGGGACCTAAGTTTTTGTAAGAATATGAGGTTGGTGGGCCAGCCCACATGGACCAATCCTGTGGAGGGATGGTATTGTCGTTTCTTGCCTCTTGTTCTACAGTACCAATGGATCCCATTATTATTTGTTTCTTTTCCTTCTTTGTTTTGAATGCTTCACCATCTTTCTCTGCCACTTGTAGTTTAAGCAACCTTTTTGAGAGTGTCTTGAGTTCTTCTTCATCTTCGGTACTGGTTTTCTTAAATTTCAGGTCATGGTGTATCAGGTTCTCTCTCCATTCTTCATTGTTTTTTGTGTCTAGTCCCATCACTTCTTCCAACCGATTTTGTACTTTCAGTGGTAGAGCTTTGACTACCGCATTTCTCCATAACATGACCACAGCTGGTGTTGAGTCATGGCGTTCTCCTGTGCTATCTACCCATACGTCTTCGCACCTTTTCAGGAAAGCGTGCATTTCTTCTTCTGGTCCCTTCTTCAAACTGGAAAGTGCAATGAGACTGCGTTTTGTTGGGTAAGTGGCACGTAGGGCATTCCAGTATGCGTTCCTGTGTTGATTAAATGGGGCATTATCCGGTTGATCGTTGCATGTAGCCTTGAGGTCCACTTCTCGTACTTTGATTCTTCCTTCCAGTCGAAAAATCAGTGCCCTTACATCACCTAGGCATAGGCGGTCCTGGGTGGTATATTTCTCCAATTCAGCAATCCATTTCTGACCTCCTTGGGAAAATGGCGGTAATTTTGCCACTAATGCTTCCATGTCTCTGTGGTTCCATGGTTGATATACTGTTGCTCCTCCTTGTCCGAGTGTCATTAATGGAGCCTGTGTGTGTGTGGTTTCTCTGTTCACCCGCGATCTGGTTCTTTCAGCAATGGGATCACTGCTCATTATCACCACTTTTCCACCTAACACCTGTATTTCTTGTGTGTGATGTTTCTTCACCTCCTTCTCCATTTGAGGTTTCACTTTTCTCCCACGAGTTTGGGGACACTCCTCTTTGTCTGCCGTTTGTTTTGTCTTCATATTTTATGCTGAAGGGTTCATCACCTTCCTCATCATTTTTGTTTGAGTCACATGGACTTTGGCCTTGTCTTTCCTCCCCATCACTGTATCCCGTTTTATGTTCGAACATGTACCCCTTTAGTTCGCTTTCCCACACTTCTTGTTCTGTTTCTCGTTTCTCCCCGAAATGCAATTTTTTTCTTTGCTCTTCTTTACTTCTTCTTATGAATGGATTGGGTCTGGACTGTCGATATGGCCCCGAAGTCTCTCTGGGGCTGTGTGGAGTGCCATACCACATTGCAGTTTCCTCTTCCTCGGCTAGGGACTTTCCCCCCATAATCTCATTTCGTTTCGTTTCATTCGTCATTGAGGAGGTATTTTCCACTAATGTTTTTACATCTCTTATTAACTCTCGTATATCATCATCCCGTTCCGTGTTTTAAAAATGACCTGCATCACGGGAGCTTGCACATAAGTTGGGTAAAAGGGGTTGTTCTGTGGCGTGTAGGAAGGAGGCGCTGTAATGTAGTTTCCTAGGTCTGGATATATTTGCGGTGTCTTGATGGACGTGGTCATTTCTGTGTCTTTTTCAGCAGCAATTTTCTTCTCCTGTTGTTCGGCTGTCTTTATCACACAGGTGTCGCTTATAGTTCCAGGACTACAGTGTTTCAGGTGGAGTAGCATGCGTGTCCCTCTTGCCTTCCTCTTTTCAGCTTTCTCTAATGCTTTTTTCCTCAATCCAAATAGTGGGGGTTCTTTTTCCCATTTGTTCAGCTTTTCTTGAAATTCTCCATTCTCATAATCTAATATTGCTTTTTTCTGTGTATCATGGTTGGTTCAGGCTGATCATCTTCTGGGATCAGTCCCCTGGCCTGCCATAAATCCATCAGCTTCGTCATTTGATCTCTGACCTTTTTTTTTTCCCTGGGCTCTGTCATAGCATCTAATCTTTTATACATTCTATCCTTTAATGCTGCAGTTGAGCCTGGTTTTGGGAACACGGTTGCCATTATTATTTATATATAATTTTATATATATATATATATATATATTTTTTTTTTTTTAAATAAAAGCGCCAAGATGGCCCTATATTATTTTGCTTATCCGGCCCCTAGATGGCGCTATATTGTTTTGCTTATCCGGCCCCTAGAGGGCGCTATATTATTTTGCTTATCTGGCCTCTAGAGGGCGCTATATTACTTTGCTTATCCGGCCTCTAGAGGGCGCTATTATTTTGCTAATCTGGCCTCTAGATGGCCCTATATTATTTTAATCCTGTGGTTTAATTATTATTTTTCTACCACTAGAGGGGAAAACAACTTCCCCTTTTTCGTAGTTTTCTCAATCTTCTTTATTTTATAATTTGTTTTATTATTTTATTATATTATTTTTATTATTTTAAATCGTACTAGATTTTAATTATTTTATGCCGCTTTACCCGCTTATTTTACCCTTTAAATTATTTATTTATTTATTTTTTTAATCCCCGTCTCTTCCGAGTAGACTCAAGGTTCGGTTTGACTTCTGGCTTTATTCTCCAAGCCCAACAACCTAGCTACACACACGGGTTGCTGGACCAGAGAAGGCCTCGAATAACCAGTTCCTTTTGTTAAGTCTTTGTTTCCCTCCCCAATTCCCCAACACTAATAACAGCCAGTCAGTTTGTATGGAATTCACCCGAGCAACTGACTTCGATATACCGTGATAGAGAGCTTAGTTAGCACCGCTTGGTTTCCACTCTCTGCCTCAGTACAGACACCGTTATTTTAAAAAACACACTGCTTGTAGCCGTCTCTCTGAACGCTCCCAACAAACACGCAGTTTGTAGCCGTCTCTCTGAACGCTCCCAACAAACTGTTTAATACACACTTAATACACACCGTTTATAGCCGTCTCTCTGAACGCTCCCAACAAACAATTCTATTTCATATTGTTCGTAGCCGTCTCTCTGAACGCTCCCAACAAACTATTTAATACACACTTAATACACATCGTTTGCAGCCGTCTCTCTGAACGCTCCCAACAAACAATTCTATTTCATATTGTTCGTAGCCGTCTCTCTGAACGCTCCCAACAAACTATTTAATACACACTTAATAAACATCGTTTGTAGCCGTCTCTCTGAACGCTCCCAACAAACAATTCTATTCATATTGTTTGTAGCTGTCTCTCTGAACGCTCCCAACAAACTATTTAATACACATTGTTCGTAGCCGTCTCTCTGAACGCTCCCAACAAACAGTTTAATTCACACTGCTTGTAGCCGTCTCTCTGAACGCTCCCAACAAACAATCTATTATAAACCTATTTTTAACGACTATATCTATGCTTGTGCAGCGGAGATGAGATATAATAAAAGAGACAATATAGCAATCGTCATTAATCTATACGTAATCTTCCGGTAATACTCACTGGTGTCAACCGGGCCTATCCTAGGTCTTTCTCTACTGCTACAACACCAGCTTTATCCCACTGGGCCTTCCCAGAAGGTCTTTTGTTTACTCTTTAACGACTATTCAATGTCGGACGCCGCCGGATGCCTAGGTCTTTTTCGCACAATCTTTTGTACTGTTTACCACATCATCATTTTATTTACTTTTACTCTATAGTTTAAAACGACAGAATCTGTAAGACTACAACTTATTGCCAACACTCGTACCTAAACAGAATATATCTTATACTATGCAGATTTGGATGTAACAAGTTCTGCTTACCTTTTAATTGTAGGCCTTGTACGAGTGTTAGCCACGTGCTGCAGTCCTCCAGATGCCGTCTTCTCTTTTCAAATCACGTCGGGGTCACCAATTTTGTCGTGTTCTTATAATTTGAAATAGAGATGCGTAGAAATCAATTTCGGAAAACTTCTCTTCAGATAAACGATATTTATTCGATGATGATGTGATGAGCATTACAAAAGTATGCAGCTGGGGTCCGTTCTATTTCACCGTTCCACAGACCACATTAAAGTAGTTACTCTGTCTCACGGATTTACAGGACAAGGGCCGATCTATTGTTTTACAAGATATTTTATACCCGCCGCCTTTCAGGTATAGTCTTCTCCCATTGGTTGGCTGGATCCAGGTCCTATTGGCCCCTTGTTGGCGCTTAAGCGTGTCCACACCTCTTAGCGCTTCTCTGCTCCGGTCAGATCTTTAGTCACCCTTTTAAGAAGTGGTGTACCCTTACGTTTTTACAGTCTACAATATTGTATATTATTTCAGTCTATCGGTCATTCTTAGGCGCAGTCACTTAATTTAACAACATTTAACACTTCTAAATATGGGAAGAATAATAAGGCACATAATAGTTAAACATTCATAATACTTCTCAATAAGGATGTAATAAAGGTGCATTGTAACATCTAATATATTGATTTTTATTACAACACACACACGCATTGCTCCCCGCTCACTCAGCGGCAAATGTCGGCCCCTCGCCAGCAAGTGATAATAAAACTATTTACTGATTCCTAATGCCCCCTTTTGATATTTCTATTAGTGCATAGAACAAGTGGCAACAGCCTACAGGTTAGCCCAGTGGCTCTCAACTTAGGGGTCCCAGGTTACTTCTGGGGGTCGGCAGATAAATGAAAAAATTAAAACATATTTTGTGGAGTGCTTTTAACATTACATTCTTTGTACCAGTGATATCATTTTCCTTAGAATAGATTTTTATTGAGAGTGCTTGTGAAAGTCAAAGTGTGCTGCACATGAGTTTCTGACAGGGGAGGAGGAGTCAGTTGTCCTTAAATATTGCATTGTATTACATTTAAAAGTACCTTTTACATTTCCACAGTTTAATGTTCACATGCTTATTACCAAAACCTTGCAAAATGTAGGTTAAATACCAAGTTAGAATAAACTCAACTTACACAATTCAACTAAAAGCACTTTCTTTGGGGAAAACTCATTTTCTGCCAGGAAAAAGTTATGATTAAATTAGAAATAGTTTTAAACGACACTAGATTCAAATATGTCAAATGTTTTTGACTTAGTATCTCAGTATTTGTCTTGATTTTGACAAGACAGATTTTCTCCGATTGATCTTAACCAACTAAATTCAACAATTTCCTCGTCTAAACCATCAACCTCTTAGACCCGATTCCAACTAAGTTGCTTCAAGAAGTTTTTCCCTTAATTAACACCTCATTATTAAATATGATAAATCTGTCTTTGTTATCTGGCTATGTAGCAGAATCATTTAAAGTAGCTGTAATAAAACCTCTTCTTAAAAAGCCCAGTCTTGATCCAGAGGTTTTAGCCAACTATAGGCCGATATCAAACCTTTCATTTCTCGCTAAAATTCTTGAGAAAGCAGTCGCAAAACAGTTGTGTGGTTTTCTACATAACAATACTTTATTTGAGGTTTTTCAATCTGGATTTAGAGTTCATCATAGCACAGAGACGGCACTGGTGAAAGTTACCAATGACCTTCTATTGGCATCAGACAAAGGACTCGTCTCTGTTCTTGTCTTGTTAGACCTCAGTGCTGCTTTTGACACTCTTGACCAGGACACTCTGCTGCAGAGACTGGAACATTTCATTGGCATAGCAGGAACCGCACTGAACTGGTTTAAATCCTATTTATCTGAGCAATTTGTGCGTGTTAACGATGAATCCTCCATGCAAACCAAAGTCAGTCATGGAGTCCCGCAAGGTTCTGTACTTGGACCTATTCTATTCACCTTATATATATAAGAAACCACTCCATAAACTTTCATTGTTATGCGGATGATAACCAATTATATCTATCAATCAAGCCAGATGAAACCAATCAATTATCTAAACTTCAAGCATGTCTTAAAGACATAAAGAAATTGCATGTCCTGCAACTTTTTCTGACAAAACAGAAGTTATTGTACTAGGCCCCAAACGCCTCCGAAACGTATTGTCTAATGACATAGTAACTCTGGATGGCATTAACTTGGCCTCCAGCACCACCGTAAGGAATCTCGGCGTTATCTTTGATCAGGATATGTCTTTTAACTCCCACATAAAACAAATTTCAAGGTCTGCTCTTTTTTCATCTGCGTAACATTGCAAAAAGAAGGCACATCCAGTCTCAAAAAGATGCAGAAAAACTAGTCCATGCATTTGTTACTTCAGGGCTGGATTACTGCAACTCCTTATTATCTGGTTGTCCCAAAAAATCCCTTAAGACTCTTCAGTTGATTCAAAATGGTGCGGCATGAGTATTGACAAGAACTAGGAAACAAGATCATATTACTCCTGTATTAGCTGCTTTGCACTGGCTCCCGGTAAAATACAGAATAGAATTCAAAATCCTTCTCCTGACCTACAAAGCCATTAATGGTCAGGCTCCAGTTTATCTTAAGGATCTCATAGTACCTTATAAACCAACTACAGCATTGCGCTCCCAGAGTGCAGGGTTACTTGTGGTTCCTAGAGTCTCTAACTCTAGTTTGTGTTCGGGAGGCAGATACCCTCTCCACATTTAAGAGCAGGCTAAAGACTTTCCTCTTTGATAAAGCTTATAGTTAGGGCTGGCTCAGGTTTGCCTTGGACCAGCCCCTAGTTATGCTGCTATAGGCTTAGACCAGGGGGGCCAAAGTACGGCCCGTGGGCCAACTGCGGCCCGGGATACAATTTTTATTGGCCTGGAGCAAATTATAAAAATAGAATGGAATGTGGCCCACAGCCAAAGCACG
>CALSCE010006578.1:0-10099 GCA_943593645.1 Bovichtus variegatus
TATGTATGTATGTATATATATATATATATATGTATGTATGTATGTATATATATATATATATATATATATGTGTATGTATATATATGTATGTATATATATGTGTATGTGTATATATATATATGTATATACGTATATATGTGTATATATATATATATATATATGTATATATATATGTTTGTGGTATATATACTGTCATTTTTGTGTGCTTTTATTGTGTTTTATGTACTTCAGTCAGAGCGTCCTTGTCAAAGAATGAACAGCTTTCCCTGTTTAAATAATATATATAGTTGTACTGTTTTTGTCACATCATCTAAACTCAGTGTGTTTTACTCCTACAGTCAAACATCAGATCTTGGACGAAGTCGCGGCCAATCAGAGCTCCCGATGCACACACTCACCTCATAGACACCTGTAGCATCAGAGCAAGAAAACTGACCCGGAAAGGAGACGGAGTGCAGTGTCTGGGTGCGTTTGTGGTCCTTGTGTTCTGTCTTGTAGCTTTAGCTTTAATCTCATGACACATTCAGGGTTCAACATCACCTTCAGTGTCTGTCTGTTATTATAAATCTGCCCTCAGACTGATATGAGAAGTAGCCCAGTGATGTGCTAAGAGTTGTTTTTTTTCCCATTCACTTCAACACAGTCAAAGTTTGATCACAGGCAGCATCTACTGGACATTAGAGGAACTGCAGCTGTCGACTTGATTTGTGATCTCCGGTCTGGAGAGTTTGTCCGATGGCCAGGCTCAGTAAGCTGCAGAAGCAGGTCCTGGCTCTGTACCGGCACTTCCTGCGTGCCGGCCAGGACAAACCTGGCTTCATCCCCCGAATCCGCGACGAATTCAGAGAGAACGCTCGCATTAAGAAGACGGACGTGATGCACATTGAGTATCTGTACCGGCGAGGACAGAGGCAGCTGGAGCAGCTGAGGGACGTCAACACTAAACAGTTGGGCTCCTTCTCCAAACCTGCTGAGAAGAGCTGACCTCTGACCTGTACGACGTCATGTGACCATGAATGACACCGACAAATACTTCTCTAAGACTTGGTTACGACCAAACTGCCATGCTGAGATGCTGCATATCCAGTGGGGAAACAAATGCTCAGTAGAAAGCATGTGATGTGATTAAACATGAAATCATTTCTTTTGAGTGTTAAATAACATGTTCTCTGATTTGTTTATTATTGTCTATTTAGAAATAAATCTACTTCATTTAAACTTGCATGATAATAATGAACTCTGATGTGGAAAAGACTCGTACTGCAGTCCCTGTCACAGTGAGATGGAGCCATTGACATGTTGACAAGTATTCAAGTTCACAACTTACAAATTTCACTCATGTTTATGTTACAGAAAGAGTCTTAAGTGATGCTAGAAGCTCTGTGAGGCTGTACTTAGACATAGTGGTGCTTTGAGCTAAAGGCTATGTTCACAATGACAATGCTAACATACTGATGTTTAGCAGATATAATGTTTACCATTATAGTCCAGCTAACTTTGCTAATTATCAGTAAACACAGGGGAGCTGAGGCTGATTGGTCATTAGTTGCAGATATTGAGTCATAAATCAAAGTATTGGACAAACTGAGATGTCGGAGAGGATCATTAAAGTTTCCCACCAGAGGATTCATCATCTGGGGAAGATCAATGTCTGTACAAAGTTTCATGGCTATCAGTCCAATAATGGAGATATTTCAGTCTGGGAGAGTCAATTTTATTCTACTTTATACTTACTACTACTTTATACTATTCATACTCCACTACATCTCAGAGAGAAATGTTGTGTTCTTTACTCTACTGTGTTTATTTAACAGTTAGTTTGTTAACAGATTAGGATTTCAAAAACGATTGATCAGTTTATAAGATATGATGCTGTGATATAACTATCCAACAGTATATAAAGTAGTTAAAATGTCCATGCGTGAAGAAATGCAGAAATACATAAAAGTCTAATTAAAAATAGGAAGATTAATAAAAGCAGAAATAAATGTATACATGAAAGAATAAATTATGAAATAATTAAATATGAAAAAAAATTATTTGTCAAATAAAGAAATATTATTTATTATTTTTTTCTATTTCTGTGCACATTTATTTATTTTCTAATTAGCCTGCATATTTATTTGATGATTGAGGCTTTTATTTCTATATTTCTTTCTTTATTATTTCATTTATTTACTTATACCAGCTGTGACATTTAAATGCATCTTAAATGTTAAAGGTTCTATATATGGCATTCAGAGCATTAACATAGCAGCAAACAACTATTTGCTAACTAAAGATATCTGTGTGTGTTTTATTCCGAATTTCCCCCGCCATTACTAGCGCTGATAACACCTTCCCGACCCTCCGGTTCCCCCTCAGGTTATCAATGTCACCACTTATTTCTATGCCCTTGCTCCAGCCAATCAGAAGACACAGATGTGGGCAATTTGAGAGAGACGGTTCTCAAACATTTAACATAAACCTCTAGATCATTTAAGTTTGCTTATTTTATTTGAGTGTTGCCTCATTTGATTTGATGGGTTTTGCACTATTGTAAAGGCCTATTTTTGTTTTTGTTAAATGTGTATCCTAATAACCCTGATACATTTTTGATTAATTGCACAAGCAATTCAACATCATGTCAGCCTGACAAGCCAAACAAGTCACCACAATCGTAAGATCAAGCCAAATAACTTGAATAACTTGATGCGTTGGAAATGTCTTAATTTACAAAAGTGTCGTTTAGAAAGCAAGAGAAGGAAGTTGCGACAAGTAGTATTACAGTACTATCAGTACATTTCGCTATTGATACTTTTTTACTGAAGTGAAATCTTGAATGCAGGACCTTTACTTGTAACAGAATATTTCTTACAGATCAATTTTGCTGCTTTTACTGAAGTAATGGATGTAGCCTACATGTTGTGACCGCTGGGTGGCAGCATGGAGACTGGCATCAACAAAAAAAAGAAGAAGAAGAAGAAGAAGAAGAAGAAGAAGGGATGTAAACAGGAAGTGACGTTTTTTTTCCATCCTGTAGTCTAGTTGACAGAATAATCTTCTCGTTATATTTATGTGAAAATAGTGAATTTAACCTCTATTTTCGGTCACAGAGCAGGTTTTGGGGGTTTGTCGTCATCATAACTGTTGGCTGTTTTGTGTTTCTGTCGGTTATTATTCAGCTTTTCCGTCATGTCGAGTTCAGGAAGAGAAATGACAAACGCTCAGTTATTTCAGCAGGTGAGAAAGAAAATGCAAACACAAATCTGTTTATGTTCGTGTTACATTAATATTCATTCATTCAGTGCATCCACAACTGAATAAAGCAGGCCAACAAGCAGTTGTGGGAGAAGTACTCAAGTAAAAGAAAGTTACTATTACCACAGTGTAGAAATACTCTGTAAGTAAAAGTCCTGCATTCGAAATGTTGCTTAAATTAGGATTAAAAAAATACTTTAAGTACCAAAACTAAGAATACTCATTATGCAGACATTATGGCCCATTTGAGAATAATATATATTATATTATCATATTAAAATGATTGATGCATGCATGTATTTTCTGCAGCTGGTAAAGGTGGAGTTCATTTTAATGGCTTTATATACTGCTGGGTAGTTTAAAGGTTCAACGTGTAGATCCGAGCCACCCGCTCCAAAGAAATACAGGGCAGTACTTCACCTCTAAACTGGGTCCATACAATCTCTAATGTTCGTATTTCAGTTGTAGTAGTTTGACATATTTATTGTATTCTGATGTATTCTTTATATTGTATATAGCATTTACTCCTGTGTAATGCCTGTCAGTCAGTCAGCAGGGCAAGAATACCAACAGTCAACCAAACTGCTGAGACTCTGATCTCCGGTCAGAAAATCTGTGTTATAATCTTCACGTGATCATCTGTGTTTACTGGGCACTGATGTTAACCGGGGCTGTAGTCCAATAAACAAACTATAAAACAGACACAGAACATGGCCGTAATATTTACAGGCCGGCAGCTGGAAATCTGCACAATAAGTAAAACTGTCAGATAAAAGTACAATATTTTCCCTCTGAGATGTCAGATTTTTGTAACTTTTTCGTCCACCAGACGAATGGCTAGTGAATATTAAAATAGTACCCGCTACTCAATAGAGCCTTTTTTTTTTTTGGCAAGCCAGTGAAGCAAACCTATGAGCCACTTGCATATTCTACCAGCATTTGGCTGGTAAATGGAGTTTATTTTGTGCCCTGAGTAGAAGAATAACATAGTGTAAAATGGAAATATTCACACAGATTACAAGTACCTCAAATGTGTACTTAAACACAGTCACTGCCAATAAGAATATTTTTTAACAATGATTTTAGAAAGCTCAAAGGTGCAATGTGTAATACCGAGCCACCTGCTCCAAAGAAATGAAGGGCAGCATTTCACCTCTACTACTGGGTCGATACAATCTAAATTTACAGTCATTACATAGTATTTCATTAATAAAAAAAAGCCTACGAGTAACTAACAGCAGGTCAAGCATATTCACAATTCCATCAAAGTGTTGAAACTCTGAAAGCTGTAACGCCGCTATCTTATCATCTTGACGTGTGGCGTCTACCTGTAGTTTATGTTGCCCATCTGTGGGTTAACCGGGGCTGCAGTCCGTGAAACGTTTCGTTAGTTTGTTTATTGGACTAAATCCAAAGTGGCAGAAACGGAAAAAATGACCCCCAAAGTTGTCCTGTGTTCCTCATGGTGGGCCGGCCAGGAGAGCAGCCCACCGGGAGTCAAAGCGGGATGGTGGGGCGCTGGGACTAATTTATGTAACGGCAGCAACAGAAAGTTTCCAGTTCCCCAGGATTAGAACATTGGTTTTCTGCTACTTTTATGCTTTTACTTCTACTTTTATTTAATAATTTAAGGTGATTTACAGATTCAGATTATTAATTTACATTATAGTGATGAATACTTCAATACATTAAAAATGATAATTCAGTAATATGATATATATATATATATATATATATATAATTCTCAAATGGGCCATTCTGCATAATTAGTACTTTTACTTTTGTTGCTTTAATTGTATTTTGATACTGAAACTTTGTACTTTTACTTAAGTAAGATTTTAAATGCAGTACCCTTAATGGTGTATTTAGAGTATTTCTACACTTTTGCATTACTACTTTTACTTCAGGAAACGAGTTCTTCCTCCACTACTCGATTTAAGCAACAACAAAAAGTTTTTATTTGGTAAAATGTGTATTCTGGAAAACAAAAAATAAATGTTGTTGTGTTGTCAAATATTATATGACAGTCGTGAATATCAGTTCAAATGGATTTCTATGGTTAAAAGCATTTTTTGATGAATGTGGATTATTAAGAATACATTAAGCTTCAAGTTAAATGTGATTTTCAGTGTTTAAAACTGAATAAAAATGCCTAACTGTGTACAGAAAAAATCTGTCAAAATTTAAGTTTCATAATTGGACAATTTTACAGGACAAATATTTATGTGATTATGTTTTAAGATTGCATACTTAATTTATGATAGGGAAACGAAGCTGATGAGTATCATTATTTATAGATTCTTCTTATTATGTGACTTTTGGCTCAATCTTTCCTCAGTGATTGTGCTGAGGATTTTCTCACTAATGTACTGAATAATTCTCCCTCCCCAACAGCAGGTACTTAATATACCAGAATTAAAAGTACGCATTATGGCAGTTTGTTTTAGAAGCTGAGAATGGATCTGATGCCCGGACCAATCAGGGAAGGGAACCTGTGTTTGAAGCTAGCAGAGAGAGAGGAAACAAGGAGTGACTTGTCAAAATGCGAAAACGTGTAAATCCACCATAATGATAAAATGTCTCCCTCCCTTCTGCAGATGGCGCTACTGCGCTGGCTGTCCTCTCAGACTGACGAGGACCGGACGATTTTGGCAGCAGTGACGGGCGTCCAGGTCGGCAGAGAGCTGCTGAATCGGTTCACCGGCCAGGACAAAGTGGACGCTTACAAGGTACCTGTCTGCTGCCTGCAGGGGATGCACACACACACACACACACACACACACACACGCACACACACACACACACACACACACACATACACACACACACAGTGACAACGTTTGCATGAACAAAATGTATCGGTTTTTGCCCTTATTCTGAAAAAGACACTATTCCTACTAAGGTCTTCACATTGCTAGAGAAAATTAATATTCCACTAATATTCTGCTTTACATGCAGCAGTGCGTACCACTAATGTGAAATTACTCCATGACGCGCGTCCTACGGCTACGCCCTTTAAGTAACTTAAACATCCCTCCTTTCATAATGTTTAAAAGCAGGTGTGTTTCTCTTTCCGACCAGGAAACAGGACAGGAGAATAACAGACACTTCCTCACATACACCGCAGTTTCAGAATTGTAACTTAAATCAGAGACATTTCTAATAGATAGATAAAAGTAATTATAAACATAATAATAATAATAATAAAGACATGACTAAACGTTTTCCATTTCCATTTTTCCATTACAGAGCTGTTGAGGGACAAATACTATGTTTCACATTAACTGAAAAAGTTATTTTGGGAACTTTTGGAAAGTTTCTCGATTTCTGAATGTGATATTTCCCCCAACAGAAACAGCATCAACCATTCTGTTATCAGTATGAATAAATTAAAGTCGTAACATGCATTCGTAAAAAATGTATGTATTTGCTAACAACTAAATATTCCATACACATTGGAGGAGCAGCCATTTAATCAACGGGTGTAGATTTAGAAGAAATAAAGAATCTGAAAGGCTCTTTCAAACTCGGCTCATTGTGTTTTTGTGTGTGTTTCCTCAGAGAGAGTGCATCCTGAGCATCTCAGAGTTCCTCCATCAGAACCCGCGAGCCTCGCAGGCCGACATCAGCACCGAAGTGCAGAAAAGAGTTGTGCTGTTCGCTGCTCAAGTCAAAGCTCTGGAGACGGCTCCAATATTCTGAATCAACCTCTCCGTGTTTTAATATTTTTAAAAGATGTGAAAACCTCAACAGTGTGGGCACATTTTTATATCTTTGTTGTTAGTTTCAAAATGTAAAACAGTTTATTTTATGTTATACAGTATATTTGTGTAATTATTATGTTTATGTTCTCAACTGATTAATTGATCAATATTGTCCATCCAGAGAAGAAGCGTTGAGACGGAGTTTTGCAGTTTTAAAGTGGATGTCATTTGGAAAATCAACTGAGTCCTTTAACCTTCACTGAAGAAAAAGACCTTGAAAGTCTTTGAAAAGTGCTTGAATTTGTTATCATGAGGTTCAAACTCTGTGTGTAATTGCCTTAAAGCTGTGTGTTGATCTGAGCCTCCATAACTCTTCACAATAAAAGCTTCTGTAAACACGCAGCTCCAGTGTGTTGTTCTCTATGCAGAGACATTCTCACCAGGTTTAATAACATGGACTGATTATTACGTTTGAATTGTGCGAAGAGAAACTGTCATTCAGTTGAGACAAAGATGCTTCCTGGATCTTTGAAAAGACGCATGAAGGTGAACTTCCTCCTCCCTCCCTCATCGATTTGGTCTTTCAACAAAACTAACATTGTGCTCAGGTGTAACGACACAGTTGCAGGTGATTATGTGTATTTTGGTCAGTGGATGTGTGAATGCACCTATGTCTATAAATAAATAAATTATACATTCTCTCGACCCCTTAGCAGACGATTCTCTGTTAAGAAAAATAGGTCTTGCAGCCTGCTGGTGAGACTTAGATAGATACTTTATTGATCCCGAGGGAAATTTAGGCATCCAGTAGCTTAAAAGACATGACGTTAAATATCTGTCCCCTCCCATCATTAAAAGTAAGAAAAAAAAAATGTAATTAAGAGACAAAATATAAGAATAAAGGCTGTTATAAATACAAAAATACACTGCAATATTGAGCAGTGGCTGTGTAAACCTGAGCAGATTTAGTGCAAATAGAGTTAGTGTGTATGTGCATACAGATCTATAACCATAAATAAGTGAGCATTACAATGTCCAAAACTAAAAATGTAAAAATGAAGGCTAAAGTGTCATAATGCTTTACGTCCCGGGTTAACTGCACTTGTCAGGTTGTCTGTGGTTTGCTTCCGCCTGCTTGTTAAGACATGTACCAACAAGACGTGTTGCTGGGTTAATTTCAGTATTTTTTAAAAAGGTGATTAAAAGGAGTTTCTGCTACAAAAAGATAAAAATTAATAAAGAAAAAAAACTTTAAATGTACAAAGTTTCCAGTATTTTGTCCACCCCCCATTTACATATATGGGGGGCTTAGAAATATTACAAACACTCAATATTTGGTGGTTTTTGCAAGCTTGTGAGAGTTTATATTCTACCCTTAAAAACGTACATGCTTCCAGAACTAAATACTAGACAGACTCAAATTAAATTTAGACTTAATAAAAAGGTGGGGAACACTAGAACTTATAACCTCAGTGTTTTTAACCTCATGTAAATTAAGTACTCAATTTGGTTTGCTTATATTTAATCATATATTTAATATTTTATCATTTTCTTTTTGGTGGACACCTGTTTCGTTTATCCCTACTTTTGTATAAATTGTCATTTTTTCCACTAACTCTTGTGGCTTCTGGAAATCAAAGAATATTCTCTGGAAAACATCAAACTCTAAACTGTAGTAAATAATTTGCACCGTTTTAATAAGAGAAGAGCTTCCCTTGATTACCAGAGTTCTTACAGGAAATTTACTCAAATATTTAAAAAATACCACTTCCCTTCGTGCACTTCATGCAAAACATCTCTCTCACTCATAGTACAGATAGTAATGCTAGATTTACAAATTGTTCAAATGTTTTTCAGTGATAGGAAGAGTTATAACATAACTATTGGGAATATTCTCAAATGTAAACTTTTTTTTATGAATATTCATGGGATACAAACATCAGAATAAGGGATAATAAATTAACAATCAGGGATAAATGTCTAAAATATAAAAAATGGCCTATGTCTCCAAAAGCCCAGGAATCACAGTTTATAATTTAATAAATGAGAGATAGTATATGGCAGAAATGCTATGAAGAAGATTTGGATTTGAGGTTGAACCTTATTGTTTCTCTCTTGAAAAACCTGAAAATTGAACATTTCTTTTATGCATGTCCAATCATATTATAATTTGGGCAAAATGTGAATAATTGTCTAGGTATTGAATATGTCACACTATTTGAAGCAATATCTCTCCAAAGAAATATCTGATATGGTCAATATCATCTTTTATGGGTAAATCTCACATTTATATATGAATGTAATGGAAAAATCAGAAATCATCACCAACTTGGTTTACATATCAAATCAAGTTTATTTATATAGCCCAATATCACAAATTATACATTTGTCTCAGTGGGCTTTACAGCCTGTACAAGGTACGACACCCTCTGTCCTTAGACCCTCACATCGCACAAGGAAAAACAACCTAAAAGATACCCCACAATTAATGGGGGAAATATGGAAGAAACCTCAGGGAGAGCAACTGAGGAGGGATCCCTCTCCCAGGACGGACAGACGTGCAATAGGTGACGTGTGTACAGAACAAACAACATAGTTAAAAATACAGCATGGACAATCTATGCGACTGAAAACATGATACGATGGTATATAAAAAAGATGGATCCAGGGGGATGTCAATAAAGGCTTCCTGGTGTCAGGCAGGACCAGGGCAACAGGTGCAGCCATGATTCGCGGTCCAGAAGTAAACTTTAATAGTGGCAACCTGCCAGATGAGGGACACAGAAACTCCGGGGATGATGACCCGGATGGTGAGTTAGTAACAAGCATTTAAGAGACATGAATGCATATCAATAGAGAGGGAGAGGAGGAGAGGAGTGAGTCCCCCGACAGTCTAAGCCTATAGCAGCGTAACTAGGGGCTAGTCCAGGGCAAACCTGAGCCAGCCCTAACTATAAGCTTTATCAAAGAGGAAAGTCTTTAGCCTGCTCTTAAATGTGGAGAGGGTGTCTGCCTCCTGAACACACACTGGGAGCTGGTTCCACAGTAGAGGAGCTTGATAGCTGAAGGCTCTGGCTCCCATTGTACTTATGGAGACTCTATGAACCTCAAGTAACCCTGCACTCTGGGAGCGCAATGCTCTAGTTGGTTTATAA
>CALSCE010006594.1:0-12497 GCA_943593645.1 Bovichtus variegatus
ATCTTTAAGATAAACTGGAGCCTGACCATTAATCGCTTTGTAGGTCATCCACCTGGTGTCGCAGTGGTGATATCAACGGGAACAATCCAAACCTAAACAATAAATAGTAGTTAGTGAAGGCAAGGGAAGATGTTTGCTGGTAATGATACAGCCAGACACTGCAATGTCTTCACATGTATGCTGAAAGTGTGTTTGTAGCATGGGCTTGCTGGGTAGATGATTTTGGATTTGGGGGGTTTAAGGTCTTTAGTCTTTCCTGACCTTTGAACTCCCTTCCTCCCCAGCAGTGCCAACTGGTCCTTTCCTCAGAGGCTGTTTGATGTGTGAGAGCCACTGACAAAGATCTCTTCATGCAACTGCCGAGTTAAAAAGAGAAAAGAACAAAGACTCAGGGTAAATAGAATCAAACACATTCCATGAAGAAACAGAGCCTCAGTGTCACTCGGCCTCCACTCATTATCTGCTACATTTCATCTGCGACACAACACACTCCCATCAAACCTCTTTCCCTTTAATTGGTTAGGAAACTTTCCAGTAAACGTGTGTCGGAAATCACAGAAAATAATGTTTTGCTGTTTGTCTATTCCCTGCAGGCAGAGTAACATAGGTAGACAGTGGGGGGAGAAAGCGCAGGAGGCAGCGGAGCATTCAGTTTTTTATCTCGTAGTGTGCGCCTGCCGGTTGCACCCGCAGTCCCCCCCACCCGCTGCTTTGGGGAAAAGGGCTGTCAGAAACAAAGCGTGAAGGTGTAAGGGCTGGGGCTGGCATGGTAGGGTAATGATTAGAATGAGTAAGGGGCGATGGCTGGGGGTGTGTGAGAATGTGTGTGTGTGTGTGTGTAGGTGTCATGGGAGCCCGGGGTTAGCTCGTTAAGAAGAGGCTGTAAATTGAAAGTGGCGAAGCAGCCAAAGTGACTTTAGAGTTACAAATCACTACAACACGCTCTAGTCAACCTGACAGACTGCTGCTCCTCGATGCACACACACACACACACACACACATACACACACACACACACACACACAATCACACTGAGACAGCTAATTAGACTGCACGCTCAAGGTTTGTGCTTAATGACATCTGCAGATTTACACCTTACAATGTAAAGTGTGTGTACGTGTGTGCGTGTTTGTGTAGCGACATTTGCACATCCCTGCCATCACTGTCACTTTTCTGCTTCACAGTGTGTGTTTGTGTGTTGATGTCTCGACTTTTCCCCTGCGAGAGGGTTTCTAAGTTTGCCATTTCCCCGTCTGACAGCGGGTGTATGTGTGAGTGTGTTAATGCCTCAGTGTGCCAAGTGAGCATGGCATCCAACTCAGAGGAGGTGGATTTCCTGCTAATGCAGATAGTGTTAAGTGTTTCTGGCTGCCTTAGCAGTGAATTTATGATGGGGACCATGACTTTTTGGGCACTATCTGATGCAGAAGTTTGGCTGCAGTAAGTGTGCATTCCATGGATATACAAAGAAGACAGGATACCATGCTTCAAGATGGCGCACTATTCATTTGAGTGTAAGAGCTAACCAGGCTGTGTTGTTCTACCTTTATGAACAAAGCACTTTTGCAGCATACTGTTGTGTGAAGTTGCCGTATTGGTGTGCCTGTCTATTTTGTTCGAAAAGGTTTCGCTCACAAGACATTTTGCACAAAAATAATCACACACGCAGAAATAGAAGTGAAATGACCTACTGAGATTGTATTGTTATTTCTAATTAGATTTTCATGGAGTCAACGAGAAACAAGGAAAGGCTGACAGCAGGGTGGGCAGCGGACATTGTTCTGTTTACACCACAGTGCGTGTCAGGATGACGTGCTACATGTGGCCAGTTGTACAGGACATGTCTATGATCTGCGCGGTCATATCTTTTGGTCAGTAAACCTTCACACACATGGGCAGATGAGAACATTTTCATCACACATCTCTTGTAGCCGTTGAAATGATACGTCATATCAGAAGAATCAACCTGGTCTCACGCCCAACTCGTCAAATCTCGTCATGGTCGGTGTGGAAGAGATAGAGAGAGTGTGGGTCCCAACAGACATTCATGTTCCCCAGTCCTACTGGCTTTAGTGATGCCTCTGTGATGACACAAGTTCAAGTTCCATTTGTATTATGCATGTGCAGGTTAGAGAGAACGCATCAGCTCAGAAATAAAAGCACTAGTTGCATTTAAGAGCATTGGTATAAAAACATAAATAAGTTAAAAATGACAATAATAAGATAAATTGACATTAATACAATAGAAAGTATAGCTAGTTAAAGTGACAATTAGTTGTAAAATAAAAAAGTGAAGACATAAGTGACATATAGTACTATATACAGTACATAGATGAAAATGTAAAAGTGAACTGCATTTATATAGCACTTTTCCAATCTTTGTGATCACTCTTCAAGCTTTACAACACATGTCAGCATTCACCCATTCACACACATTCATACAGTCAGAGGCTGCTGTACAAGGTGCCACAGCAGGAGTGATAAACATTCACGCGCACACACTCAGGAGCAATTTGAGGTTCAGTATCTTTCCCGAGCACACTTCGTCATGTTGACCACAGAGGTTGGGGATGAAGATATGGGATATGAGAGAATGGAATAAGATAATTAGATGGATAAATAAATAAAAATATAGCACCGTATACATACAGTATATGATAAGGAGTATTGTGTATGGCTCAATAGCAGCACTATAATGATGCAGTGCATTCTTGTGTAGCAGTGAAAAGTGCAGACAGCAGGTAAGCAGGTATGTGATATGAGTGTATGAGTTGAGAAGCCTGAGAAGGTGATGGAGGAGAACAGTCTGCGTGCTGCGTGGCTGTGGCACCGCTTTTGAAAGATATCCTGACACCATGAGGGTCACATGGTGGTTTTAGTGAAATGTCTTCACAACTCTTTTGATGGATTGTTATGAAATTTGACACAGACATCCACATTACCCACAGCATGAGTTGCACTAACTTTTGTGATCCTCTGACTTTTCATCAAACCTCAACATGTCAAATCTCTATATGTCCAATACTGCAAAACTAATAGGATCAGGCTCAGTGGTACTTTGTGTTTATTGCTAAGAAGCAAATGTAAGCATGCTAACATGATAAAATTAAGATGGTGGACACTGTAAACATTACATGCTAAAATGTTAACATTGTCATTGTGAGCCTTTTAGCCTTCTATCATTAGCATTTAGCTCAAAGCAATGTTAAGTAATGTACAGCCTCGATTAACATAGATCATCTCACTCTCAGAAAGAGTATTTCTCACTCTCAGAAAGAGTATTTCCCAAAATGTTAAACTGGTCCCCTTCTGACTCAGAAAGCAATGCAGGTTCTGGTCCAGGCTCTTGTCATCTCACGTCTTGACTCCTGCACCTCGCTCCTGCTGGACTTCCTACATCGGCCATCTGACCTCTACAGTTCATCCAGAATGCAGCAGCCCGACTGGTCTTCAACCTCCCCAGTTCTCCCGCACTACACCTCTCCTTCCCTGGTTAACAGTGGCTGCCCCAATCTGCTTCAAGACTCTGGTGCTGGCCTACCGTGCAGTGAATTGATCAGGCTCTTCCTACATCCAGGCCATGGTCTAACCACACACCCCAGCTCGCTCACTTCACTCGACATCTGCCAATCTGCTCGCTACTCTCTCACTGTGAGTGGGACCCAGAGACCCCTCAAACAGACCCCGTCTGTTTGCTATCCTGGTCCCTAAATGGTGGAACAAGCTCCATTGATGTCAGGTCAGCTGAGAGTCTTCACACCTTCCAGACTGAAAACCCACCTGTTTCGACTGCACCTTGGTCAATAAAAAATAAAACATTTTAATTAAATAAGAATTTGTTGTACTTTTGCACTTGGTCGGCTTATTTGAAGCTATTGGTTGAGTTTTTATTCTATTGGTTGTCTTTGTTGCTCTTACTTTGGTTTGGCTTATTTGAAGCTATTGTTCTGCATGTATGATGTCACCTATATGAAGCTTATGTAGTTGCAAGATTCTCACTGTTCGGAGTCGTATCTTCATGATTGTTTGCACTTATTGCAAGTCGCTTTGGACAAAAGCGTCTGCTAAATGAACTGTAATTTAATGTAATGTAATGTTTAAAGTATGTTTCAGTCATGGGGTTCTGTGACTACTGTGATAGATTACATCTAAATGTCACATAAGCTTAAACTGGTTTTAAACTCAACAGAAGGGCAGTACACTGAACAAAATCAATGCCTTATGTTAAAGGCAGATAATGACCTCTCTGAGTGTCATCATCCAGAGGTGCAGTAGCACTAAATGGCAGAGGTGATACATGTGCACTGTCACGCTGTACAACCCTGATGATCAGAGCATTGCAGGAGATAATGGCCCTCATGTACTTAGGCCTCATTTCCACTGCATGGTTCGGCTCGACATACTCACTTTTGGTACCAGGTCCTTGTCTATTTTATTCTCACCTAACCCTAACCCCTTTCAGTGGCCGCGGTTTCTCAGCTGATCGCCATAACGATAACTGCCGTGTCTTCTAGTATCAGCCCAGCTCGTATGGAACCTCAGCTGAGGTGGTACTAAAAAAAGTGCAACTTGTAAAACCATAAAAGGTTGAGTCAAGTAGAGGGTATTGACACATTTTTGTCAATGCCTAGTAAATGGACTGCATTTATGTAGTGCTTTTCCAATCTTTGCAATCACACACATGCATACATGCCATCGGGAGCAATTTGAGGTTCAGTAGCTTGCCCAAGAACACTTTGACATGCTGACCGGAGAGGCTGTGGATCGAAACACCGACCCTCCGACTGGTGGACGATCACTCCACCTCCTCAGCCACTAGTGAATACACGTGTAGCACACAGACCTCCAGTCACTCCAGAACTGCCGTGAGGGCTGATTTGCATGTAGCACTTTAAAGGGAGATATCCCTGCCCTCCTAGCACTCATCTTCAGTAACACTGATGCTGCCAATGGCTTGTTTACCACACTGAATATGATTCTGATAATGTAGCCTCAGACTCCAAAAATGCACTAATTGAAAGGAAATTATGGTTGCATGATAGTATAGGTTTGGAGCAATTGATGGTCTGAATTGAATTACTGCAGGCTATGATGTACCATAGAGTGTGTTTGAAAAAAAATGTCAAACAAGCACGACTGGAAAATGTAATAAATTAAGTCCATCAGCGTCTTTTACCATTCTGTTTGTCTGCAACATGCAGCAAGCTGCTTTGAAGAATGCCTACATTCAGAGAGGAGCGACCCATCCATCACAGTCAAGAGGGAAGCAATGGATCACATCTGCTGCAGAAAGAATGTAATAGTTCACCTCATAGAATTCTCTATTGCAAACATTTATTTATTTCCATTTCAAAGTTTACAACTGTGACTTCCTTCTTGTTTTAATTTTTTGAGCACTCCCTGACTTATAGAATGTAAGAATGTAGCTACACAGTTGTCCCCCAATCACTAATTTCTTCTGTTGTCTGCTACCATAATACATTAAACTGTGGCTCACACATTTATTCTACAAAACACATCATGCCTGTTGGCCGCCTGACCATCAAGTTATTGCTTGATGGGAGATATTTCCCAGATAAAATGGACTCCTACATGTTTGATGAACTGGCTCCAGTTCATTTATAACATGTGGCACTGCTCAGACTTCATGGTTAATAACACATCAACAGAGTGAAGGTACACAATGTCAAGTCTTACCAGTGATTAAAATAGTACAAGAAATGGAACTAACAATAGACTAATGACACATTTACACTGAAATGGAACTTCACTAGACAAGATTGTTGATATTGAATTACTTTGTTGGCATTATTTCAATTATTGTTTTCTACAATGTGTGCACATAGCAAATACGGTACAATTAAGTTTAGGAAATCATAGTGGAAATGATATATCAGAAAAAGGTGGTATTGATGAGGTGCAAACTCCAGTCCCTTGCACTGAAGTCAGAAATATGTAATGGTCCTTTATGGATGCAATTCCCAGGATACTGGACTGTCTGCAAAATATAATCTTAAGTATTTAGTGCTGCAGTAATTCAATGAAGAGAGATTATCTGGGCGTGTTAGGTCATTTTTATTGAGGTTAGTTACAGAGAAAGGCTTTGACAATTAGACAATTACAACCAAGTATCTTTATTAAGTGTAGGACCATATGAGGACATCAGATAGGACAGGATCAGAAGACACTTTTGGTGATGGTACAGTAAAGTCCCCACATGTAAGGTATTCAGCTGAATCTCCAAGAGGTCATGATGGTGATAGCGAAGTGGTAGGTTGCACCATAGTAGGTCTGAAAGATGGAGCAAGAGTATTGAAAGGATATTCGGACAGCAGCATTCAAAGTCTGATTGGCAGAAGGAACGCTGGCAGAAATATGATTGGCCAGAAATAATGAGCAACAACAACGTGTCGGAAATTCTTCACACAAGAGAATTCCTAATAAATGAAATTAATTTCCTTTTTTTTTCCTTTTTCTGAAATAGTGCACCAGACAAGCTGTCCACATCTGGAATACTATTAAATCATTAGGTCTACTGTATGTGGTAGTAAAGCACAAGAAAACAACAGCAGACATACTATCAAAGACTGTGTCCTGAAAACACATACTGTATAAGAGTAATACTGACCTCTGGCATGGCAGAGCTCTTTAAAACTACTCTGAACCTCAGATATCTGAACTTCCAGCAAGACACACACCAAGCCTATGGATGCTTATGACAATGACAGGACTGGTCTTTATGACAAGGTAAAGTTAGCTCTTTGATGGCCTATTGTAGCTAATGTGTGTACCAACCCATTTGATCCAGGCAGGCTCAACTGTTTTAGGAATTATCTGCTTTGTGTTAAGTTGTGCCTCTGAATGCCCTGGAGGCCGTGGTGGAAGGGAGGTCTTAGACACTGCTGCACACAGCTTAAAGAACCACCTTTAACTTGCAGCTCATCTCTGAATGGGGTGGCAAAGGGAGTTGAAATCCTTTATCTGACTTCACAATGCTTTGTGCTACAAAGACCCCAGGGTGTTCTACACATTACCTACATACATCACTGGACGTGAGCTAGTACAGTTTCGGCTCATATATCTGTGTAGGGGAGAATGTCAATGCTGTTTTTTCTTATGTCCTAAAATAATGCCTCAGGTGTCTTAAAAACTCAGAAGAGGAAGAGACCAAAACTGCACTGGACCTGATGAATGAAAGTGACACAATTGCAAAAAAGCCAAATGTAGAAACAGATAACATTTCAAGAGACCACCATTTTGGGAACAGCAGGCAATATGCTATACAACCTGGGGCGATCAAAAGAAGTGAGACCTCACACAAATCTGTTTGTGCATATCCAGTTATACACAATAAGTGCTTTGTAGGTTACATCTTAAATGTCATTGATCATCATATTGAGTTTCTTTTTGCCTTTGAATCTGAGTTTGGTAATTTTGCCTTACCAAATGATTCATACGATAATTTTCTGATCTGTGCTCCTGTTGATAAAACGTCATCTGTTGGTTTCTTCCAAATTTGTGTCAAATCAATCATATAAAAATATTCACATTAGTTTTTTTCTGATCTAAAAGCGTAATTGCTGAAGCTAAATTGAGTAGTGATAGGCAATTGAGGAAAAAATTATTTCACTTCTATGTTTCACTCACTCCTTCCATGTATTTCCAAAATATTTGAGCCTACCGTCTTCAATCAACTCTCTTCTTACCTTCACCAGAACAACCTTCTTGGTCTGCACCAATCTGGTTTCAAAGCGAAGCTAATGTACTTGCAAGATCCTTGCTGTTCGGAGTTGTATCCTCATTGTTGTTTGCACTTATTGTAAATCGCTTTGGACAAAAGCGTCAGCTAAATGAAATGTAATATGTTTAAACTGTTCCAACTTGATAACTGCATTCGCAAAATGCAAAGCAAGCATTTAGGGATTCTGAGCAGCTGCAGAAAAATATCATGATGGAGGAGCTGAAGCTGGTTATCCTAACTAACCTAAAGAGAAATAATGGAAGAAGAAGATGGGCTAGCAGAAAATGTGGGAAAAAGCAGGAAGAGTTCCTGGTAAGTCTTCAAAGCGTTTGATCACCAGTGTGAGTATGAGCTGTCACACACATTTACAGGCACACTTCACTCCCACACACAGTCATAGCATGTTGTTACAGCAAGAGTGCTGTCAATCTGGGAACAATTCCATTGGCTGTTTGTGGCCTATAAACACAGATTGTGAAAACACTTCAGCAGTCACATTTGCCTGAATGAAATGAGACCAAACTTTTACTTTCTGTAGTACCTGAAAACTCCATTAAAGTTTGAAGGGGTTGTACACCACCAGCATGCTCAGCTGATGGCCAGTGAGAGCTATTGTTATATTTCATGGTGGATTAGCAAGGTGGATAAAGCAAAATGTGCAATGGAAAAAGAGTAACATTAATTCAATTAATTAACAGATGATTTATCTTTATCAACACATGATTTGGTTATAGCTACCAGCAATGCCACTAAATCCCAAAATTTCCAGAGGAACTTTACACAAAATGTATTTGTATCACAGAGTCTAAAAGCCCTGACACACCAAGCCGACAGTTGGCTGTCAGACAATGTCAGGCTGTCAATGAGTGTTGTCTTTGCGATGTGTCTTGCAGCATCAGCACTTTTTGGCCCTTGTTGGGGGCTTTTCAGCTGATTTAACATATTGAGCTAATTGGTGAGCGAAATCACTCTGATTGGTTGTTCAGTTTAAGAGAATCCGTGCACGAGAAACAGGTGTGAGGAGAACAAACAACAAATTAAGTCAAGGCGACCCACACAGAGGCTCTTTTAATTTTTCTTCATTTTATATATTGTAATATTTTCAGAACTACATGGTTATCTGGAATGAAGCGGTGAGCGAGAGTGGTGTGAAATTGTTCGGTAAATGCTGCTTGTTTTAATTTATGTATAATAGCGGCTTGTATATCTGCAGTCTTCACGTTTTCCTATTTGAATGATGAATACAGACTATCACCACCTGCTGGTATGGAGAGGTATTTCCTCTCACGCAGGTGCGGAATGTAGGTGATAGTTTGCCATTGACTGTAGTCTTAGTCTTGCGATGTGTTCAAGTGCGACTTTTGGCCAAGACGAGGCAACATAAGTAAATGGAACAGTCGGCTCAGCGCCACTAGTTTTTTGATGTCGGTTTGGTGTGTCTGGGTCTTGAGAGTAGCTTCTAATGACTACAAGCTCTACATTGCTGTCCTTACTACACTGAGCACACACCGTTTCGGACTGTTTGAATTTAATTGGCGACACAATTGTATATAAAGTAGATGCAAGTAAATGCAAGCAGAGGTAAATTCACCCAGGTGAAATAAAGTAAAAAAGGAGTACCCTCAATTACAAAAAAAAAAAAAAAGTTATGCTCAATTTACAATTTCAATTCATGAACATACAGAGACAAGAGAAATGGAGCAAGGTGTTCCATTTGCTGTTTGGGGTTAATAATTAAGGAAAGTAAAACATATTTGCTTTGTGCTCAGTCTGAACACATGAGAGACATAACTCATAACTGCAATAAGCAGTAATGTTAGCAGTATCTGGTGTCCATCCAGTATAAACCTCCAGAAATACACTTAAAAAGACATTTCTTAAAACCTAAGATATTGCCTCGTGATCATCAAGTTTCAGTTTTTTACTGTATCAAAGCAATGCAATACTACAGGAAATGCTCGTAGCTATTATTCCAGCATGTCCTTTAATTGTGAACTTTCACCAAAATGTAAACAGTATTAGGTTAGTGTAGAAATGTGATTATTACATCTAGCTAGTTTTACATATGCTCACTGAAGAACCATTATTAATAAGTTTGCTCATACCTAAAATTGTGAATGAAATGCTGCTGTTACTAAAAAGGTCTGAAATATGCAGACATTGAAAGGTTTACAGAAATGCGCATTATAAGTTAATACACTGAAGGAAATGTGTTTAGTCTCATATATATTTTATATTCTTTTTATATATATATCTTTTATGTGTGAACTCATGTAACCAAATGACAAGAAAAGTACTAGTGGAAACTGTTGTATAAAAAGGTGTGCATAGTCTTGTGTGAATAGGGAGGTTACAAGACAAAGCTACAAGTCAGGGTTACAACAGCATGATACGCCTACTGCCAAAGGAGGGACTCGTGTTGCCAAGAGGCGTGGACACTCCTGTGCACCAACCAGAAACCAACAAAGAAGATCATGTTACATTGTTTACGTTTGCTAACCAATGAGTGAGAGGCAGCGCCTCTAACAAAGAATGTATATCACTGTGCACAAAACTTGAATTGGGGGTTCTGAAACAAGCGAGAGACAGCTAACGACATTGCTCTGCTTTGTGGACTGTGGACCGCGATTTTCAGAAACCTCGGCCGAGATATACTCTCATCACAACTTTATACTAAATAAAACAACTTTACTATAACCTCATTTGACCAGAAGTCCTTACTGCTTTTCTCGAAGATTTTGAACACGGCATTAGCAAAAGTTTTTACGTCCAGTCCACAGCTAACTGGCTGTTCCTGTTAACATCACCTCAAGTGTGATTGGAACTCTAGAGGCCAAACTCAAAACCCACTTCTTAAAAGGACATAAGAATATAATGACAAAGGGAGTTGGGTTTTACTCTATCAATACAATTAGCTAGATACGAGGCTGGCTTCCTCACCAGTCAATGTGAGTAACTGTGTGGGTCTCCAGACCAGCAGGTTCCCCAAGAGCACTGGGTGCACGGTTTCTCAGTTATTTGTAACAAATTAATTTGGCCAATTTGTTTTCAGTGTTTTCTAATGGGTTGATTCCTTTTCCTTTTCCTTTATCGAAACAATTTTCAAGGCTCTCTGGGCCATCCATCTGGAGAAGTAACTAAGCAGTTATTTTCTTGTCAGTAGAGGGATTAGAGGGAGACTTGCACCATGACAGACTCTACTATCAGTCTTAATCAGTTAGACCCTGAACCCTTCACTCTACACATCCCAACACACACGCATGTACGCACACGCAGGCACATGCACTTGTCTTTGTATTTCAGCCTAGGGTGGTGGTTTGTATATATTAGGCTACTGGGCTATGAGTGTAATCTGACAACGTTTGAGAGCCAGAGCTCTCCTAGTCCCCAAATGTGCTGCATCTGGCAAACAGTGGGGGAAACCGGGGTCCACGGGGAACCAGCCAGCTTACTGGGCTGCTGAGGAAGTCCATGTCCAAGGGACCAAGCTCATGAAAGATGCATTAATGTCGCTTTCTTTGTCTCTCATTGGACTTGTAATATGGTTGCTGCTCCCTCAGGGTTTGTATCTGTAATTTGACTCGCATCCTTTCTCGTCCTGTGTGTGTGGTGGACGGATGTGCATGCATATGTGTGTCTGCATTATTCATCTCCTCTGTCTTCTCCTTGTTATGATGACACTGGTAAAGGCTTTGAAGTCTTTTTATGTGTTGATGCAGGTGAATCATCGGCACGTCGCCATGCTTTTGTCATTCTAATTAGCAATGGGCTCTCATTACGAGCTGGGTAGGCGACTACAAATAGCACAGCAGACAGTACAAGGAAACAATGTATGAAAGAGTGGATCATGCCTGCCGTGGAGTGGGAGGAGAGTGAAACCCCTGGGTAGTGCAGCTGGTGACAGCTAGTCAAAGAAACAAATCGACACTGTTGGACACCACTGCTTATTTCAGTGAGAGTAGCACTTGCATATAGATCTTTGTCAGTAGTTAGCACAGCCCAGCAGGAGTCAAAGACAACATAATTTTCTGTTTCTTAAAGTGAAAATTTCATACTACTTGGGTCTTATTTGTGTATGTTTTATTCCTATCATTAAAGTGGCAACAGACAAGTTTTTTCTTCAACGTATCAATTTGAAGTAAATGTTGATTGCACACTCTAATGGCTACACAATCTGTGTTAAGTTTGCTTCCCTATAAGCCTTGCTTTCACTAAGCAATTCTCCCTGCCAGTGGGTACGATCTCCCCGGAAAATGAAGGCTGCATTTACGGCACAAAGCCGCAGTGTGTCCTGTGCTGTGTTGCCCACTCTATTCCGATGAAAGTAGCTAGCACTAGCTACAAAAGTCACCTCATGATGTGATATGCTCTTTTGCATATTGACAATGTCATCACACATAATTAGCATGAAGCGCAGTAGCTTCTTGATTTTTCCCTAATTGTCTGAATAAGTCTCCTCCGAGAACCATCACCTTACCGTGGTGGAGGGGTTTGGGTGCTCCTATGAACCTGAGGGCTGTGTTGTCGGGAGCCTAGTGCTCCTGGTAGGGTCTCCCATGGCAAATTGGTCTCAGGCGAGGGGCCAGACAAAGAATGGTTCATAACAGCCTCAATGGAAGAACAAAAAAGAGGAGGTGTGACCCTGCCCGGAGGAAGCCCGGGGCCCCCGTCTGGAGCCAGGCCTAGAAGGGGGGCCCGTCAGCGAGCGTCTGGTGGCCGGGTTTGCCACGGAGCCCGGCCGGGCATAGCCCGAAAA
>CALSCE010006635.1:2094-15311 GCA_943593645.1 Bovichtus variegatus
TGGAGGTAGTGACGGGGATTATGTACAGGTGTTGGAGGTAGTGACGGAATATTTAAAAGAGTTGTTTAGGAAAGGGGAGGGAAGTATGGAAGAGGTGTTAGGGAATATTGATAAGAAGTCAGAATCTGAGGACAGGGAGGTGTGTGAGGGGGATGTTAGGGAGAGATACAGTGTATAAAGTGCTAGTGCCTTTGCTGGTATGTGTATTTTCTGCTTTCTTTGATTTCATATTTTGGTTAAGGGCACAGGCATGGTTTGTTTTGGTTTGACTTCCTTGTTTCTTGCTTCCCTTTTGATTTCTTTAAACTAAGTGATTTAATATACATTGCTAAAATGATTGCGTTGAAATTTAGATTGTTTTGAAGAATGGATCTGTGTTACGTGCCTTATGGTTATGAGGTGGTCTACCTTGGTTATTGGGGATGCCTAAGTGGTGATATATATAAAGACGGGAGAGTGAGTTGCCTAGTTTATTATTTTTCTTGGTTTAATGTTAAACAAAATCATATTTTATTGTAAAATGGTAATTATTGATAATAAAAAGATTTTATAGAGTACACCCGATCTAGGAAGCTAATTCAGGTCAGTACTTGGATGTGAGTGCACGCGAAGGCAGGCAGGTCGACTTATTACAGTCCTGCGACAGCCAGTCAGATACTGTCATTTTTGTTTTGTCAGAGCATTTGATTTATTGATTGCTGTCGGGATGTAAAGAGTATTTCAACAAATATAACAAAACATGTTTCTAAAATACATCACTCACCCTAGCTTTACCAGGAGCATGTCAGTCTGGTGAGTGTTTAAGAGGGAACACTAGAACTGGGACTTGAAGAAGCTATGAACTTTTAGCACCATTTAGGCTTGTGGCACCCCTGATCAAATCCTCACCTGGCCAATCCACTGTAAATAATATTTAGTCTCAGTTTGACATGATGGTAATAATACATACATAAGTGAAACTAGAAAATACAATCAGAAAACACAAAAACTTAAAGTACAAATATTTAATATTGAAATGACAGGATTCTGTGCAGATATAATCATTCATTAAAAAATGCAGGTATTCTGGTGGAGGACAGTTTCTGATCATACATCATGGTTAATCATGCGGTTAATAACCATCCTAAATGTCATTGTGACTACTGGCATCCCACCAGACATTCACATGTTGTGTAAGGACACTTTTTAAGGCGTTTCACAGCGTGATAATGAGGGACGAGTTGACTGCCGGTGCTCTCAGTCCATCCAGCAGTTGGTCTGGCCATAATGTGGTCATCATGTGATGTTACACTGCATACTTCTCCTTCAACTGCTCCACCAGGTTGACGTACTCGTTCATGGCATCCTCTTTGCTCTTGCCTGATAGTTAATGAAAAATACATTAAAATAAATACATTAAGATAAATTAATGAACAAATTAGCACTGTTCCTCCATGTTGTGTGTAGTCCTGAGTACTCAGAGCCCTGCTGCTGTGTCTCACAGGAACCTTAAATACTGGGATTGATAGTGAAGGTGGGCCTTCTCTTGCCTTGTCCTATGGCTATCAGTGATTGCAAATAATAGGTTTAGTGAGAACAAACAACTTTAATATTTACATTCTCCATCCACAATTATCCTTGATGAATATTTCTACTTTGATTATATTTGCTGAGGTTTGGCCATTGTGTCTGTGGGTTATAAAAACACTGAAATAGCAAATGGCTGCAACTATATAAGAGTAACTGCAGAGGTCTGGAAACAAAAGTCTGAGTACATATCAGGGATACAGCAGCTGTAGAAATACCACTGATTGGTCAGCTGAGGCTGCTTGTGTGTTATCCCACAAACTTCTGTTGCTGGTAGATTGTTATGAGTCAAGTCAACATGAGAAAGTTGAAGAAAGACTCAGTAGGCTACATCTAGTTCCCACCTTCACGCTATAACACATAATGAATGAAAGGATACAGTTACTGTAGGGAAGATAATTAAAACATGATATGAACTGATAACATACATCCGTCTAGTGTTACAGGAGGTTTCTGCAGAGTGTCCGAAGGCTGGACGGCAGGACTTGTTGTGATGACAGGTGAAAATCTAAGTATCAGATTGGAGTTAAAGGACTCGGATCAGGGACACCCCTGTTGTGCTGTTGCCTGCTTGATATCTAGATTGCACCATGTTATTTCTCCCTCTTTGTGGCGCAGCACCATACTGTATTATTTACAATTTGTGATAGTCACCATTTCATGAAGTCATCAGAATGTTTTTAAGGACATTATCGGAATGTGTCCACTCTTCCAGTGAGAATTGGTTGAATTTCCTGGTTGAAATAACATTTCTTTCTACATTTATTTATGGAATATACTTATTTAAAAGTCTATCTATCTAGTTTAAAATGTCCATATGTCTGTCTGAGTATACACTGTATATCTTGCTTACTGTAGCATTTCTACTATTTGTAATCAGTTGTTTGTACCAACATTGATTGTACGAATTTACTGTATGAAACAAGGAAACTATGTTAATTGTATCCTTCATCTCATTTTTACCCCATTCCTTGTTACCATTAAAAAAGTTAAATTGTTATCTTCGTCCAGTGAGGGGATTCAGGGAAGGAGTTAGATGCCTGTCAGATCACATAAAGGACTGTAAAAAGGAAAGAACACCTACTATACTGTAACTCCTTCATCAACAGGGTTTCTGATGTGTGCTGAACTTTAAACTGACGTGACAACATGCACACAAATGCATTGGAGCTGGGTTTTGGCTGTGGCTACATTAACAGAGCTTCAGCTCACCCTGAGATCTCTCCATTCAGGCTGTGAATCTGGAGAAGAATTCAGCGCAACTGAAGTGAGACAAAATCCTAGAAGTACAATACGTTCATTCTCTACAAAGAGGTACTGGAAATTGTTTCAAAGTAGGCTTGCCTGGGACTTGAGTCGTGACATGACTCACAAAGCTCCCATGTTCAAAATAATTAATTTAAGAATAGCACCTCTGGACTGCACATGTACCTTTCTGCTTCTCCCAGGCATCCCATTTAGCTTTACCAGTGAAATCAAACATCCCTGGACGACCTTCAGAGACAAGAAAGACAAAAAGTAAAGAGGTTAAAGTAACAGTCATCGTGTATTAACAAAAGTCATCTACTAACTAAAAGTAGTCAAGAATATGCACAATTCCACCAAAGTGCTGAAACTGTGAGAGACAGTCAAAAAACACTGCCATTTTATAATATTTACGTATGGAGTCAGCCTGTAGTTTATGTTACCCATGTGTGTGTTGACTGGGGCACCAACGTTAACCAGAGGCTGTACGCACCGTCTAACGTTATGTTAGTTTGTTTAAAGGACTAAATCTAAAGTGACAGAAACAAGAAAACAACACGTACCTTTGTTTAAGTTTCATTTGGTTACTGTTATTAAATAATAATAATAATAATAATAATAATAATAGGTTATTTCTTTTGGAATTCAAAAGTTAGTTCTGATTGGTGCAACTTGTGATGTTACAATTTCCCCCGGTCTCCCCTACTGTAACCTACCGACACACACACAAAAAGTTTAATTGTTATTTTCGAAAGGTTCCATTACACCGAATGTTTACAATGGCAGGTCTTAAAGTAGCACACACAACTCCTCTACAGCTAACCTCGGTAATTATAACCAATGATAATCTGAATTAATCACTAAGGTTTAGCATGCAGTTGATTTTAGACCAAGATGTGCATGTCCTGTAAAACACATTTAACAGCTGTTTTGATAAGATATAGGCTAAGTCTGTATTTGTCAATTTTTTTATTTATAATTTCACTTGAAACTGTTCATTTTGCACTAAAGATCTAAATTATATAAAAAATACTCAGTACTTTTAATTTGTCATGTATTTAATTTACACAGGAGTAAAGAAAATTAGGCTTTACCGTGGTTATTTCATATAAACTAATTATTATACTATAATGACAGACGTGCGTGTGTGTGTGAGAGAGATCTTGCCAATCCTTGGACCAATCTACTTCACGCTTGGTGGGTGTGTTGCTGAGGACCTGAGGGAGTGCTGTGTCGCTCGTAAAGTTTTTTTTCGATCAGTGGTTCTGTAGAAAACTGTGAAAACCCGGTCCCAGTGCCTGCACTAAGCCGTAACAGTGGAAATAGACAGCGGCCACGTCGGCTAACGGCCACTATGGGAAGACTGTAATTTTTCTTTCACAGAATAGCGCACCTGTCCGTGTCATTAAGTTATAGCTGATAGAAATGAGGATGTGTGTGTTTCTGTGTATGTTGAATGTGTTTCACATTTATCTGTACCATCACGGTACAGGTGCCCGGAGCGGCCAAAAAGGTGTGCCACACTTTAAATGAGGACCTTTCTGTGTTTTAGTCATCTGCAGTGCAAGTTGAAATGGTTTGAAATTATGCTACGGATTCAGAGGGTCTGGCTGTTGTTGACATATTGGACTAATGTACAAGGACATAGTAGAGCTCACCCTACAAAGGCCATCTTACAGGAGTGTTGGGAGCATAATGAATCTACATTTAACAGTTTTGGGTGGATAGGGAATGGGAAGGCACAAAATGCAGGTCTGTGTGATCTAAAACTCTGCCCCACTGTTCCATCCTCAGCTATACCTCCATGGAGATTCATTAAGTCATCGATAAGCACAAGTATGCTGCTTAAATTGAAAGAAAAACCTAAACTGGTTCCAAAGGGGACAAAGCACAAACTATATTGCTCGACATAAAATGTTAATTTTCACTAATGGTTCAAAAGAAGCAGAGGCTGGGCGTACAGGCGCTGCATTCTTCCTCATGCATTGTCAAGCAGCATTAAAAAGAGACCGTCGGACCACCTTTCAGTGTACACAGCTAAATTAAATAAAAATGTAGTGTCCTGAACAGGCACTGCACCAGTTCATGGAATTACCAGAAAGCATGCTATATTGTGATATATATATCCTTATGAAAATATGAAACAGCCCTATCGCCCAGCCCTAAGTGAGTGTTTTCTCACCTGTGCTGACATCACCCACAGTGGCCTGCTTGAACAGGGAGTAGACCTGAAGCATCTCTTCATCCACCGGCTTCGCCTTCAGCTGCTTCACCTCCTCTGCTGCTGCATCAAATTTAGCCTACAGAGAGGGGACAACAACTTCATAACAATATTGATGGGATACTTTTTGGATTCCGTGGACTATAGTAGGTCAGATGTCTACAGAGCAGTGCCACACTTTAGAATAACATGGATATAGATAGAAGTTTTGAAACCTGGAGCTGTGCTCATGTTGTCCGTCTCTTGCACCCGTTGTAGTGGAAAAATATTGTACACTCAATTTGGCCTTTTTCTTTTTGTTATATTTAATCATATCATTTAGTACTCAGATTAAAAAAAAAACAAAAAAAAAAAAACACTATACATTTGTTCCAGTGCATTATCTGCATTTGCACTTGGATATGTGAACTGGAATACTGAGCTCTACTCTTATTTATTAAAGCTGGTAAAAAGCTGTAGCCTGCAGTATGTACAAATCAACTGTGTAGATTTAGATATTTTGGCAGTTTTACAAAAGTTGATAGTAATGCAAAAATGTACTCCAACATTTTCGGAGTTGCAAAGCTCCACAAGCTCCAGCAGAGGGAGCCGTCTTGCACCGTTGTCACACAGACCACTGCAGCCACAGATGACTTCCACAATGAGAGCAAAGCCAGGCTCACAAGAGTAAGACAGTCTTTAATTTGGTACCCCCGTTACTCTGTCATTATATTCTGAGTAATAACATAACATTTTGACTTAAATCAATAAATCTTTTGGAACTTCAGTTTGAGTTATGATAGATGAATAAACATTTGTACATGAGTGGTAACATCAGACTTAAGGGGAGACACCTAAGCTTATATTTTATTGGTTTATTTAAAACAGATACAGTATACAATAAATAGATTGCACCAGATACAGCACAATGCTCATTTCTATATGTTGTCTCTGGGCGTCTATAGAGTGCACATATAACAATAGAGAAATGATCATTTCACATAACAGTAGTACACCTGTAGGACAGACCAGTGAATGTACATTCAGAGAGGCCTTATCAGACCTTAATAACAACATGACTGTCTGTCTTTCAACCATGTTTTAACACAGACCAAACTTACTCTGTAATATTTCTAGGGATGGCATTCTACTGTTTTTTTTCTACTTTCAACATGAGCAATTCAAATAAAATTGTTTAAGGGATGGGGGAGCTAAACTATGCAGTATCTTATAAAGTCAACAATCTTTGGTCATAAAAAAACAAAGCTCATCAAGATGTATTTTTTTTCGATATTATTGCAATAGTGGTATGAGTTTGGTGTTTTAAGAGCTAATTTTAACAGTTTATAAAGTTGTATTGCATGTTATCATATGCAATCATAGCTGCACCTGTATTTACGTAATTACAAACAATTAGAAATCTTAGAATAATATAGGCAATCAGAACAATGCCTTATTTTCAAAATGACAATGCTACATAGTTAAAACACTTATTTATTTGTAATCAGCCATCAAATCCAGCATGCTTTTTTGAAACTACAAATTAAAGTTAATAATAATTATAGTTAATTAAAAGTCGGTGATTAATAGAGGCATTTTCTCATTATATGAGGTGCTGAAAAAACAAAACAGTTAAAATCATATAAAGAATAATTTTTCATTTCTATCTGACTGATAATGATAATAATACCAACTGCAATAATAAAGTTTACCAGCATTCTTACATTACGAACCACTTTGGCCTTTGTGCTGCCTGAAAAGCAGCCTGAGCAGGACCAGGCTGGACTGGTAACACAGGCAAGACATCAGAACCTTCTACGTCCTGGATACATGCACACGCATATTATGTTTAGAATAAACAATTGGCAGATATAGTGCATTTTCTATAGTTACATCTAAAACTTGAGTGGAAATGCACTTATATGTCACTTTGAACAAAAGAGTCAGCTAAATTAACTGTAATGTAATGAAATAATAAAACAGTAAGATCTGTATGATTGAGGATATTTAAGTTTGACTCAAAACTGCAAAGAAAAAAAAAAATCTTACACATACAGGCTGAACATGTACAGACTGATTATTATTATTATTATTATTATTGAAGCCCTATTCCCACGCAAATGCATTCAGACTGAATCTGGAGATGAATGCAGTGTAACTGAAAAGAGGCAAAAATCCTTAGTAACTTACTAAGTAAGCTCCACACACAACAGCCCCACTAGCTGTGCCACTCAGTGCCAGCCGGGCCAGAGGGAAGGATCAGGTCAGATAATATAAAGCTCCAGTAAAATGATGTTAGTAGTTTGAATTTTTGCAAAAACAATAATCCTGTTGATTTGCTTATTGCCAAAAGAAGCACTACAGATGATGATATGAATAAATATGAAATAGACCAATCTGCACTAGAAAATGTCAATGTACAAAAATGCAATACTGGTGTGTGCAACCATATGTAAACTGGTTAAAACGTTGGCTGTGAGGAAATCTAAAGCTGAAATACAAATATGGAGGAAACGTCATGTTGTAGGAACATTGTTAACAGTATGGATCTCTCTCCACCCTCAGGCTGTGGGCTGTTCTCATTTCTCAACGCTGTGCCTCCTTGCTCCCCCGGCTTGTGACCCGGAAATCGATTTTAGCGCTCCATCTTGAGGAGCTATGAGCGAGGACACACCGGTGTATCCTCTGCAGAAGTGTTTTCAGCACCCAACATTTGAAGACCACAAAAGAAGGGTGACACAGCTGGAATAATCTCAAAACATGGCAGCACTCTACAAATGTAACTGCTCCTTTTGTAGACATTGTAGTTATTAAAGATGATGAAATGCACAATCAAACTTCCACTCTTTGCTTAGCACATTGTAAGGCACTATTCTAACCGCATTCATTATTAACGTTTCACCTGGGTATTACTTGTTTTTAATTAAACTGCAAGCAAACAGCTGCTGACGTCAGTGTGGAAAGTATAACGGGGCAGCTGTGTGTATTATACGTCACTCAATCATATACTGTATATAATATTTCACTCTTTACTTCTGTTACTTTTTTTATACAAACATGTAGAGTCACAATAAAATATATAAAGCCTATAATATACATTGTGTGTGAGTTGAATAAAAGACATCCGTAGCCTACATTCTTCTTACATTGTGAATTGAAATAAAAGTAAATATATAAGTTGACATAAACACTGTTATGCTCATGTAAAAGAGATGATAAAATAGAGTGGCATAACAAAACAATGAACAGATGTGCCTCCCAGGAAAGGGTCTTATATTTGTTAAATGCATGTTGCCTCGACTCCTCGAGTCTCTTCCTCGCCTCCTCCGCTCACATCTCGCCATCATAGCAAAGTAATGCATTCTGCTTACATTTTTACAAGTAGGCTAACATACAGCCAACTCCTATTCCACGGGCCTGAATATGTCAATGGTTGTGTGGGACATTTAATAAAAATGTATAAAAAAAACATACATGTCCCATACAATTTAGCCTTTTCGCATGCAATCGTCTGCACATAAAACCCTAAAAAAAATTGAGAAATAAACTTTGCAGCCAAGCAGAACTCACATGCAGCCTATTTCACGGAGCTACATATGACTCAACATTGTTGGCATGATATTTAGTCACATAGATTGGCTTATTTCCAGAGGACCAACATCTTTTCTTTTAAATCAAGTTCATCCATTTTTATTCAGCCATAACTAGGCGGCCCAAAAATGTATGGAGAACATAAATTGTTATGGAGGGCCGGATCAAAATTTGCAAGCGGCAGGATTTGGCCCACGGGCCTTGAGTTTGACACATGTGCTGTAGGTCAAATGTCAGGGAGGAAAGTCTGCACTATTTCAACACTTGTACTGGTCAGCTGACAAATAGGACTATGAGCAGGACGTGGAATTTATGATTTTTATTTATGAACTTTCCCTTCATACACAATCCTCCAACATGTGAACGGGCTTCCAGAGCTATGTGTTAGCTTCCAATCTTACTAATTGATAAATAATATACAAGTTACGCTCTTCAGTAAGTTTATCAGCCGTTCACAGTCCACCTACAAACACAGACAGCACGCGAGCTGAACAGCCAGTGTGTGGATGCCCTTGCGGAGAGAAGGATAACGGTGAGGTCCCTGACACCACCACCACCACCACCATCATCATCATCATCATCATCATGTCTTTCTCAACGACTTGGCTAGCTAAAGGCCACAGAAGATCCACACGCTCACAGCCCACTCTGATGCTATACTATTCTACATCCGAGTATCTCGGTTAGAAACCATGCTCTTGGTTTTATTTAGCATGCGCTCGCAAGACAAGGAAGCCAGCCCCGGAGAGGCTCGCGGTCGCTTCGGTTGGTTAGACCTCTCACGGTGGATAACGGCTTTCTCTCGCTCATTTAGCACGACACAGGACAATAGAAACCAGCTCTTAAATGCCTGGATATTGCTAACTAATTCCATACACACCTGGAGATCAGCCATTTTTTGTCACGGATCCGACAGCAGACAGTCGACTTGGCGGATGGTGAAGGGTGAAAAGTCCACTGAACTTCCCAGCATGCAACTCCTGCAGTGTCTTCGACCGTCGACCCCCATCCGCCTCGGACACGCCCTCCCCTGAATTCTATTGGCTTATTCAAGGACCGAATATATTATCACGGCCGTTCATTGGGTGGCGTGAACATTCTAACCAATCAGCCTCAAGTACTAAAATGCGTAATAAACTTATTTTATGATAAGAAGCCATCGTATGATAACGGGACACATTCACACTTTATTTTTATGGTGCTCTCTGTTTTTCAAAAGCAGTGGTTATAATTAACATTTAAGGTTCCAATACTTGCTCAGAAAGTTATATTTTGTTTGATATTCTGGAAGAAAAGACACTATTGGTTGAAGAAGTACCCTAATTCTTTTTTGATTATTGGAGGGGACTTTAATGTTGTTTTAAACAATAATTTAGATTCTACCAAAGACACCAGGCTTAACTAACTGTAATCTTAGAGCTCTCATAGAAAAAATCAATATGATTGATGCATGAAGAGAAAAATTCCCTGCATCCAAATCATGCACTTGGAATTCCAAAGACCTTTCCAGACAGTCTCAACATACATTTTTGACTTGTCTCTCAAAAATATTCAAATATTTTCTACAGCATCAGGTCTTAGCTTAAATGTGAACCGTTGCCCATTACCGTGAAGTCCCAGTTAACATATTTAGGTCTTGTATGGACTGCATTTATGTAGTGCTTTTCTAGTCTTTCAGTGGTTGCAAAGGCTTTCATCAGGAGTGACACACACTCACACACCTTTGGCCAAGCCATCGGGAGCAATTTGGGGTTCAGTATCTTTCCCAAGGACACTGCAGGTTGACATATACTGCACTTTTGTAAATGTATTGATAAGACGCTAATTAAGTTTGTTTGGAATAACAAAATCCATTAAATCAAGAATTCTGCGACGATGAATACTACAGACTCTGGAGGCTTTAACTTTTTTTGATTTCACTACCCTGAACTACACCTTTAAAATAAACTGGATCAGAAAACATCTCTGTAACTCAGAATCCATTTATTCACACATTGTCACCAATGTAATCCATTACTAGGCAAGGTTAGCCTCCAGTGTCCGATGAAAACAAGTTTGGACCACATCCTCAAGATACTTGATCACAAACAAACTTCAAGATTTATTGTTTCGAACTTCTCCATCCATGCTATCGAGCAAAGCATTATTTGCAAAGACTAAGAAATGACAGTGATATGAATTGCTGACATACGTTAGTGTACAGTTTAGCTGTAAAATGACATTTGCTCCCACCGGTGAGTGGAGCCTGGTTTTGGATTGACTGTTTAACATGGCGGCCGGGTCCGAAAGTCTCTCATTTTACAGCTACTCAGTTCAACAAAATATGTTTCTAAAAACATTTGAGGTAAGAAATAGGCAATGAAGTAACATAATCTTGATTAATACTTGATCAGCGCTGCCTAGTTTGAAAGTTTGATCGGAGTTCACACGAGGTGCACTCGAGAATCCTTGGCTCTGATTGGTTGTTTTTCTTTGGGCGGTGGAATCTTGCAAATGCCATCAGGAGAACTGGAGGAGGCTGAGGAACAGGAGGTCTTTCACAGATTATCTGTCTCATGCACTGCCATCAGGATATATCTTTCAGAAAATCTGACAAAAAGATAATTTTAATAAAGTTACCAACTGCAGCTTTAAATGGAGCAATGTCCTCCAGAACACAATTTCAGTGCAAATGAAAATGTGGTCAGTGGTTTTGATATATTAACAAAATGCAAAACTATTATGTTTAATATGAAACATGTTCCTAAGAAGCCCATCAGCAGAGTGAATGTCATCTATAACTTGGAGTTGTGTCTCTTTAACTCTCGGGACTCTGATGTAATCAGTGCGCCAATTCTTCAAAAGTGATTGATTGAAACTATGACAGATATGATCCATCTTGCAGGGTACGATATAAGGATATACACATCAGTTTGCTTTGGAAATGTACACCCTTGTTTATTAAAACAGGAGGATCAAGGGCATTAGAAGTTTGTTAGAATGTGATTTAGTCCCAGGGAGAAACTGCCTTATTGCTTTTCTTATCGAGTCAAACAGCACAATTAACATTGTTTTTAGTATATTGCAGTACATTTTACTGTTAATACACTCAGTTAAAAACATTTAAAAAAACTCATCTGTCACAGAAGTTTATTAAGCACATTTTAAAAGAACATTGAAAATGCATGTCTTGGTCACAACAACCAGAAGAAGAAAAGAAATAGAAATAAAAAGGCATACCAGTGTGGTGGACAATAAGCGTTAGTTTTAAAAACAACCCCACAAATTAAAACATGTTGTTGTTTTCTTATTGTTTTTGGCATGCTTGACCAGTGACCTCTGTCCCATAAGATCCCCCTCTGCTATAGTTGTTAAAGTAAAGTACGTAAAATACTGTGGTCACCAAGCAGTTTGGGGATTTGCTTTGTAGAGACCGTAGTCTTCTTTCCTGAAGAAGGCCACTTCTGTTTCATTCGCTGAAACAAAGACAAAAAGTGTTAGGAGGTGAACATCGTGATAAAACTGTACTTCCTGCAGCAGATCATCGATATTAAGATATTCATATTTTAACATTAGTCTTATTCATAGACTCCTGTTTAGAAATTATTTGTATTGGACTTATATTACTGGCCTCAGTACATATTCACAGGACATTCTGAACTTATATTATTACAATATTAATACCATTTATTTATGAACAATTATCACAGACAAAATTTAGGGAGGTGTGTATACAATTATGCATTCAGAACATTTCCATTTGATGACATTGTGCTAACAAATGTCAAGGGTTTTTACGTATATTAAATTTAAGCACCAGTAAGGTGATAGTGAGCAACAGCAAGAATATACTGCAAACATTCATATGCCCAACTGGTGTAGTGTGAAAAAAGATTTTCTCTTAATTTAGATTTATAGGGACAAAAAACGTGAAGGTTAATTATCATTATTATTTTTTTTACAACACAATTCCAAATGACCACATTGTGGGTCGAAAAAGTTATAAATACTACCAGAGCCACACCAATTATCTGGCGGTCTGTTTGAAAAAAGCTGATGGACACATGAAAAACATGTTTACATTACATGGATTTGTAATCACTAATTGACTACACAGTGTAGTTAATTGGCTCCATCTAGCAGGTGGTAGTTATCTGTCAAGCTTTAGCTGCACTGCATTAGTTTTAGCTAATGCAGTAAATCTAACAGCTATAGTTTGCGGTGCTGTTGAATTGAACTGTGTTGTAACAGGTGTTTCTAGTATGTGTCCACCCCTTTTATATCAATGATAGTTGACTAAATATATATAAAAAGAATAAGCATAAGCATGAGTGAAGTTTCATTTTAGGATCAAGTGGAACACAGTTCACAGTTTTAGGGAGTATCTGCTCACTGCACAACAATGACAAACTCTTACCAACGCCAGCAGCTCCGAGGGTGTGGCCAGCATGCAGAATGAGCTTTTCATCATCCTCTAAACTCATCACCAACTCATTAGTCTGCCAAAACAAATGAGTCTCCACTTAAAAAGCAACATGGGATTGCATGGGACCACAGAATTCCTAAAATATATGAATTTGTGAAAAATACAAGCTTTAGCTGCACTGCATTAGTTTTAGCTAATGCAGTAAATCTA
>CALSCE010006665.1:0-10000 GCA_943593645.1 Bovichtus variegatus
ATCTATAATGCAATACCACACTTGAAATGAAAAGTACCTGCATGCAGGCGTATCAGGAGGGATTATAAATCATCAGATTTACAGATACAGCAGGCCAGTCAATAAATAATTCTGATATAAAATCTTACCCCTTAATATTACATCTTTAATGTCAACAAATAAAAAAACATACATTCAGTATTATATTCTTCAATACACCACACATTATAGAATCTCTTATAGAAGTTTGAATAGTTTATATTTGATAAAACATACAGGAAGTATAGAAGACGCTACCAGAGAGGACAGGTATTGTACTTTGAAAGGATTCATACATCAAATCTGCAGCATTTCTGGAGTGAAATTAGCAAACTGGGTCCTAGCAGAAGGAGGAAAGTCCCCATGGAGGTCACGGGGTCGGACAGGAAGCAGGTTAGTGTGTCAACACGTTCAAAACTAAATGGGACAAAGATCTCAAAAGGTCTTTTATAGACCCGTGTCTGTAGTTTAAGGGAAAGGATTTGAGATATTTAAATGTATTTAATTCAATAAAATATAATATCAAATGTGTTTGTGCTTGATCACACATCCTGTAAAGTTTGGAAAGCCCTTTCCTCTGTCAAATAAACATTTATCATCGCATCGTTTCCTATAATTATTTTTGTTTCAAAGAATATTATAAATAGTATACGGAGAGCAGTATGCAGAGCACAATCAAGAGCAATGTAAATTAAAGGACCGACGCACAAAGGGAACAGAACAGTTCAAAATATTTATTTGAAGTACAAATATGATGATACCAAGGGAGGTCAAGGGACAATTAACTTGGTTCCAGCTTGTTAAATGAGTTGCCATAAGAAGAGGCACAGAGCCAGCGAGCGTGTAGTGAAGCTGTCTGCTGCTGCAGCCGAGTTTCTCCCTGTGGAAACACACAAACCGCGTTTATCATCACCTCATACACACCTCATAAAAATCATACTGGTGAGAGGAAACAGGTATTACCATAATAAAAATATATGCACTCAAACTCTTCATCAGATGAATAAAAATAAGACAGCCTCTTTATGAGGGAGCTCATCAAAAGGATATTTTATCACCATCATTTGTTTTTCCAAGACGCACCTCTCAGCTCCAGCAGGACGTCTCCTTCGTACCGAGCGAGGCCGACGGCGTGTCTCTGCTCGGTGTCCAGCTCTGCCCACTGCTCCTCGGTGACGGCCCACGCCTGCTCCGCGCTCAGCCACGACATCTGAACTGCACTGAACACCACCTGCCACACACCCGTGAAGGACACTGTGTCATTTGAGAGGAGCTACTAATATTCTGACCTCTTCTTTTTTTTTTTTCTAGTTCAACAAATGCACTGAAAATGTACTATACTTTAGTTTCTTTACATGGGTATGACATATAAACACATTAGGGATGTAGGTATATACCGCTATGGACGAAGTCAAATATTAAAAACATACATATGATAATATTGTGTAAATAATCCAGCGCCTCTTAATAATTTCCTTTTCTTTCCGTATGTCTTCTTCCACCAACACCACACACACACATGAGTGTAATTAATGTGCCAAAAAAAAGATGCAACGCACAATAAACAAAGTAAAAGATGAATTTGACCGATTATAATTTTTTCAAATGTTCTGTCGACATCGAGATGATATCATTATTGTGAATTATTTTATCATGATAATCATGTCGTGAAATCCAATATTACCCTAAAACATATCGACACATTCCACACACACATGTATGGTACAGTGTGTGACCTTCTTTCTAAATAAAGTCATATATTCTACATCACTGCAGCTTCTTCTTCTCACTAATTAAGTACGTTCTTATATGCGTCCACAGTTCACTTTATCCAGGATGATTTAGTTTTTTAGGACATAAGCTTCCTGTCTCATTGCTGAGAAGTCTTTGAGCCAGAAATCCATAATAAAACATTTTCTGTATTTTCTAAATTCATTAAGACTATCTGTTTTAATGAGGCACCGTGTTTACTTTTGCTTCAAATTGTCAAGGTTTCATAGTGAGCCAGCTTCAGCAAGAGTTAAGTCATTAGAAATTTACAGAAACAAAGAAAAATATCACAATATTTTATGTGGCATGTCATGACAAAGACATTTTACTGCACAATGAATACTTTTACTTTTGATACATTTTGCTGGTAATACTTACACACTTATACTTAAGTAAGGTTTTGAATGCAGTATTTTCACTGTGTGGTATTAGTTTTTTTTAACTCAAGTAAAAGTTATACTTGAAATAACTTATTTCACCACTGGCCAACATGCAATGACAGCACCCGGAAACTGAAGAAGCAAAATTCAGCCATCATTATTTTTATATTTTTTACACCTGCTTTTTCCTGCTGTAACATGTCAAGAAGTCTATTGTTTCCTCTCCTTTACAGTTTATCAGACTATAATTGTTATAGAAGTTAAACATAATATCTTAAAATTTAATAATTCAGACAAATGTGCCGTTGGTGCAACTTATAAACGTACCCATCTACTTAAGCTTAACATTGTTCTGTAGGTTAGCGTGAATGAATCAGCCATAACATCATGGCTGAAACTCACCGCCATCTTTTTTGGGGACATCAGGGCGATGGCTTCAGGGGTGATTCCCTCCACTTGTTCTTGTACGAGAGCTGACAGCACCATGTCCTCCAGACCGACTGGACAGAGACACGAACATTGAGTCAGATAAATAATGTTCCTCATATTAAATCACAGGGAATATAAATGTTTTCCGAAACCTTTATACCCTCAGGGATATTTTTTAATTGCACCTATCCATCCAAGACTTGTCATTTCCTCCTCCCACCCTCCTAACTCTTAAAAAAAAAAACTATTAAAAAGAAAAAAGTTCATCACAAAACATTTGTAGCCCCAGGGATATTATGTTCTACTGTACCTGCTAATGTCCCAATTTCAGTGAAAACTTCTGGTCCCCAAGCACTGAGTGGACCAAAGGCCTCAGGTCTGGACAAACGGCTTGTCAACGCCTCCATCTGCTGCTCTGTGCACGGCAGCGACGTCTCCCGCAGGAACAGCACAGCCACACTGCAGCAGGAAGAAGATGTAGCACTTTATCCTCCTCTGAGGGTTTGCAAAATGTTTTACGAGGGTTGTGCTGCTAAGAAATGTGCACCAGCCTCCTGTTACTTAGCATCTGTTAGCGGGTGGATGTGGAATCAATTCATTTCTCTCTGAAACCAAAAGCAAATCATTCTGTGATGGTATTAAAAGGATTTGTCACTTTTATCACTGCTGCTAAGTACTGCTATGTCGGTGCAGTATTCAGAAGATCAGATAGCGATACTGCAGTGTATTCAAAATCATACTTAAGTAGAAAAGTATTAGCACCAAAATATAATTGAAGTACTTGAAGTAAATGTCCTCACATATTATTGTATTGGATTATAATTATTGATTAACTAATGTGTAAAACATCCGATCAGTGTTACAGCTGGTAAATGTGGGAGTGATGCTAACTACTGTATACTGCTGGGTAGTTAACCTTTAATAATACATCATCATTCATTAGTTGATTTATATTTTGTATTATCAATCTGAAACTTAAGGTGTCAAATAAGTGTAGTGGAGTAAAAAGTCCGAGTACAAAGTAGCATAAAATAGAAATACTCAAATAAAGTACAAGTACCTCAAAACAGTATAAGTGCAGAACTTGAGTAAATGTACTTAGTTACATTGCACCTCTGTGTTTGGATGCCTGTACCTGTATTTTATATAAGTCACAAGTATTATTGATGCCGTATTGCTGAGTAGGATCTTTCTTTTATAGCCGTCACTACTCTTGCTGAGTGTTGTTGTGCTGGGGGAAGGTTACACGTACGTTAGGTCTTCCACTGACCTCAGGTTGTAGGGGCTCAGTCTCTTCATCTCTGAGGGATACAGGCCACACATCAGATGGCCAAATGTTCCAAGATCAACATCTGTTAACTGCTCCACTTTCACTTTGCGTTTCCGCATCACACCTAAGATCACCGCTCTCATCTGTAAAAACACATGTTAAAGTCCTCAGGAGGAGATACTTTCATTTACTTTCATTTACTTTCATTTAACAAACCGAATGGAGAATACAAAACCTTTTTAGGGCTCCAGTCTGTCAGTGTGCCCAGATGTGCCAAAACACCCAGATCTGTGAGGCTGGCGTCGTGCAGCTCTCTTTCTGCCATCTCTGTCACCAGCGGGCCCAGAGCCAGCACCTGATCTGCTCTCAGCTCTCTCACCGGACCCAAAGACTGAGTGAAGAACATGTTTCAACCACAGATTATGTTGATGTCAAATCACTACACGTTTTACTCCGCTGTCCTTCCCTCTCAGGGTTGGTGCCTCAGCCTGTACGAGACATTCAGCGCAGAATAAAAACAGGAATTCTCAAACACCACAGTTACATTTTTAGGGCTGAAGAATTTTTTTTTACACCAAGAACTGTGTAACTAAATACATTTCAAGTACTGTACAAATTTGAAGTACTATTTTCTTTTCATGCGACTTTCTACGTCCGTCTACTTCACTACTTTTCATCGATTTGACAGCTTAAGTTACTAGTTTCTTTACAATCTAAAATGTTTACATTCAACAAACATACAAAGAGCTCTTAAAATATGTTTTGTAATAAATTATAACCAACAGTTTATACAAGTAGAGCTAAAACAATTAGTTAACTGACATAATGTATTTCTTTTTAATAAAAAAAAAGACATTATAAGTTGTCACTTTGGGCTCTACTTTTAAATTAATGCAGGAGTAATAATAATCTAATGATATAATATAGGCTACAGTCATATATCGGTCACAGGGGACTTTTTTTCTGCAAGAATACTTTTACTTTTAATGCTTTAGGTACATTTTCTTGATTATACTTACATGCTTTTACTTAAGAAAATGTTCAATACAGCACTTTCACCTGTAATCGAGTATTTTTGGATGTGTGTGTGTTATGGGGGATATGCAGTGGTGGGTTATGGGGGATATGCAGTGGTGGGTTATGGGGGATATGTGGTGGTGGGAGGGCTGCTCTGACATCTATGTGATTACATTCTTGTACGTTGTTATACTATTGAGACCTCGGGTGTTATGTTACAAAACCAATAAAGATAATGTTGGGGAAACAGATAAGATCTGAGACATCCTAAACGTCCCGCCACAGTTTCACTGACCTGCCTGAGTTTCACCCACAGTGCTCGGCGTTGCTCAGAGCTCAGAGAAGCGTCCTGAGCAAAAACTTCTACACACTGCTTCAGATCCTCCGGTGACATCCGGCGGAGCTGAGTGGATGTCCAAGCTGAAGGAAACGTCCCTCTGATGTCTGCACAGCTTGGAACCGGCACTGCTCGGAGAGACGCAGGGAAATTCAGCCCACTGACACGACACAACACAACACAGCAGCTATAATTATAGGAAATATTTGTTTAACTCTTTGCCCTCCTGCTCCGTGCTTTGACAATCCCTCTGACGAGACTCTGAGTCTGCTGTTTCAGGCGATGCTGGTCCATACACTGAGCCACACAGACTCCACCCACCGCACTGTCCTCCCAGAGACGTTGTCCCACCAGGACCTGCTCCACTGTGTCTTTATTCAACGCTGTCTACACAGGGGAACAACATATGATCATAGCTACGTCTTAGAAAACCAGTTAAAGTGCAATACAATTCATAATTTGATGCTCTTGGGTGCTTACCAGTGGGATGGTGTTAATCTGCCTTGTTGAGAGAGAAAACACCAACCTGCCCAAATGCTCCACATCCCCAACTTGCCATTTGGATGACTCCCTGTCAAAAAAGTACTTATATCTTACCATTACTGCTGTTTTATGTAATCCATGTCTTACAAGCATATTTTCCTAACGGGCATTTTATGTATTTTAGACTGCATGCAAACTATTCTACTCATTTTATTCTACATTAACAAGTGAGGAAGGTGTTTTATTTTCAATCAGTTATAAAAATGTTCTTTTTTTTGTTTCATAACCAGGACATGTTGTGTTTTTTTTTCACCCGAGCAGGTCTTTCTGAGTGAGCAGGGCACTGATATCTCTCAGAGCCTCTTTAGGAAGGCAGAAACTTCTCATCTCCTCCAGCCGCAGAGCCACAGCTCCTCTGTCCACCAGAGCCAAACTGTCCCGGTCCAAGAAAGGCAGTAAAGGCCCCAGGACGTCCAGAGTGGTGCCATCAATCTCCCCCTCAGCCTGAAAAGAGCCCTGCAGAGCACCAATTTCTGTTTCAATTAAATTATGTTGATAAATTATATGCAGCATGGTTTTGGATTACTTTTCTCCCTGAAGCACTGTGTCAATTGCTGCACATCATGTAAGGACATGCAGTGAACGCAGTATTTGTATAGTTCGTGTTGGTGTTTTACCAGCTCAGTTACGGCTTTCTCCGCTAAATTTGTCTGTTTGTAATGTGGCAGTCTGAGGAAATCAGCAAAGTGTTGCTGAATGTGGTCCAGAATGGCTCTGAAGGATACATTAGAGAGGTCCTCTATCATCGTCACGCTGTAAACAAACAGAGCAGAGGTGTAAGTGCAGTTCTCTTTGGATAAACTGTGAAATATTAACGTTTGATAAGGAGATACGTACGGTAGAGTTACAGCAAATCCAGAGCTCAGAGCACTGAGGTCGAGCTCTGGTTGTTTCCTCAATTCGTCCACGATACATTTTCGCTGGAAACACAGTCAAAACACACTTGTTAGAATGAAACATCACAAACTAATGAATCATGGCCACGTGTCAGAGACTGTGATTGCTCGAGTATTTGCTCCTCACCAGAGCAGGTGTCAGTCCTCCAGGCAGCTCACTAACAAACTGAAGCACCTCTGCAAAATCCGTATTGTTGCTCCAAAGCTGCAAAAAGTCACAAGTCGTTCCACTGGCAATATGACCCAGATCCCTACAAGCAAAAGACGAGTGAAGATTATTTAAATTGCTTATTGAGTGAGAATCAGACCTGAAAATGACTGTGACTTTTGAGTCTTTAGCTCAGTTTGAAGGTAAAAATGACTTAATGATTAAAAATCATCGATCTGAATGTTGTGGTGCAATACATCCAACTTACCTCACCATCCTGCTGGTTATGTTTTTAAACTTGTGGATCTTTTTGAACAAAAGCTGAGCCTGTCCAGACAAAAAAAAAGTGTCAGACTACCTTACTACTTAAAACAAATATAAATTTTAATCAAAGAAGATAAATACAATAGTAGTTAATATGAAAGATCAATTGTACCAGTATTTGGTTATTTGTTTGCATGTTTTAGTCCATTTTAGACGCGTTTGCTTGCTCACAGGTCGGACCCATATTTTGGCAAAAGTTTCAGTTTTATAACATACTAAGAAAAGCAAAAGGTTGTTTATGCTGTGTGATTGCTTTGAGATGTTTCAGAGGATGTTTTAATACTTCACTGCCTGCTTACTGTTTGAATCCCTTCAAAATAAAATGAATCTGCTGCTCTGCTTCGCAAAGAACAAAAAACTAACTTTTAAAAGTCAGCTCTATGGAGGGTGAGTGAAATATCACTTTAATGTCAAGTCCAAAACTTTGGTACAAAGTGAGACATTTTCCAATAACTGGTCAAATTGTTATGAAAGTTATATTATTGGTATTTGGCATCCTAGATATTTACAGCAAATACGTAGATCCTGCTGTCCACACATGTTTTTAATGATCCCATCACCCTCATTCTAAAGCCAGCGTCATCACACACATTCATGTTTCCCTGAGGATGAACCCTTCATATCAAACTCTTCATACACTTTCCTTTTGTACACACAACTTCTCCAAATTAAACAGGCAGATTATCATGAGTTTGAGCAACAAAACTCCAAAGAATCGCAAAATTGTCGCAGTATTGTTTGTTCAGTTTCTTCAGTGTGTGTAATGAACATTACTAACTCAAACTGGACTCACAATTACATTCTCTGTAACTCTGGCAAAGTGTAAAAACCATATCCACTTTGTATTGTATGTACTTTGTACACATTGTATGCCTGCACAAGCGTAAATGGCATACTTTTTAACTTTTTAATTTGAACTCTTATGTCAGTACTTGTGTTTTTGATCCTTATTTCTTTGCACTAATATTTGTTCAGTGTGGTTTTGTTTGTGTGCCGCTGCTGTGACGTGAGAATTTAAAGTTTCTATCTATCTATATATGTAAGCTTTAGGGATCCCTTAAAAAGTAGTAACTCCAGCTACACAGTGAAACTATGACCAGACTGGACCTGGAATACATCACTGATATGACTGTTTCACATTAGATATGTTGTCTTGTTTGTGAGTCTTTATTTATTCTTGTAAAGCACTTTGTGATCTTGTTCCATACAAAATACTGATTACAATTAAAATAAATTAATTTCAGGGACAATAGAGGCACGTTGCTTAAATTTTCACTACATTCTTGCAAAATAATCCTTCAAACTGACTATATAAGGATTTTTATATTTTTTTAATCACGCAAAAACGCAGGGTGTAGAGACATTTACCTTTAGGCTTATTTGAATCTAATCATTTTGGTTTTATATTAAGTATCATGGTATATTTCAGTGCAGCGACTAACTGAAAAGGGCAATCTTTATTGATTCGACGGAGGTCTTGTTAGGCCGAGAACAGGAGGTGAAATACACTCTTGGCTGTGACAAAATCCCTTTAAGGTAGCCATTATTAATTTACACTACACTCCTCTACACCATTGTATTACATCCAAACTAATTAGCTTGATAGCAGCTGATGCGTGTGCGAGTATTAATATCCTGAAAGGCTCATCTGAAGCATATCCAATGAGTTGCAGATTAATGGCACCGAAGCTGGTAACATTTTCTTCTTTAGTCAGAGAACTGCCAACCTATTGTTGTCCTATCAATGCAGTGTGAAACAACACACAAAGGTAGGTTGAAGTAAAATGTGCACCTGCTGTGGCGACCAGCGTATGTCTCTGTACAGGCTGACGTCTCTCAGGACTGTTTCTCCATTCAAGCTTTCTGTCAGCTTCCTCAGAGGGACAAATTGCAATAGGCAGTTTACCTGCTGCGTGATGTTCTGCAGGTCTCTGTGTAGAGCCTGACACACAACAACGAAACAACCAGAAGCCTTTAAAGAAAACCTTTTATCAGTAAAAATGAACCTATCCACCTCATCTACTCATGTGACAACAAGGTGAGCCACAGCTTATTATAAAGAGGGATGCAAAGCTAAGAGAAGTCATCATACAGATAGTAGCACCGTCACCTCCTGCATTGCATTGTATAGCATGGCTCTGTGGCCCGGTTTAAGCTCCTTTAGCAGCGTCCTCCAGCACTGGCAGTGGGCAGCTTCACTGATCTCAGGCCACTGGAGGTCTCTGAGCACAGCAGGGGAGAGACCGGAGAGTACCGGCTTCAGTGTGCACAGAGTCTCTATGGTGAGCTGCCAGGGAGACAGGAAGACAGTGATGAAAGTGCAGCTGGCCGAGATGCAAATCAGCAGATATATTTTGACAATGTCTACTTACAGGGGTGTCCTTTGAAATCTTGGATAACATCTGAAAAGCCTGCGGAAAGTATTAAAGAAATTAACAGACGTGCATGTGTTCTTGGGTAAAGGTCACATATTCATTCTCAGTCTACTGTTCTGAGAAAAATCCCCACAGTAGGTACCAGTCAAGGCTAGCTTTTCTTTTTAGTGAAAAGGAATGATGCATCACAGCTCCATGTACCGTAGCATCTTACAGAAAACACTTTCTTGATTTTTTTTTTTTTTCAGAAACTTCACTGGAAATGCAACACATGTTTTCACATTTACGGTTACACCTGTAACTCTGTGCTTTCATTCATTTACTTATATTCTCTTATTTGTGTCTGTGTTTTATATTAGGTCACTCCTGGGTTTTACTTAATCTCTTTGAAAAGCAATACACTTAACCTGAGTGCTAACCTAATACTACAAAATGGTGGAGAACATTTAACTCTTCCCAAGATAAGAATGAGAAGAAGTCACGTGTGGAATGA
>CALSCE010006711.1:0-13632 GCA_943593645.1 Bovichtus variegatus
CATGCTAACTTCAGTAGATATCTCTGCAACACAACACACAGACGTCTACACTGTTACCTCTTTACACTCTGTTGATAATGTTAGCTCATTGTTTTAATGTTTTAAGTTTAAATTCTGGCACGTTACACATTGAACCTTTAAAGGTTTAATAACATCTGCACAGTAAAGAACAATAAGCAAAATCCACACATACAAAAAAAACACTTGGTCTGAATAAGTCTTATTAATTGGTCAAATAATACATTGTTGGCAGCTGTGACACCTCTTCAATTTTTCTTGAAATATTTTACATCAGTCTTTATTGCCTGAATTGCAAAACACAACAAACCAACTAATTACTGATTGAAATAAATGTTAGCGCTTGTATAGTTTGTGACAAAATAAATAACATGCAATATCATGTGAAATATGTTGACAAAGTTATGGAAGCCCATTAAAAAAATTATGAAAAGTTAGTCATCATAGAAATGCTCATGGATAAAAGGTAAAAAAAAATATAGACTTTGATCATTTTGACTTTTTATTACATATTTAGGACTGAACAAGTTCAAATTATGTGATACTAAATCAAAAAGTTGGACTTACAATGAATATGTTTATTTCTATCATAACTAAAATGTTTTTAAAAAATAGGCAAAAGGCATATCATTTTGACTTTTTGAACTTTTGAACCCTATGAACACGTGCTCAGCTCACCTTGTACACCTTCGTACCCGGAAGGAAATAATTATACAAGCAGCTCCGTTTACAGGTGAGTTACCTGCAGCTCCGTATAACGTCTCAATACGGAACGTTTCTCTTTGTACATTAAAATGGTGTTAGTTTTATCAAAGTTCATCTTTAAAAGCTTCTGAGTTAATGAAATACGCTGCTAAGCTTTATTATAACGAATGTACTGATGATGTCTCGTGAGGCCGCCTGAGGCCTGTTCCGGAGTGCGATGTGCGGGGCGCGAGGCAACAGACGGCCGTGGTGACTTCTGCTCCCCTAATCATACATTTAGTGCAGATCTACAAGTTGCCCTGGATAGGACCGTGATATTAGAAACCTAGAACTTAAACTGTCACGCATACAGGCATTTTTTTCCTGCTATTTTTCCTACATTTGGCGGCTGCAATTTTTGCTTTTAGCCTGAAATGTATTCAACTTCTTCCTATTTGTCTAACACTCGGTTTTCTCTGGGTTGAAACCACCGTCGTAGAACAGTTTAGTTTCGCGGTTGTTGGGGTCAGTGAAGCCGGATAACCTGAAGATATCCTGGGTCGTCGTACAGGCCTCAGGTCTCTATTTGTTCACTCCTTGATATACTCTCAGCACATGGATTCTTTTGTTTTTTTCTACCACATAGCTGCTGTCTTTTCCACATTAAAATAATAATGCATGTTTTTAAAATTGCAATTGTAAGTCTCTTTTCCCCCAGTATCTATGATAGTCAATGTTTTATGTCAAACCACATTTAGCAAAAATCCCATAAAGCGTTGAACAATAAATCCAAACTTCCATATTTACTGTAACACAGTCTGATATACTACTGTAATATTTCTGAACTTTCTCCCTCATTGTGTACATCCATGTATAAACAGATTGACACTTAAATATTAATTGAATTCTCTCCTTTTTCTGTAAATTATCATTAATAAGAAACCTTGTCAACTATGTGCCATGAAGTGTGCAGTGTTTTAGTTCAGCCTTACACACAGAGACACAGACACAGACACTCACAGAGACGCACACAGACCCCTGTGTGGTGTCTCTGTGGTGAATGAAACTCTGCTGCTCTCTGTGTGTTTCTGTGTCTCTGTGTGTGTCTCTGTGTGTGTCTCTGTGTGTCTCTGTTTGTCTCTGTGCCTCTGTGTGTCTCTGTGCAGACGGAGCGATGGCGCAGAGAGACCTGCAGCAGGAGTTGCAGGATCAGTTCAGCCATGTGGTTTCCAGACTGCAGACCAAACTCTTCCAGTCTGACTGGGACATCGCCTCTTTTGCAGTCTTCTTCATCTTCATTGGTGAGTGGTGGTGAAAGAAATGGTTTGTAAAGGCAACGACGTTTGGATGATTTATATTACATATTTCCATAGTCATAAACTTTTTTTTAACAAAGGCAAATGCAAAATATAGAAAGCGATGACAAGTTTACATTTTAACATTCCCCACTACATCTTTTTATAATACCTAGTATCATACCTTTATCTGAAAACTTTAGTTACTTTACAGATTTAGAATTTGTAATACAAAATGTAATAAACAAATAAATGATGATATACAGTATATTATTAGAAGGTTAAGCTTGCATTATATAAAGTAATTAAAATGACCCTTACCAGCTGCAACATTAAAGTCACATTAATGCATCAATAATTATAATCCAATAATATAATATAATAATGAATAATGAAATGGGTGTTTTCTGAATAATGAGTACTATTACTTGTACATAAAGTAGGGCTATATTTTAATGTTAATACTTTTGTACTTTGTTACGTAAAGTAAAAGTCCTACATTCAAAATCTTACTTAAGTATGAGTATTTGTACACTGTGGTATTGGTACTTTCACTTAAGTAAAAGTTCTGCGTACTTCTTCCTCACCTGGTGGACTGGAGTCTGTGATTTCCACTGCAGCAATATTCTGTTGGCAATTTAAGATGCAAACATAACTTTGAGCTGAGTAGATGTCTAACTTCCTTCTTCCTTCTTAAACCAAGGCAGTCACATGTCTAAGGGACTTGCACTGCAAAGATTCTACATCCTCATGTTTCACACTCTCAGTGTGCACCTTATACCTCTGATCCCAGAAAGCACTGTACAATAACAGTTAACAACAAAAACTAACTTTATTCATTCAGCACAAATGTGCAAAGTGCTTCAGATGGTTCGACCTGTATTAACACATTTCAGGACTGCAATGAGGCAAATAAAATAAGACAATTAGTTTAATAAGATCTTAATAAAGTATTAATTAAACATTATTCAAATACTAAAATAATAAAGAGCAATGTCGTAGTAAAGTATTGGAGTAATGCCAAGGATCATTTGCAAATATTTGTACTGAACTCTGTGTAAAATCATTCCAGGAAGGCATAAACTGTTGAACTGATTTTCATTAGTTGCCATAAGCAACTGAGAAAAACGTCACTTTCACAAGTTCTCACAGTGTTAGTCTGAAACAGCCCATAAATCTCACAATTTATTCTTTATGAGGCAAACTCCTCAAAATAGAATGTCGACTGTGTCTGCTCAGTCACCCCTGAATGTTTCCTGAATATGGTTTCCACTGCAGCTTGATGTTGTGGTCTGGTGCTGAACACTGATTCTCTTTGTGTTTTCAGGTATGATTCTGTTGATGGTCATCCTGGTTCTCATCCGCTGCTGCTGCTGCTGCTGCTGTGATGACGAGAAGGTAAACACAAACGAGAGAAGGAAAACACACACTTGTTGTAGTGAGGTGCTGACTCCAAGGCAAAAATCAAAGAAAGAATGGAAAAGAGCTCCTATGTATCTTATATTTAAAGTTCTAAAGATTGGTGTTTGGGCTGACATTTCATACTAAGGAGGACAGGGTTTCAAATCTGAGCTATCAGCTTGAAAGACATGGGAAAAGCCTGTGTAAGAAATCACTCCCTATTGATTATGAAGTGCATTGTATTTACCCTCGATAATTTGTATTTGAATGTCTGCAATGTGAGTGCAAATTTATACAACAATCCCTCACAGCGTTGCATTTTTATAAATGCCAAAATTGACTAACCTTTTGACTACTGAGTTTGTTGAACCCCCCCCCGCAACAGAGAAAAAGTTGCAATTACAATCCTACAATCTTACAATTACAGCATCCCCTCGATAAAAAGCAAATGGGATTTTTGGATTTTGGATTACTGCAGAAAATAGGAAGTGCTCAAATGCTGACTCATTTCAAGGTTTTAGGACTCATTCCTGCAGCACTCTATACACAGCACAGTTAGGGTACTCATATTTCAGAGCCATGGTCTGGGCCATAGATTCTAACTTGCACAAATATCAGTCAGATAAAGGATCAATAAGTCCAGCAGACTAGACTTACATATAACATACAATAAACAATTATTACAATTAACATGGGGCTTGTATTTTGGTCATTTTGCTAACAAAGGGGATGGCACCCCCCCGCATATCGCCTACTGTGTACAGGGAGTAGTGACTGAGGGAATGGGGGTGTGATTTTGGACACAGCTGAAGGACAAGCCACAAAGTAGCAACAACTTCTCATTCCTTATGTGTTGAAGACGGGACCTTTACCTTATGTGATGCAGACGTTTAACCACCTTAGCGAGAGATCCTGGCATGTAGTGACATGAACTGAGGTCATTTAGGACTATGTACTCAGATCAAATCGAATCAAATCAAGTTTATTTATATAGCCCAATATCACAAACTACACATTTGTCTCAGTGGGCTTTACAGACTGTACAGGATACGACCCCCTCTGTCATTAGACCCTCGCACCACACAAGGAAAAACTCCCTAAAAGAAACCCCACAATTAAAGAGGAAACATGTTCTAAACCCCAGGGAGAGACTGAGGAGGATCCTCTCCCAGGACGGACAGACATGATAATGACAGTAAGATTCCTTTATGCTTCCTCCACAGCCTCGGAGACGGAAGGTTGGCATAGAGAACATGGCTCTGGAGCCCTGACAGCGTGACTAAACTCATCGAGTCTGAAGGTTGATGGAGCCAGAAGAAGAGAAGTGCCAAAGCTTTGATTTGACTGTCACCTGTAAGCACATTTAGTCTACTTGCACACAGAATGAATCGTTGTTCACGAGTCCTTTACTACGAAGCTATGAAAATCTAACATGTGATCTTTTTGATTGTCACTGCTATGTGGGGTTTATTGATAGGACACCACAGAGGAGCTGGACACCCAGCTGTCTGTTTTTATGCCTGTAAGGTTTAACTTCGTAACATATATATATATATATATATAAAAGTAATAATAAAAATACTTTGCTCTATTTTATGTGTTGGTGTAGTCCTTCTCATCACACTATGTTCATTTATGGAGTACTTGTCCTGGCAAACAGACACAAAGACATTTGTGGAGGACAAAGTACACAATCATAAAAAGGCATAAATAATAAAACAGGAGAAAGATGTGTTTGAAGGTTTCCAGGCTCAGTCCTGACTGGATCCCCCTGGGCTGTAAACAATCACCACTTTTGTCTTTGACTCCTTGAGTAAACTCAGAGTAATGTTTGTTTCAGCACAACATACAGACACCACTTTAAGACATGTCATTTCACTACTGTTCTGTTCACTCTTCTAAACAAAATCCCTCCTGACAATTCTCCAGCATGTTCCTGTAGAGACCTCAGTGATATGACATTAACCTCTTCACACTGCTCTGGAGAAATGCACCCCTTGGTTGTTTTTAGAATAGTGTAAAGCATATCTACGGAAGCCCTGTGGGCAAGTGAGAAAAAATCATTCTGGTGATCCATTTTGTCAAGCCTGATCTAAATAGTTTTCTCTCTTATGACTTAAGAGCAGGTGAAAAACAGTTTAGCCAGGATAATCTTTACATTTTTTTCATCAGTGAAAAGGTAAAAAAAATAAAGTTTTGACAGGATAATTTTTCTAATTGTCATATTTCTTTTTGCCAGGTATGCAAAGTGTTCATTGTAATACTCAATTCGACCACAAGAGGCTGAAATGCACCACTACGTAAAGTATTTTTCACTAGAAATGTATAATCATATCAATTTATGTACCTTGGGTTCAGAGTGCATGGAGTGATTTTAGCCTCGTTAGGAACACTTAGAACAATGATCCTGACCATTTTCTTTCACCTCGCAAATGTTTGTTCCACCTGTTTTATGATATTAAAAAAATTAAGGAACTTAGAAAATGTATCCTGCCAAAACCATTTTTTTTCACCAGTTCTTAAGTCATAAACACAGGAAAGAACATTTTTTAGATCAGACTTAGAAAAGGGATTACCAGAATTACATTTTTTTCTTACTTGCCTCTCGGGGCTTCCTTACGTTACATCTTCCCAACTTTACAAAAGTCTGGATGGTTTACTCCTGCGGTACACATCTAAGGAATCCCAATCAATATTGTATAAATAATACTAATAAAAATCCTGCAGACATATGTATCATTAATATGATATATAAACACAATATAATAATAAAATATTTAATATTATATCAATCACTGGGGCAATCTTGCTGCATGAGGACTTTTACTGTAGGTACATGCTGCTGCTGTCCTTACTAGGGTTCTACCTCTGCATGTTCTTTACAATGTTAGAGAACACGTGTCTTTATTAGGAACGAGACACTTATAGTTGTTAGAAATACACCTATGAACAATGGAGACCAACTGAAGTGTTTACATGTAGCTTCACTGCGGCAGGAAGCAGAGTTCAACGTTGACAGGTTATTGTTTAGAATATTTTTATTGCACAGATAGATAAATAATTTCCACATGTTATATGATAGGCAGCTTTCAAAATAGGTTAACACTTACTGGAATTAAGTCATTTGTTCATGATTGGATTAGTGTTTGGTTCACAGAGAATCAACAACATATGTGCAAAACGTGTAAAATAAATATAAACATAGAGCAGGCAAACACTTAAAATCAAAGATTACATCAACAGACATGACAAGTAGCTTATCGTTTAGACATATCCATGGAGGACCAAACAGGAAATGGGAGTTGTGTCATTTCCACCAAGTGGGGCAATAAACAATAACAAAAACACACCAAAAAAACAAGACAAAAACCAAACATTATCCCTGCTCCAATGTCCACCCTAATACCTGAGTTTCCAACTTGTAAATAACGTCCAAGTTGTAATCAGGACTGTGAAACTCGTGCCTGAAAAACAAATATGAAAAGGCTGTTGTTCAAATGTAATTGATATGGTGTTGTATTGTAAATGCACAGTATCTTTATTTCTCACATGACCATCTTGATGATGTGAATGCTTTGAAGATGTAAAAAGGTGGGAAACAGTCCCATCCATCCTTTATGATGTGAACCCTCACACACTTTAATGACTTCCCCTGTGTAGAGTTCTCCTTTAACTCCACAGCTTTTTACCTTCAGAGTGTCTGGAAGGGCGGACATTGGAACTGGTCCTCTGACATATGATACTGTACTGTCAGCGAATAAGGACTGACAGTTCAGTATTGTCTGTCACCAAAATGTTTGTATACCCTCAATGATCACAGTGGGAATGTTTTACAAATAGCATTACATCCCCTCACAGCTAAGACCCCCCCCCCCCCCCAACAAAAATGTTGCCTTCTCTTTGAAAACACTGTGCATTTGCCTTATACTTTGCAACACGCAGCACTTTAAACTTGAACTCAAGCATAGTACTAGTTTAGGTGGATGTACTGTAAATGCACGGATTAGAGGATTACTCCAGTGATTTTGCACCTCTACTTCCTTTCAAACCTGCGTTGTTTCGTGCACTCTCTCGGACGGGAGCCTGTTGAGAGGAACACATCTCAGTCTGGTCCTCAGCAGCTCCTTTGTTGTGGGAATGTGATCCGACATAAATATTATCAACTACAAGCGCACTCTGCGAGTTGGAGTTAAATGGCTCCCGTTTACTTTCTGACTACCCAGACTATGTAACCAATGAGCGGTGAGAATTTTCTCACGTGACTTTTAGTGAGACATTTACAGTTTACCACCCTAACCATTGAGACACACCAGAGTTAAACAGTGATAGTTGTAGTAAAAAAACACCCAAAGATTACACATGTGATGTCACTTGAGTTATTTTCCCCCAAAGCCACAGAAAACATTATACAATGACTTAGCAGTGCTAACCATGACTAACCATACAAAATTGACTTTGACATGAGTGCCCTTTTAAATAAAGTACGATTATATTGTAAGGGAACGCAAACAGATGAACTGTGAACTCTTAGTACTGCTCAGTCTTCCAGCCCTGAGTGCACAAATGAGTGTTCCACACAACACAGTTCAGGTGACCAGATAAATACTCACCAACTAATCATTTAAAAAAAATCCTAATAACAAATCAGCAACTATCACATTCATTCATTCAGTGAGAAGTTCAAGTCAGTGCTGTGAGATGCAACACACACATCAGAGAAACAACTGGGAATATTGATATCTGTTGGTTTGATTGGCTCCTTCAGTTAACCATGCAACACTTGAAACTGAATGACTGCATGATAAATATATATAAAAAATAAAAACCTCCCAGGATGTCCCTTACACTTGTGTGGTTACTGGAGGTGGATTAGAAAGGTCTGTAGTTCCAGAAACTGGAGAAGACAGATATCTGGAGGGATAGGAGGACAGAGGAACTTAGAGACATATTTTTTTTCTCCACCTCCTTAGAGTTGTGAAGTGGGAGGAGCTATTTCAGAGGCCTCTGGTTCTGGAAGTTAAAGTTCTGTTCATTTTTTCCATATATAAAGTTGCATGGCTCAAAGGTGGAGCACCTCTACAGCTTGGATCTCTCCCAGGTAAATCATCAGTACAAAAGATGATCAACCAAGTAAAAAAAAAAAAAATCTGTTTTAATTTTTTTTTTAATCAAAAGGTACAAGCCTGTGGACATAAAAATTTCAGTGGTAGAAGTTAACTACGACTCCCAAGGTGCATTTCCACAAGAAACATCAAATTCAGAAAAATTCTGTTTTATTTTACAATTTGACGCTGTCTCTTGTTCTCAACTGCAACAACAAAAGAACATTTGCAATGGGAATACAGAATGAGGAAAAGCACTTCCAGAAACAGTAGCCCCTCCCACTTCACACCTCTATTCTTAATACAATAATACAGATGAGTGGTGCTTTAAGTGTCACTTTAAAATTCAAGTGAGAATGTCTTGCTGCAGGAGACACCTACCTTGTCCTTGAGCTGCTGACAGAGTTGCAGCGAGATGGTGAAGAATACCAGCGTGTCATTAAGCCAAGGCACCACACACTCCACCTTGTGAACGTGGCTCACCTCAAACCGGTTGTTGTTGAGCTCGCTGTGGAGGAAAGGGTTCACAGCAAAGAGAGAATAAAGGGAGGGCATCTTTACAATAAGTATATATCACTATTGTTATTATTAAAAGTATTCATTGTAAGCATTATTTACTTGAATCTGTTTTTTGTACAGACAGACAGATAGACAGACACTTACAACATTGCTCCTGGGTTGTGCAACACAGAGCTTCCAGCTGGCTTGAAATTCTGCCAAGATGAGAGAGAAATCATTAAAACATCCGACACATGCTGCTGTGTGAGCCTTCATGTAGTGTTGCAGTTCTAACCTTAGTGGTGTTTGGAGGCAGCACATGAAGCTGGTAGACAGTCAGGCACAGTTTGCTTAAGTTGATGTAAAAGTTCACCATCACATCCCCAGGCATGGGAGGAGTGAACATTTTCTGGTGATGGAAGGAGACAAACAGAAGAGGAGTATGGAATAAACATTTCCTCATGCTAAATGAACTCACATTTTGTCTTTAGATGTGTTTATAGCACTGACAAGTGTATATGTGTATGTGTTTGTGTTGGATTGGGTTGAGGTCAGGACTCTGTGCAGAACAGTCAAGTTCTCCGACATCAAACTAGGGAAACACATTTCTTTACGGAGCTGACTTTGTGCATGGGGACATTGTCACGTTGAAACAGGAAAGGAACAAACACAAATAGAACAGGTTTTCAGGGCTCGCGTAAAGACATAACAGTCATGTTACATAACTCACTAACACACAATTTATATACCTTGTGTTTAGAGCAGATTATTACATGAATGCTTTTAGTCCCATTTGGAACATTGAGTACTTCAGCCTCTTGTGGCCAAAGTATGTTGTTTTTATTTTGGCAGTTTTTTGTTTTATTACCTGTTCTCCTGTACACAGGAGAGAAAACTATTTAGATCAGACATAGAAAATTGAACAATTTCAATGTGTGTTTGAACTCGCTAGATATATTCAGGGGTCAGAAGACAAAGCTTCACTTGAAGAGGTCACGGGCCAAAAAGGTTGGGAACCAGCGTTCTAAAATATCATTGTATGCTGCTGGAGTATGAAGATTTTCTCTTCATTGGAACTAAGAGGTCCAGAGCAAACCAGGAAAAACAGCCCAAACCAAAAATACAAAAACATATGAGGTCATAGGTGTCCATGTCCTTTGGTCATATAGAGTATCTTTGTTAGAAGTCTTCAATAACTAGAGAGTCTTACCAAATATGTTTGTTTTAGTGACAAGTTTTATCAAAAAAACAAATACTGGCCAATATATTCTTCTTCATCACATTGTACCAGAAGATTTCGGCCTCAAAAAAAAAAAACAATCATCAGTCATACTCTGGTCCTCAATGTGTTAAAGCAGTGCGTGTGTAAAGTGTAATGCCTTATGTCCTGTACCATCAGACCACTGGTGGCCAGCTCAGGCAGCGTCATGGACGCCGGAGTGGTGAGGCGGTTTCGTGCTCTCGTCAGCTGGAGCATCACTGCATCCATGAGCTACGGCAGTAATAGAAACATGACGCTAGTATCACTGACACAGTAAAATACTGGGATGTGATCCATGTTCAGGACAGGGTTGCCATGAGGAGACAGAGGACAGACCTTATTGACCTCAGCCCCTGTCTTAAAGTGGTAGCTCTCATCACGGCTGCCCAGCAGCCCGAGGGCCTGGTTCACATGGTTCCTGGCATCCTGAATCTGAAGGACGGACAGAGATAAGAGAGGGAGGAGTCAGGCAGGATTTGAGCCTTTATACAATTTGCATACAAAAAATAAATAAATGTATATTTATAAGCCAGAGAATGACACTCAGTGTCTTAATGAGACTACCTGTATAAATAAAAGGAAAAGGAAAAAAATAAGGTATGCTGGACTGTATTAAACATCAGTTATTAATAAACATGGTGAAATCTTCTAAATATTGGGTTAGCATTCCTTTGAAAGCCCAGGATTCAAGGTAAATTATGTTTTGACCTATCATTAGGCTCTGCAGTAGGTATCAGGCTGTGCCTGTGCCATGTGACACCATTCTCTAACACTGACATTTAAAGTGGATATGAAGAAACCAATCTAATGGATTTCCACTCTAAATAAACAATTATATAACAAACATGACAAATGTAGACATTTAAAAAGAAAGACGAAGCCCTGTTATATCTTTCGTGTCACGTCACACGGTTGTCTGGCTTGGCTGCTTCAACAGATGCAACAGTGAAAGACAGAGACGCAGGAACAGGGCTGGATATCTTTTCACCTTGCATTAAAGCGAAGAACGCTTGCGGTGATTGGCTGCGAGCAAAAACATACAAATAACAAGACAAAGAGTTGAACTCTGACTATCCTCACAGCTGCGACCAAACTTCACCGTTTGGTTTGAACTGTTCTGGTAGCATCACACACCAACACACTGTACCTGCTGCAGTTTCCACAGCTTGTCCTCTCTGAACTGAAAGTGCAACACTTGGCTACTCTTTGCAACCTTCACGTTTATGTCCTGTTAAGAAAAGCAAAACATGAACAACAAAAGACACATTTCGCTTAAAGCAATGATTCATTTAACATAAGGGGAATAAGGCCTCAATGAGAAGTAGACAAACTCACAGCCTGAGTCAGAGCCTCTCCCTGCAGAGTCAGCACCCCCTTCACTTGATCCATGCTGCAGAACAACACATTACATCTTGATTTCAACATCACCAGAGGAACAATAGGAAAGACAGATTATGGCAAGTGAAGACTTTACAGTATGTGAAGGAGGGTACCTGATCTGAAAGATTACAACAGCAGTTCATTCAGTGACTCAGCATATTTCACCATCTATCACTGAGCATCTGACAGCCATTTCCTCCACATGAAGACATTGTTATGGAACAGACTGGTCCTACTTATTTCACTACAGACAATCTAACCATTGTATTTCATTCTAAATGTCCACAGTAACCAGAAAGAGTTAGAGATGTGGAGTATTACGTTGAGCTGCCGAGGATGAAGTTTTCCTGTCTGAGCTGACTCTCCAGGCCTGGTGTCGCCATGGAGAAACGTCGAGATGCTTCCTGTTGATGGCAGAGCAAACTATTATAATATTACTATTAAAATCAAATCTTAATCAGTGTTGTGGGTTCATGGCCTGTGAGTTGACATGGTAGATGCATTTCAGGTGGGGATGAGCAGTTCTACAGACTGAATGTTTCTGATCTATAATTCTACTTGTTCTTCTACTGGTTTATAATCCAGCAACAATTGTTAGACACCTGCTGGAAATCCATCACAGCTCCGACTGGGTGAAGGTAAAATCCCTTACTGACTTTCAGTGGTACCATATGTTGATGGTAAGATCAATCATTTTTCAAACTCCCTGCCACCACTACGCCTCACGCCAGTGTCACCATTATGTATGGGGTTCTGGTATGAGCAAGTCTGGTTATTAACAAATATTAATGATAATTACTACTAATATTCCTAAAATCCTAAAAAGGGGTTGATGACTGGCACTACAATGAAGTAGGTGCATTAGCTTATGAATGATTATATTTAATATAATTATTAATTATATTTATTAGTATGACTTAATTTACACCAAGTCACCTCAATGGGGCACCTCCTCATCAGAATCCCTGAATCAGAGGAAAATGATTGCCAGTCTCATAAAATATACTAGACAACGAATTAGGAAATCTAATTAATAATTAAATGAATAACTATAAACACAATGACCATCTCAATAGCTCGAAAAAGTTGAAGGTTTTCGGAATTATTTGATGGTAGAGGTTGGCAATACTCACTCTTGTACAATATTAAATAAACCCGCATGTATAGTCCAAAAAGCATTTATTAATAAGATAATAAAAGTCAAAACACACAATATCTAATACTACACAATCAAAAGGGAATATGTACACAAATGTGAAAGTGTGTGTGTGTGTGTGGACGAGTGTGTGTGTGTGGAAGAGAGCGAGAGTGTGTGTGGGTGCTTGCGCCTGTCGGGGGCGGCGAAAAGAATGTGTGTGTGTCCTGTGACCGTCTCTATGAGCTGTGCGTACGCGTGCACATGCATGTGTAGAACAAAGAAGTATGAAGTGTTCGCTATGTTAAAAAGATAAATTAACAAATTATTGTGAGGGAACCGCAGTGGCACCGGGAAGGTCCGTCGAGGGAAGAGAGAAAGAACATATGACGGTTTTTGTGGTTTTATCAGATGAGTTTTCACACCTACATGTGAAAAGGTGACATCAGGTTTCAGGAAGTGAGGGAGGGTCTAGACACAAAGGATTATGGGGAATTGAGTCCAATAGCTCAATCTCCATACTGTGAGGATCTCAACCACTATGTAAAGCAGGATTTCGGTTACCAATGTAGTTTTCAAGGTCAGACTTGACAAAGCTCCTCCAGACCCACAGATAACGTTATACGACCACTAACCATTACAAGTAAGCAGATGGAATGGCCCTTTCACTTTGTAATCATGATTTCAACCACATCATTCAGCCCTAAATACAGCATAGCTTAACTTTTACCTTGAGGACGTCCTGGAGCTGCTTTAGGACTGCATGCACTTCCTCTTTCAGCAGCCAGTTGAATTCCTCCTCCTACCAAAAAGTAGGAAATGGGGTGGGACAATAAGCAACATCCACAACTATATATA
>CALSCE010006719.1:5817-20438 GCA_943593645.1 Bovichtus variegatus
GTGTGTGTGTGTGTGTGTGTGTGTGTGTGTGTGTGTCAAACCAAAACCATAGGAGTTAGAGAGGCTTTGACAGGCAGATTGCAGAGGAGTGGGATGCCTGAGCCAAGGTGAGAGCGGAGGGTTATTCTAATCAAGCTAATTCCCTCCAAACCTCAAAATGATATCATCCATCTCATTAGAGATTCTTGTCAGGAGGCCAAGACTCATTTTCATTCAGTCTGAATGAGTCTTCTTCCCTTTCTTTTCACAGGACACATTTAAAGAGCTACACTACATGACATTATGCAAGCGAGGGGATCGGCTTCACGAGAGTGACTAATAGATGGATTCAATTTGTCATATAGTCAGCTCACTGTGCCAAAGATGAAATGGCACTTGATTTACCTACATACAAAAAAAACGCTTTCCCACAAAGCTCAATTTTTTATGTAGGGGTTTTAATGCAGAGCTTTCTGCCCCGTTTCGTTCCTGATGGGCATCACTTACAATCCGTTAAGCTTCTGAACTGCTCTCTGGTCTGAACTGTCAGTACTGGGACTCGGCTCGCAGACTGATCCTCAGATCGGATGCACAAATGGATCTAAAGCAGGGCCAGATAGTGCCAGAGCTCTCTTGTGCTTTCTCTTTCTGTCCTCTGTAGCCACTCCCAAATCTTTCTGCTCTCTCATTTTTCATCTTCTCCCCTATGCACTTTTTTCGATAAACTCTTTGTAGCAAGGCAGGCACAGCTATGATGGGAAAACAAGGTAGACCCTGTACTTACACCCCTTTAAATCCCACCACCATGTATTCTGTGTGCACTCACTGGCATCTTAACAGTCCCAACTGGGGCTGCAACTGACGATTGTTTTAATTATCGAGGAATCTACTAACGATTTCTCAGAAAACCAGCGTATATTCACATTTAAGCAGTGAAGTCTTGTGATTGATTATCAGACCAGTCACTTCAGCTCTAATACCTACCATGACTTCTACTGTCCATGCATTTGCCATCATAATAGAAATCGACTTCTCTGCTAAAGAGGGTGTTCACTTTCCTCCGTTACCAATTGCCTAATAGGCCTATCTTTGAGGTTATTGAAGTATACAGCCATAGAAGTCCAACTCAGTGTGGTATATGAACTCTACAACATCAGAGCCCCTGAGTATCTTAAAGACCATGAGACTACAGCTGCTGTTGTTGACCTGTACGCATCCCTTCCTCCTCTGAGGTGTCAAGTTACCTTTGAAAATTAAAATGACCACATTTTCTAAAAGGTCAAATTGTGGCTTAAAGCTGCTACGATTTGTAGACTTATCGATTAGTCGATCGATAGAAAAATAATCGCCCAACTGTTTTGATAATCAATAATAATAATTAAATAATTGTTTTCAGCCTCTCCAATATGGAGTCTTCCTGCTTTTCTCTATTTGTTTGTTTTATCATATTAAACGGAATATATCTGGGTTTTGTACTGACAAAACAAGACATTAAAACACACTAAAATAAAATAGACTTTGAGAAACTGGGATGGACATTTTATTTTCTGACATTTTTTAGACCAAATGATGAATCGATCAATATAGAAAATAATCCACAGATACAAATGCCAGCAAACAGCAAAAAGTAGCCTTTGTAATTTCATAGAGTATTTTTTGAGCGGGATTGTTAGCAGTGTGATGTCGCCTCGTCATCTGGACACCTGCATCTGAGCCATGATCACAATGGAAATAAGTCTTGAGCTTTATTGTGTTAACAGACACTTTTGTAGTTGTTCTTCTTCTCCTAAATGTCAACTAAACTAAAGTAAGATTTTTCCTTTTGTTCTGGGATTGGCACTGTATATTTCCTTGTGTAAAAGAAAAATGACTGAAATAGTTTGAACATGATGGTGAACTAGCCCTCAATGGAAACTTTGTTTAAAAATGCAATATTAAGAATAAATAAAAATCAAGCCACAGGGACCACATTTGCTTCTCACATTCATGTCCTCATTAGGTTGCCATTTTTTGGTATACTGCCAGCTTATTACATAGTGCAGTAAGCTGGCAGTATTATGTGGGTTGTGCATGTTTATAGATCTACACAAACATTTTCAAGCCGCCTTGAAGAGACGGCAGAAAAATAACATTTGGGGCCTCAACTACCAACAAACTCCGTCCTCCCTGATCCATTATATTACAGTGTGATGAAGCCGACTAAAAGGATTTCATGCACACAAGCACGCCTAACCGACTCCAGTAAATCACTCCCTCTGCTGACGGTGGTGGGAGAGCTGCTGCGTTTCAGGTGCTGTTCATCTGGCAGAAGTTTCAGAGGCCTGCCTCTGGAGAAAGAAAACAAACCCTGATCCGCTTCCACATGAACGGCTCCCCGCGAGCCAGCCAGCGGCCTCCAGGAGGCTGTCCAGCCGCTCCGGCCCCTCGGACCAGGATGTTTGGGTTAGAAAATGACTTTCCTACTCCCTCAGCCCCTTTCTCTAATTGCCCCAAGGGTAATTACCTTGTCTCCTTTCCACTTAAGAAAAACCAAACGCTGTATTGTTATTGTATCAAGTATAAAGTAAAGTTTGCTAAAATTAGCATGAGTAATATTTTCATAATCATCATTACAGTTAAAATAATAAATGTATTAAATCAGAAAAGTGTAGGAGATGTAAATATCAATGAACTATTAAAATAAAGTGTACCGACATCTTGTGGTCTAATTACTGATGAACTTACATTCTCTTGTTTATCCAGCAGCTAACAAAATGACTGAAGAACTACAATTAAATAATCCTACAGAAAATGTTTTACTACCAAAACATTTCCTCAAGTAATCACAATAAAAACAACATCTGCAAAACCGCAAAGGCCTGTGTATGATCACTCAAGACGTTTCCTTCATGGAAAAGAAAAACAAAAAAAACATCAATTCAAAAGTAAATTCGGAATATGATGGGGGGCCATAATGGCAGAGGCCGGAGTGTCATTCTTCCTTCCTCCGGCTGGGGACTGATAGATTGGTGCAGAGTGCAGATTCTCCCCTGGGTGCGATATATCAGGCTGCAACGGTCCAAGTACCATTATGAAACACACCCGAGAGTACCGCAATTCAGGAAAGACCAGAACACCAATGAAGCTCACAAAAGATTTCATCTTGTGCGGTACAGGAAACTTTTTTGACTGTTCCCCTCTAACCGTTACATACCACGTGCAAACCTGTAAAAAAAAAAAAAAAAAAAAAAAGAAAAGAAGAAAAAAATAACTAATTCAGGCCAAAAATAAATAAAAACAACACATCACCTGCTCTGATACATGTGCACCAGACTAGAGGGATTCTTGTGCCATGCCTTGAAAAGAGACATGCTCTGCTACAGTTATTCTTGGATTCACGTTCTCCGTTTGAAGACGTTCACATCAATGCCTCTCCATGGAAACAGCTGGCCGCCTGTGTGTTCCTCCAAAGCTTCTTGGGGATTCTTCGAATCGAGAAAGCATCTGTCAGAGCCTCTGATTACAGAGCGGCCCAGCTGAGCGCTCGCCCTGTCAGCCCGCTGATAACTTAACCCTCCTCCGTCCCGTTTCTCGGCCTGTACCTGCTCCGAAACGCTGCAGAGCTGCTGTGCCGGCGCCCTGTGTGGTCTCCGTTCTACTAAACGCATCTCAGTGTGGACTCTTGTTTTTAAGACTCACACGGGCCATAGAAAATACAGCCCGTGTCATATCTGAGTCATGATTTGGATCTCGATGTGGGATGAAACAATCTCAAGAATCAGTGTGCTGAATGAAATTTTGGAGGCCTTTCAGAATAAATACGCATTTCGTACTGGTAATATTAACATTTCCAATGATACCTGCAGCAAACTAAACACAGATGTGAGGGGATTATCTCATATTTTGAGAGCTGTACGTCTCGGTTAAGTGAAATAATTTGTGCATACATGTGAAAGGATCAGCAAAGCTATCCATCTTTATATTACCTTAAAAGCCATGAACTTCACTAAGCTTTAGTGCTAAAAGCGCCGCTGGGAACCGTACAAACTCTTAACTCAATACATTACTGAGGTGGATTAAAAAGCACCAATATGGCTCTCTTCTGCCCTCTAGTCACTCTGTCTGAGTCATCATATTCATGAAATACTTGGATCAGATTGTCCTCTTCAGGCAAAACACTTTAATCCTCATTAAATATCTGTGCAAAAAAGGTATTGCCAAACCAGATACATTTAGAACATATTGCATCGGTCTTACAAAGAGATGAACATTAACACACGGCTCTTTTCTACAACCTGCCAGCTTCTTTCACATCTCCATCTCATTTCAAACAAACTAAAAAAAGAAATGGTGCATTACCTCTCACTGTTCTCCATTAGCTTTTTCCAGACTGTGACATTTGTGTCTGCTTTGATTTCACTGCAGGACTCTTTGATTTCAAAATGATAATGAAATGGTAAACAAATTCCTAACATGACCTTTCGTTCAGTTTAGTTTCTCATTTACACATTTTTCCTCGTCCTCTGCCAGTATCCTTCTCTTAGCTATGTCATCCTCCAACCACTCAAGATCAGAAATAATACAAAGTGTCTATAAATTTGAACTTCCCTAATTAAAGCCTTGCCCCGGGACATGCTCTTCCATGGCCACCAGGCACGAGATATTTCCTCTCAAACGACACAAATTGGCCCATGAGCACAACAAATTACATTATGATTACTACACTGGCCCAAATGCTGTTCATCTTGATAGAGTTAACCCAAAGTGGGCAGGCCTGTCTCCCAACTACAGATCTAAAAGGGGAGAAAGAATTACAGTTTTTGGCCAAGACTTACTGTAAAAACCTGTGTTACAAATTTCCAACACACAGACACAGACACACACAGACACAGACACAGAGACACACACAGACACACACAGACAGACACACACACACACACACACACACACACACACACACAAACACACACACACACACACACACACACACACTTTTAGTTTGTCCGGTTTTGTTTTTGTTTTTTTGACAGTACTTATTATGTTTATTTATATTTCAGCGCTTACAGCAGGAGCACGGAGGGTTTGTAATTACTGTATCTGAATCGTGTATCATATTCAGTTGAAATAACATGAGGTTTGCCTTGGCCTCGACTTTTTTGTGAAGATTTCCTGAAACAAAACAAAAACTATTAAACAAGAGATCAGAAACTGGTGAGCCTGAAAAATCAGCATTAGGAAGGCATCCAGTGGTTACTTCTACCGCAGTGCAGCAGGCCCCATATGTCTGACCTATACAAACTGGGGCTGTGAGCTACAGGGCAGGAGGTTAAATGCCCAATTCAAGACTTTTCAACACACATGTCAGTGTTCATGAGGAACAAGGTGGTAGAGGATAAACAGAGAACATGTTGCGGCTCTTGAGAGGCCAAGTTGAACATTTTAACAAGCACATTTCTGCTGTTTTCTGCCATTCATATTCATATAAATACTGTTAATTTAAAACATTGAATGCGGCAACGTCCCATCAAAGATCTACTAAAATCAAACGGTGAGATAATAAGTCTGACAGACAGTAGCTCTCCAGTGGAAGAGCTTGTTCCTACTGCGATATAATTAGGAGGTTCAAGACAGAGCCAGGCTCAAAAATATACACTGAAAACATAATCCAGACGCATGCAGCGCACACACACACACACACACACACACACACACACACACACACACACACACTATATATATATATATATATATATATATATATATATAATATCTATTTCCTTGGATGCATGAGCACGCACGTCTCGCACAAACACCGCAATTATATCCAATTTCCCGGCATACATTTGTCACTCAGATGCGCACACACGCAAAACAAACAAACAAACACGTACACTTGACCATTTTGTGGCATGAATACATATCCGAAGCACGCACACACACACACAGAGCTATTTTCTTTTGCACGAATACATAACCCAGATGCATGCAAAAATACACACCCACAGTCCATTCTCACAACTGTAAACTTTCCTTTTCTTACAGGGTCACTCTGTCTTTGCTCCCCGACTACTTAGTCTAAGTGCTCAATTAAGCATAGCTTGTTTAGCTGATTTCCCTCCCAGTTTTATTATTGTTGCCATGTGCTTGAATATGTATGCCTTCACTTTTCACTTTGAATGCGATGGAATTCACGGGTGATCTCTGTGCTTCCTTTACATCTGTCCTCTTCCTTGTTTAGCATTCTTTTTATGTGATTAATATAACCCTCTACACACACATTAGCTTCGCACTACTGTAAGGCTGACTGGTACAGTGCCATGCGGCGAAAGGTGTAGAAGACCTTTGCGATCTTGTTTGCAGTATGAAATCATGCAAATATGTGATGAAATACTCTCTAAAACAAAAAAAATCAGCTCCAGTGGGCCTCCTGCAGCGAACACAGTGTCCTGGTTTTAATAATTGGGAACTCTAAATAAGAGGCAATGATCCAGAGAAAAGCCTCCCATGGTGAGTAATCATAATTATCTGACTGAATTCACTCTTACCATAACACGATAATTATTATTATTCTAGGAACTTGCATGTTTGATAAATGTCCTGTGCGTGTTGCCATGCGTGACAATGATATTCAGCATAGGCTGCTATAAAAACAAAGTAGGTTTTTAGCTCTGACCGGCTAAGAAAACTGTAAATTACTGATGAAAATGCTGATTATATTAATGCACTAAACCATCAAATCACAATTCTTACTTACTGTAGTGACCATTGTTCTTCTAAAACAACTGCAAGTTAACCACTAATTAACTTCAGCATATTGGTCATTTCTTCTACATCTATTAGTGCGATCGGGATGGTGACATTATGCAACATTACACCATCATGTGATGACTCAATTGTGACATTACTCCACCAAGGCATTACACACATCACAGTGTTAACACCCAATTAGTGCTTCTTTTTTTTTCCACGATTAAAAAAAATATAGATTTTTAATGTAAATCGATGTGACATATTTAATGGGCAACTAGTGCTTATGGCTACTGTTTTCTAGGTGGAAAAATGGTATATAACTAGGCCCAATTATTATCAATTAAAATCAAAGATTTATTGAACATTTGTAAGGCCATTAGCTGTAATTATTGATGCAATATCCATATTATATTTTATGCAATAATGCAATCATGTTATTAATGTAGGTGTGCGTCACCTTAACCCAATATAACCCACTGGACAGACTAACAACAGCTGATTCAGAAGTCACTGCGGTGCACGCGGCCTCTTGGCTCGCAGCGGCAGTTCAGCCGTGCACGTGCCCGTACGAGCTCTTGCAAGTACAATCCGGTAATTGTGCGCTGCTTCTTGGCTGGACTCATTTCTCACGGGACAACAGAGGAGTCCCCCCTCCTCCAGTCCCCCGCCACTGAACCGTTTTAATAAATCATGTCATTAAGATAACGTCGTGAGCGCGACTGGGGCTCATACATCACAGACCCTCACTAAACTGGGACACGTTTTTATTTCTCTCCAGACTTCCAGTTCGTCAACGTATTTATTTATAGCCTATAGAGTACCTGCATTAAAACAGGTCGTCCTCATAAAAACATCATTACTGGAATACAAAGCTCCCCTATTCTGCTTTGGTCTAACACGTACAGAGTTTAGTTTCTACAGTTCATTTTGTTTATCAGGCATGTTATCATTTTTTACACCTAAATGAACTATTTCGGCAATGCATCACTGTGTATTTAAGGTTCAGTCCTCTTGGTTTTGCTCCAACATCTGACAGAGACAGATCTCAGTCCGTGGCAGATGTATTTTCAGTGAAAATTGATGGCGCTTGTCAAATAAGGATGATTCACACATGCAGCCTAAAGCCTGTAAGAGGCCTCACCTGGAGACAGCTGAAACTGAAAGTCAAATAAAATTCTCATGCATGGTTTTGATTTTGCAGCTGGTATTACATCAGATAATATTTTGAGACGATAGAATCACATGCAGTATTGACGTCTGCTGTGATATTTTTTATTTTATTTTTTAAACAAACAAAAGGATGTTTAGAGTTTTGTTTTTTTAAGTAAATATCTTATGGAACTTAGACAGGGCCTTAACAGACTTTGCTGATTTGCCATTATGGACTTCTTGTTTGACTTCATCGGACCTGGATGACTGAAAATCTTCGTAGGCATATTGCTGTCAAAACGCAGTCATTAGCTACGCTGATTGTAGCGCAGGAAGTCAGCCAAACGGCACACGATTGACTTTTAAAGCGAAAGCATGAGCTGAGGAACATCTGTCCCTAACGAAAAATAACAGTAATACTCTCCTGGGCTTGGTAATAATGTGTTTTTAGTGCCAGTGGTGGAAGAAGTACTCAGATCTTTTACTAAGTAGAAAATACTCTGTTACAAGTAAAAGTCCTGCATTCACGTACAAAAGTATGAGCATCGAGTAAACATACTCATCATTAAAAAGAGCTCATTTCAGAATAATGTATATTATATGAAAGGATTATAACAATTGATGCATTAACGTTGCAGCTCTTAAAAATGGAGCCAGTTTTAAATAATTGATATACTGCTGGGTAGTTAAATCTATAATAAATTGAAAATGTATTAGTTGATTATATTCTGTTTTAATAATCTGAATCTGAAAAGTATAGTAAATAAGGATTTTAAATTTAAATGGAGCAAAATATACAATATTTCCCTCTGAAATGTAGTTCCAAGTACAGCAGAAAACAGAACAACTTAAAGTACAAGTAACTCAAAATTGTAATAAAATACAGTACTTCATTAAATGTACTTAGTTACTTTCCACCACTGTTTAGTTCACATTAGCAGTGACCAACTTCTGGCATTTTTACCTCAGAGATGTTGTAGTTCATAGTTTTGCTGGACCGTTTTAAATAAAATGAACAATAGTAGTAATTTGAGCCCCTGCTAAATACACCTCTATCCTAAAATAGAAATTAATTTCAACTATGATGAATAATTCAGTCCTGCTCATTTATACATTTCACTTATTTAAGCCAAAAGCATTCATTATTTCATCATTTTAGTGCCAGTTAAACTTTTGGGTTTATGCAATCATTTTGGGATGCCGGAGATTTGCAGTGCATTAATTAGACTACCATTAGAATGTATGCCTGTTTATATTCAACTAACTTCTCATGACATTGTGATCATTCACATTTTGCAGAGGACGGTAATTAGTGATGGATATAATAAATCTTTTATGTTTGTTTTAGGAATGCTGGTGTGTTGTAATTTCTCAATATTAAATGAGTGGTTACTTTCATTATAACCTGTACACCCTGGCCTGAAGCATGTCATTTATTCATAAAAACACATCAGGAGAAATTCACTCAAATTAATGTCTGAGCTCACATCTATTAAGAAATTATTAGTTTCGAAAACTTCAAATAATCGATGAAGTTTCCTCTCATGTTTACAGGCTTGTCAAAAAGTTGACTTGATGGTAAATCGCGGCCTTGTTCTGAAGCCGACACGTATAAAAAGAAGCATTGAGAACAAAAGACAGATGTGTCCGGTTAAGTAGCCATCCTTCAGCACCATCATGGCTCATTTTAACCAAGCCATCCTCGACCCCCATACATGGACATCTGTCTGTCAAGGATGGAACAAAAAATGATTATTTAAATGGGTTGCTATTTAATGCAAGCCAAACCAAAGCACACAGTCAATGTGAGGGACGTGAGCCTAAGCATCTCCTCCCAGACTGCGGAAAAAAAAAGATGGGAGGCAGAGGGAGCTGATTTAGAGGAACACGCCAAGAAGCATCCAATCCAGAATCAACATTACTTCAAACATGAGGTCATCTAAACATCTGTCTACAACATGTCCAGTGGGAGTTCAATCAAAGCCCCGCTGAAACATGTACAATTGTTTCTGGAAATAAATATTAGGCCTAATTCGACTGTGATTGGTGCAGCCACTTGGGAAACGGTCATTGCTAACTGCAGTCTCGTCAATGGCGCGCACGGACGCACGCACACACACACTATTTATTTGATTCCCCTTCTCTTCTTCCTGTCCTTCATTTAGGCTAAGTGGCTTTATTTGTTCTTTCCCGACTGATTTCAGGTCCTCTGTTTAAAAGCAGTTAAATGAGGAGCGCTGCAGTTTGCGCGCGGCTCTGACAGTCTGGAGGGAGAGCTGCAGTAATCACACGCGGGCGTCTGTCTCATGTCGTCACAGTCCATTTGCTGGAGACGGATCGATTTACTCATGGAGTTTTAAAAAATGCATCTACTGAGGAAATAACAAAGGACTTAGAGAAAACATTACAGCAGTGAGCATGTAACTAGATAGATTTGCATTTTTTAACTTTTAAAATTTGGTTCACTGTGTATTAATCATGATGACATTGTTATTTTAATGACGTTTTTCTGGTGCTATCTTTTACTTCATTTTTTCAGAAAATAACAAATTGTATTGAGATTTTTTTTGTTTTGTTTTAAATACTTGTAAGCTGCTTATTTTGCAAAGTACACATACTTCACTTCTGTAAAGTCATGAATGAAACCTAACCACTACTAGTTAGAACTTGAAAAGTGATATAGTGTGCAACTACTGCCCCCTTGTGGACAACATGAGATGATTTAGACTTATTGGAAATGCTCTGTTAATAAGTCCAATAAACACACTGGCCGCAAAAAATAAATGATGTTAATTATCAATTAATCTGCTGATTATTTTCTCAAGTAATGGATTCATAGTTTGGGCTATAAAATGTAAAAAATTGTGAAAAGTTTCCTGAAGCCCAAGATGTTGTAATCAGACAGCTTGTGGTGTCCAACCAAAACTCCAGGACATAAAAGTTATTAAGTTTACTATTCCAGTAGACAATTTTTCCACAACCTTTTTGGCTTGTGCTCTTTAAAAAACAGCATTGTCTAATTGCGACCCCTCATTGTAGGTGTCAGTATTAAGTTACAACTTTTGACCTCTAAACTTCTCATATTGTCTCATTTTATTAAATTTACAAGCCCAAGGCGCTAAAAATATAGAATATTTAATAAACTAAAAAAAAAATTATATTTGAACTAAAAATGGAAATTTGTCTGACATTTGTTCTATTCTTCCTCATCCATCCCATTAAGCATCTTGTGAGCCCCTCAGATTTATCCAGTTTCCCACTGGAGGGGACAAAGAAAAGCAAAACCTCACAATTGAGAAACTGGAATTAGAGAATATTTGCTATTATCAAAAAGGTTAACAGGCATTTTTCTGTAGATTGATTAATCAGCTAATATTTCAGCTTTCAAACATTTGAACAGAAAAATGCATACTAATATCACAAAATCGGCCTACTGTATTCCACCAGGCGTACAACACAGAGGTAAAAATAACTGGTGCCAGCTTGCACTACAGAACGCCAAGATGTGCAGTAAATTCAGCTTTCTCCCATTAATTCCAATTTATTTATAGGCTTTATGACCGGCTCGCACATAAATTAACACCGTGCTGTCTCCATCCTCATTAACGGTGAATCAGGAAGAAATAAACTCTCTGGAGGGAAGGTAGAGTGAACACTGGGGTCATTCTGCTCAGGGTTAAAACCTGTCCCATCATTCTTTGTGAGGACGGACGGGAGCCCCCCAGCCTCTAGTTGGAGGTTCAGGACAGCAGGTTGTCAGACCCAGGGGGCTTGTGAGGGATAAACAGGGAGGGACAAGCAACGACGCCAGAGTACATACGACACCTCATTTCTCATAAAAACATCACCTGAGACCAGTCGCACCCTGAGTACTTCATATTTAGCTGACAGTATGAAAACAAGTATTCATTGCTAATTTACGTTACACACCATCTGCCAGTCGTCTGAAGTTCATACGACCAACACACACAGATCCAGCATTCATTAGCTGATCAGGGTCCAGTATACTAATGATGGGAATGCAGCCATCTTTAAAGAGCTAACAAAATAAAGAATATAAAAGCAAAAAAAGTGCCAAACATGAAAACCCAGCACACTGTGTTTATCACTGCTCGGAGCCACTGTTGGTTCTTTTTTATTATTAAACCATTGTACGTGAGCGCAGTAGAGTAAACATTGGACTTTTGAACCAGAATTAATCCGCTGTAAAACACCTGGAATATATTGCAAAAGCTGTTAAGAGAAACTTTTGAAATTGTGTGATTTAGTTTTGGAGCTGTAAAAGAATTAGGCCATTAACTTTAAAAGCATGAGAGAATACTGAGTGGCAATTTAGCACTGGTGTCCTACAAACTTGTACTGGCTGTAACATAGATTATAAGTAGATAATGACACTAGTTTAAAGAGTGGACACATTAAAGTGATACCAACCTATTTCAATAGCAACAGGAACTGCAACATAGCATGACATCTGAAACAACCCGACTCCATAACAGCAGACCGCCACCATCAGTCACATTCACAATAGACACTAGTGAGGAAGCCAAAGAGAGCGTAGAGCCGGTAGAAATGCAGTAGAGCAGGGATTCCCAAACTGTGGCGAACGTACCACTGGTGGCACACAAGAGCCTTGCTGAAAGACCTAACTATTGCACTACCACTGGCCCAAGCCCTTCACTTAAAAACCAAAACATTATCATTTGATTTTAACAGTCGGTTATTAATTATACACATCACATTAAAAAATGAGTTGTTAATCATTTTAATATTTTAGAAATAAAACGTGGATAGACGAGTAATGTTAATGTTAGCTAAAACAGTCACAGTCGGACTCCTCAGTTGTTGACTAAAGCAGAATGAGTGGAATTTTGAAATGGCTACAAGGTCCAAAAAGCAGCTTGTGACAATGCTTTTGGCAATGGCACGTAAGAGCTACAACAATATTGCATTTACCGTCACAGGGCCAGAGGAGCAGACAAGGCTGTCTATAGGGCGGGGGGGGGGCTCTTTCATTGTTACATTGTCAGCATGTGCAGTGGGAAGTGGTGCTTGGGAAATGTGTTTTGGTACATGGTCTGAAACATTTGGGAACATCTGTAGAAGGTCAGTATGAAAAAAACAAAACAAAGTAGAAATATTTTGGGTTTCACAACTGAAAATCTGTTGCTAGATGGAGGGAAGAGAAAAGTGTTGGCCACAAGCCAGGTTGGGAAAGAGATTTTTAAGCATTTGTTGAGTTACTTGCAGATAACTGTTTGAAATATTAAATATGTAGATTAGAATGTATCAATATCAATACTTCTATTAAGTGCACATGCAAACATTTGAAGACATAATTAAAAAAAGAAAAATCATATTTCTGGTATCTCTAAAGTAAAGACTTGCGTTGTATTATTGTAATATCTGAAAATGAAAACAAAACATCCTGCAGCTAGAAAGAGTTCACTGAAGCCTCTGGACACTGAACAGAAAGATTTCAAAAACACCCATCAGTGTGGATCGACTTGGTGAGTGAGCACAGCAACAACACCGGGGAATAAAAACATGCGGAAGGAGTTTTGTGTTCCTTATTGTTTCCAGCTGTTGGCTTGTTCGGCTGGAGAAAAAAAAAAACTAAATTGACACCATAAAGGAGACAGAGACTCTACACTGATAATCCATTGACAGTCTTGCTTGTTTGATAACTTTATATTGTTAGTTGTTCTTCACCAATAGGTAAAATGAAAAGAAGCACATCATATGTTCTTCATTAAACATGTAGGCTGATGGTTTATGCTCGGCTGCAAAACTGGCACTCAACAAACCAGCAGCAGCAGCTGGTATGTGACTGGACGAATGAGATACAATTTAGAGTATGAAATAAGAAGAGCTGAATTATTAAACTATAAGATATAAAATGCATCTTCACAAGAGCTAAAACCAGTGACACCTCCAAAACCTCTAACAGCAGAAAGTATTATATTTTTGTGATTACAATTCTTACAACCACTTGCTCGTGTGACCACTAACCTTGCTTAAAAGATTTTATGAATGCAAAATGATTAACTACCAACCTTGACTTTGCATTTACATTACGTATGTGCCAAAAGAGATACGCACAAGATAATTCACTATCTTTCATACAATCGACTTCCTCCAACTGTTGCCAATTTCTGAAAAACTGCAACTGATAATTCCTCAATAATTGGGATTATTAGGCAAAGCAGACAGACTAATGCAACGATGAGATTTAATATGCAAATCTTCCCAAATCACAAATCAGTCCTCGGCTACTTCACTGTGCAGGCACTTTACCTGCACAGTACCACTCTTTCCACATATCATATCTATATCTATCTATCTATCTATTTCACAATAATGGCATGGGTTTGTATTGTTTGAGAAGCCATTTCAACAATCTCATAATTATTGAAATTGCACTGCAAGCAGGACTTGATTCAACTTTAAGTTATATCTCAATTCACGTGACTTCTGTGAATCTCATTTTGGAAGCCAGTCTACTCAATAAACAATATACTAGGGTGGAGAGTTTATGGCGGTTTCCTCCTCCACTGCATTTCTTATCAAGGGCAAACTGTCAGGATATTTTCTCCCCCAGTTGACTGTCTCCATGTCTTCTGCTTCAGCAAGCACGAGTTAGCAATATATTACGCAATATGAACTCACTTCATACTATCTGAGCCCATGAAGGGTTTTTTGTGAAGGTTAAAAGAGTAAAGTAGAGCAAACAAGCGAGATGGTTGACTTCTGCTCACTCCCTGGTT
>CALSCE010006740.1:0-10175 GCA_943593645.1 Bovichtus variegatus
TCGAGGTCCCCGACCTTCACTGCCACCCGTCTGGCAATGTACCCGACGCCAACGGTTCTTCCTGCGGGTGGTAGGCCCACAGGATGGAGAGGGGGGGGGTGCCACGGGCTCCGTGGCAAACCCGGCCACCAGGCGCTCGCTGACGGGCCCCCCTTCTAGGCCTGGCTCCAGACGGGGGCTTCCTCCGGGCAGGGTCACACCTCCTCTTTCTTGTTTTTTCATTGAGGTTTTTATGAACCATTCTTTGTCTGGCCCCTCGCCTGAGACCAATTTGCCATGCGAGACCCTACCAGGAGCACTAGGCTCCCGACAACACAGCCCTCAGGTTCATAGGAGCACCCAAACCCCTCCACCACGGTAAGGTGATGGTTCTCGGAGGAAACTTCTGGTGTTTTATTTGAAAGCCTGACCACTAGACCACTAGACCAGGGGTCCCCAACCACTGGGCCATGGACCAGTACCGGGTCGTGGATCATTTGGTACCGGGCCACACAGAAAGAATAAAACATTTTTTTTTTGTGTTGGTATCATATTATATATATTACAATGTAATAATAATATAAATAAAGCGCTTAAAATAAAATGGAATTATGTAATTTACTTTATATATGTAATAATTAAAATATATGTTTTGTACTTTATTGAGTGTTTTGTTATGCTTGCATCCAAACAAAACTGTTGGAGAAAAAAAAGTTCAAGTCTGGGCCAGAATAAAAGTCAGGACCTCCTCACAAACACCTTAACTTTAGTAAAGTTGAGTAGCTATTGGGATCTTAACAGGTTCAAAGGAATTCACTGGAGACGAGAGTTTTTATTCTTTAAAAACAGAGACAAAAAGCCGGAGTGAGCCTGAAGATACACTAGCAGTGCCTGTGCTTGTATACTGTAATCCTTCCCCATTTTCCACCAATGAGGACAGGGTATGTGGGCTATGTCCCTCCTCCCATTTTCTTCGGGATCATTCCTGTCTGCACGTTTATAATGGTGTCACGTGGAAGATGGTCTCACCCCCTTTAGCAAGGCTTGTTATTGACTCCATTATCTCTGGGATGTTCCGTGTTTTCCCACAGTGACTTCATCTCGACAGCGAGCTCATCTGTTCTGCTGACAATAATGTTTCTGGGATCTCTGGTACTTTTCCATAATGCGCTCATCATGAGCTCATCTCTGATTCCCTTATATCTGAGGTTCTTCATACTTTCTTTTTTTTAAATCCTGGTTTCATGCACAATTTCTACTTTTAACATTAGATAGATACAAATAATATACTGAATACACTGACTGCCTGTTACTATACTGTATTGTATTATATCATTATATCAGAAGACATTTTACGACAGCAAAACAATCACATAACATCAGCATGTCCTTATCTAATATAAATTACAAGAAAGATCATTTAAAATATGAGGACATTATTGCAGAGCATGTGCCTGGTATTCATAAAAGAAGTGTTTTCTTTTCATTGTTCTACAAAGACAATTAAGGCATGAATTTAACGTTTGCAGTTTATACACATTAAAATATCTGTTAGTTTTAAAAGAATATTGAACTGTTCTCAAAGCTCACTGCTCACCCCACAAGTTTTTCACAGGCAATATGTGGGGACAAAATGTAGCAATGCTCACTCTATGATAAATAGTCTTTACATTTAAAGGCACTGAAATGTGAAAGCTGGAAAAAGGCATTGTCATGTTGCGTCATTGGTAAAACCTTCGGTTGGCCTTTTGCATGAAAGGAACACTAAACTTCACTGACGTGTCAGTAATTTCACAGAGCAAGCTGTGCCCTAATCAACTATTTAGTAATGTATTATGTAAACCAGAATAGTTGGTTGATTCTTTTTAAGGTATGATAACATTTTTTAGAAAGGGGTCCGTGGTGACGCTCAAAGTTCACTGCACAGAAGAGGAGTGGAGTTCTGTCTTCTCATGTTGAGTATCCACGGCTCCGGCCTGTCGGGATCACCTGAGGAAAGCTTTACACAAACAAACGGATATGTAACGTAATATATGTTATGTTACAGACTCATTTACATGCACACAATACAACCAAAATGACTTCAATGTTATAATCATGGGCCTTTTTCTGTTACTGTTCTTTTTTTTTTGCATTTGCTATATTCAATTATGTAACACACACGATTGACATACAATCACTACGTTCTGTAAGTGGAAAGGACAAAGAAGAAGAAAAAAAGCTATGCAAGTCACACGTAACGACAAATCAACAATCAAATCAAACGTTCTGTGTCAGTAAACGTTACGCCACTTTGCACAATTCCTCCTGACATGCAGGCATTAAGCTATATGTCAACGTTTCAACCTACAGCCGATCACAACCAGTCGGTTTCTGGAGTGTAATAATATCAAAATGCAGTTTTAGTAATAATATGATAAAAAATTATTAGGTTTGGCTCTGTGGGCTGTCCAATCTGACGTTAACGTTACCGAATAGCCTCCAGCTCAACCAAACCATATTGGAATATCTAGGTTAAACGTTATTTCCGGAACTATACGTAAATGTGATATTAATACAAAATACACACACCTTATTGTAATGCTAGTTGTACACACGGTCCGTTTATAATATAACGTTAACGTCACCTAGTTCCGTTACTTAACTAACTAACTCAATCAATCAACCAAAGTTTATTTATCCAGCCAAACATCAGAAATGACACATTTGTCTCTGGTGGCTTCACAGACTGTACAGCATTTGACCCTCTCTGTCCTTATGCCCTCGCTGTGCACAAGGAAAAACTCCCTAAAAGAAACCCCATAATCAAAGGCGTAATGTATGTTAGAAAGCTCAGGGAGAGACCGAGGAGGATCCTCTCCCAGGACGCACAGACTGTAATAGATGTTGTGTGCCAAAAACAATAACATGGACGTCAGGCATGACCACGGCAACAGGCGCAGCCACGATACAGACATAATCTTCAGCAGTGGCAACACCGCCAGAAGAGAAGCAGAAACTCCGGGGATGATGAAAAATTCAGAATACGGACCAGGAGCGCAGCACACTATAACAAATCAAATTGGCTGTATTGTTTTGCAGGTTGGGTTTGAAAGAGTAAGACCAAGGCTTGGGAGTCTTCATGTCTCAGGTTTCAGTCAGACAGATATGAATCAATGAATATATGAATGAATCTGACTATCTGATAATAAATCATTCACTGGTCCAGCTTTGCATGGCAGAGGTCTGATGTTTAAAAGTCGACTTTTCATTTTCCTGTTTTGTTGCGCTATTGTTTTGATGTCTTCTGTTTACTTTGAATTTAATAAATCTAACTATGGGGTTTTGGGTGGGTGACCGCCCTAATGAAAGGGCAGAGAAGCGTGTGAGACTGCAACTCCGCCTCCTGGTCTCAAATCTGGACCTGTATTTTCCAACCTCTCACACATGCCTTTTGTTCAAAAGTATTATTACTCTTCATTTTAAGACGTCTCGATTAAGTTTGGACTTTGGTTCTCCCATTAGCATTGTTATTACAGCTGTGCGTCTTTCTCAAAGGCTAACCCAAGGCTAATAGCTTCAATAGCTGGCTAAATACACCGATACCTGCTCATTTGTACTAACATAGAAATATTACATTACATTACATCACAGTTCATTTAGCAGACGCTTTTGTCCAAAGCGACTTACAATAAGTGCAAACAATCATGAGGATACGACTCTAAACAGCGAGAATCTTGCAAGTACATCAGCTTCAAATAGGTGAAATCATACAAGTGCAGAACAAAAGCTTCAAATAAGCCAAACCAAAGTAAGAGCAACAAAGAGAAACAATAGAATAAAAATTCAACCTTTAGCTTCAAATAAGCCAACCAAGGGCAAATAAAATACTACAAGAATTTCACTTACCGAAAAAAAACTGGATCACAGACTTCTTGGACGATCTGTTTTAACTGCACAGCAAGCCATATTTTTTATCCAATATTTGCATGAAAAATTCTCCAAAAAGACACCAAAATCACAAACACGGCCGAGAGGTCAAGTTCTGTGCCTGGGATAAGCTAGTCTTTTTAATATAAATAAAATGGGTAATTTATATAAAAATTCAAGCCTCTACAGTTGTCATGAACGGGGATATTAGCTATAGACCAAAACCGTTTTTTGAACCAGGCTGTAAACATGATTATTTCTGCTGTAAAGTTGGGCTCCCTTTTGAAGCCAGCCTCAAGTGGCTATTCGAGGAACTGCCGTTTTTGGCACTTCAGCATGGGATTGACTGCTCTGCCCCGGAGTTTGCTATGTTGGGATCTTCACAGTATGGAGATTGAGCTATTGAACTTAATTTCCCATCATCCTTCGTGTCAAGACCCTCCCTCACTTCCTGCAACCTGACGTCCCTTTTCGCAGGTAGGTTTGAAAACTCTGCCGATAAAACCAAAACACGCGCCTGTGGAGACCACGACACTGCCGCTCTCTGATCACCAAACTCTTCTCTTAATGGCCGAGGACGCGAGCAAGTTTGAAAGTCAACAAGTTTGAAAGAACTGGAAAGGTGGGAACAATTCTGCGGTTTAAGAAAACTTTTCTTAGAACCTCTCAAGAACAAAATAAAAAAACTTAGATCGATGTTGATGAATGTAATCTCGGAGACACGTCTCAACATGTGGACAAACAGAAGCAGAACTATCTAGCTACATACCACAAGAAGGAAGGAAGAAAAGTATGGTATTTGGACTGACCCCTTGAAGGCTCGACAAGTTCAAAGTCTTACAATAAACCAGGATTAAGTTACGGCTCCCTCGGATCACATCTCATCAGTTTAATCAAGAATGTTCTTTTTATCCACTGCAGGAACGTTCCTGTTGAATTTGCTTAGCAGCTGTAGAGCGGGCAATTACTGTGAGGAGCTGAGGCAGTTTGACACAGCCATGTGTTGCATATCTTGTGGGTGCATGGGTTTAAAATGTGACCTCTTACTCTCCATCCTGTTGTTTTGAGCTTGTCTTTTTCTTTCCTCTCCCTTCCAACTTACTGCTCATCAACCTCTGCATGCCCCCCCATCCTCCCCTAATACATTTCTTTTTGTTTAACTTTCTATAGCTGCTGCTCTCACTTTTGTTTGACTTTGTTAAACAGTGTGAAAACGGTTTCATTCGTCAAACCTGGATAGATTATTTCTGTCTTCTGTTTCTCCTAACTTGCCGTCCTCTCAGGATACTGATTTCAAATCAATTAGCATCTGCCTCACAATGGATGAGGCAACAAAAGCTGCTATTGGAATCGCCTTTTTTAAAACTTTTTTTTAACGCCGGTCTTGCAACTGTGTCTGGGAAAACGAAATACCCAGAGAATTTGTGTATAAATACAAAGTGTATATCATATAATTAGTTGGGGAAATCAGCAGGATTCATTCATTTGTGCTGCTTTGGAAAACTATTTTAAGATATAGTTGGTGAACCACAGCTACCAGAATATTTTTATTCTATATGTTTTTTTATATTTATTTTTTTTTATATATATATTTTTTTTTTTCATCTATTTTTTATCCATGACATCCATGGAGATGCTTCATTGCAGCCTGAGAGAAAGTCATGGTGCGGAGGTTAAAGCCAGCTGGTGCAGAGTTTGGAAAATGAAAAGAAAGTCAGTAAATAAAGTTGCAGGTGATGAATTAATTCATGCATATGACCTGTCAGCACCATCAATAGTTTTCATGGAACCAGCAGAAGAAGAAAAACTCTCAGATACACACATACCTTATGTTGTCATAGACACAAAATGATAAATTGCTGTTTTTCATGTGATTCGGTAGAAAATTATGGCTTTTTATATCCAAATATTCTTATAATATAGATGTGCAAGAAGGAGGATTGAAGCTTTTGAAGACATGAGCTGCATAGCAATGACTCTTTTTCGGCTTTTATTAAACACTTGATGATTTAAAGTGAGACAAAAGAATTTTCAAAAGAGAAAAATAACACATAATAAATCTTACACATGACAAGTTCAATTAATAAGCATTAAAACACACCTCTCCTTGATTCAATACACTCAAAGGTTTTTCTGTTTCAGCATTTTGTGTTCCTGTATGGGACGTAGATTATGAAGGTTGATGTAAGCAACCTTTGTGTAGATATTGCTGCACAATGGACATTACTTAGACAGTTAGCTTTACTTTTTCGACAATTGCAAACCAAAGTACAGTAAATAATGCTATAATTAAATGTAATACACTAATGAGCATTTAATATTATCCTGTCATTTTCATTTGTGGCCACGATGACCTTCGTACAGAAAGAGTTACTCGAGTCTGGCTTTGAAGAACAACTTAACACCCTTTATTTAGGTTGAACACACTGTTGACAAATTAAATAAATACTTTTCAACTGAGAACCACACATTAAAGAATGAGAAACACTTTGCTCATGATACAACTGTCATACAGACATGTTAAAGTAAGATAATATTTAAAACTATACCCTTGAGGTGCCACTCCCTAAAAACACTAAAGCCATGTAATCAATCAGAGGAGGAAGATTACGAGAGACGAAACATGATAAATATCTTCAAAAAGTGGCGTTGCTATATTGTATAATCCATTGTGATTAACAAGGATTTCTACAAGGACATGTTGTAGGTAGCCAGTGGGAAGAAGTAGCCAGGTATGGGGGTCGGGGGAGAAAAAGATTTGGTTGTAAAAGCCAAAATTTGGTGTCCACTGGCACATTCTAATGTTACTATTCCATCATACACACTGATCTTAATTATTGCATAAATGAACTTGCCTGTCCGTTTGCACACATTTATTGAGTTATTTTAAAAGGAGAATTAGGCATCTTGTGGGTTTTAGCTCACACAGTCTGTAAATAGCTATTAATATTTAAAACCACACCCTGATCAGAACTTTTAATATTAGGAATCTTTAGACCTTATTCATTATTATTATTATTATTATTATAATTATTATTTATAAAATATTTTATTGACACCTTCACTGTAAGGTTTATCAAATCATGCCACAATAATGGTTAATGTAAAGAACGATTATTCATTAATCCATTTTTGCCTTTTATATAAAGTACAGGCGAAGATGGACATTAAAGGGTGAAAGAGAGAGGACGACATGCTGATTTGAGCCCGGGCCGCTGCAAGGACTCGCTCTCTGCCCCTTCACTGGAATTTTCATCAAGTTGCTGCCATCGGTGTTTTCCAAAGTAGCCCGTCTAATGAGCTTGTCCCGTCTGTGCAATCAATGCAATTCTTAACATGTTTTGACATCAATTATTTTGCTAATATATTCTTCAAACACCGAAGACCACTCTCCATTCTCTACTTGGCAGGACACAACCATAGGAAAGTGCCAGGTCTGCCAGATGGCCAGTCAGCCCTGATGGTAGAACAAGATCCTCATGGTTTTGTCGATGTGGAAATAGGACATTTTACTCAAACAAAACCAACACTAACATTTAGTTTGTTCACGCTAAGGTGTTAGTAGTAGTGGGAGAGTGCCGTTTTGAAAATAAGAGTTCCTCTGAAGTAGTCTAATCATCTGGCCGTCAACAAGGAAGACAGGTATCACGGCGGCGACAGCCGCAAGAAATGGATCTGTTTGCGTTTGTTTTTGTTACATGGGAGCGATTACTCTCTAAAATGGGGAAATAAACAAATTTGTCATTTCACTTCAGACATGTCATTGTGAGGGAAGAATCCTTTAAGACCACTGTGTCTATTCGATCAACTGCAGGATTTATTCAAGGAGAAAAGCCTGGGGGCCTTATCAATTTTAATGTTGTAGGTCTATGAAGACGGCAGGTTTGCTTGAAAGGTGATATTTATCACTCTTGTCATCAGCTTGTCGAGCTGGAGATTGGCATCTTTATTGATCCGAGGCAGCCAAGATGAACTCACCGTCACATCAGCAGATCTTCTGTCAAGTTAGTTTCTACTCACAGCTACCAGTGCTTTGAGTGTTAAAGGGATTCTTTTCAGACGATAGATAAGGGTCTCTTTGCTCAAGCACTCGATTAGTGTGGGTTCAGGAAATGCAAAGATGTCTGGAGATTTGTGTTTTAATGAAAAAATATACCTTTGGATTCCCTGAATCAACAGTCTGTAGGAATACACTCTTTAACATGCCTTGTCTTAAAATGTCCTACACTTCCTAGGACACCTTTTGACAGCTCCAGTCAGTGTGTCTGGACGTGTTGCGTTAAGCTGTTGTACAGAGGGAAAGTGAGATGTTTTAGGTACAAACTTCCTCTGTAGACGTACGGTGTTCAGACTAAACATGGCAACTCTGCCTCCCTAAGAATTACGTTTTTTTTAATCAAAAAACAAGTTACCGTAATTTCCAGACTATAAGCCGCTACTTTTTTCCCACACTTTGAACCTCGCAGTTTATACAATGACGCGGCTAATTTATGGATTTTTCCCGCTTTCACAAGCTTCATGTCGCCAAAAAACTGAGCACCGTCACATAATGTGACGTAAATCGAGCGCGCTCAAACTTCCCATTCATTACGGTAATTAACTTTTTTACGAAATTTCTCGGTGTTTCATTCAGTGCACCAAATGAACCTCTAAAAACATTATGCCAACCTTCAATTGCATTATTAGTTCTTGGAATGTCTTCAGCAGCGGACATTATGAACAGCGGACATTTTAAACAGCGGACATTATGAATGGTCACGATTCTGATTACGGTAGTCATTTTGTCACCCTCATCATGGCAAAGACACGGAGAAAGGCATATGATGCAGCTTTCAAGTTGAAGGCGTTTAAAGGCCTATTTATTTTTGTTCCAAGCCATGTTTCGTTAAAGCCTGTGTAAAGTTCATTTGTTTCAATGTACTGGTAGGCACCTGCGGCTTATAGACATGTGCGGCTTATTTATGTACAAAATACATATTTTTTAAAAATTCAGTGGGTGCGGCTTATATTCAGATGCGCTGAATAGTCCAGAAATTACGGTACATGCTGTGAACATGGAGCTTTTGTGGCCCCTGGGGGACCAGGCTACTGGGGCGGTGGCCCCCTTTTCACATTTGAGATGTGTGACCGTAGACATTTTTCAGATCTGTTTTATTTAGCACCTGTAGGTCCACTGGGAATTGACTCCTCAACTATGGTGATCAGATACCAGACATGAGAACTAAATGTGATATACAAATAAATCTCCCAATAATTGTATTCATGCTTTCTTTATAATATCTGAGACAAATAATTGCATACTGTAAATAAAAAAGGTGTTTGGACTTCATTCACATCAATGTTCCTTAAATGTCAGAATTCAGACTCTAACCTTAAAGCCTTTCCTCTGAATGTGTATTGTCTCTCTCCTTCCATTAAAGGTGGCTCAATCAATCCTCTTGTGTGATAGATCGACAGCGTAGGAGCTGATAGTTTTGAGAGAATGACAAAATGACACACAGAGCACCTTAAAGCCAGCATGTAATGGTATGCTCAGGTAATCCTTTTAAGCTCTTTTTTTTCCCGCTTACAGATTTGAACATAAGTCAGTGCACACCCCAAAGTTTGTCTCTGGTCCTTCTCCCATTAACCTATCCTGGATGTTAAGCCTAATGTGAGCACTTGAGGATAATAGCAGGGAGGATCAGTGTCTGTTTGAATGAAGGGTGAATGGACGATGCACATTTGCATGCCTGTGGGTGCTTGATTTAGTTTGGGTCAGCGGCAGAGCCAGGAGTTAATTTAGTGGGGGGATCCAAGGGAGGTCCAGTTACTTAACGACGGGATAAAAAATACTGATTTATAATTTGGTTTACCAACCCTTATGGACAGCAAGAAAGTGCATCAACACTAGGACCGCCAGTATTCCAACATCCCCTACAGCCCGGTAACTGTGTGCCAGACCGGCATATGTAATTACATTGTTTGTGTTTACAAGCACATCAATAATGCATTCGTTTAAAGAAGTTATTGGAAATAAACACAATATCGCAAACTTTTCCATGTCCTGTGCCGATTTACAATGTTTAATTAAAATAAAAAACATGTGTTTTGTGTCACGTATAATGTGCATTGATTTATTTACTGCTGCTGCTACAAGTCTCCTGGCCAAATAGACTCATTTGCTTTACAATGCTAAAATACAACTACACTTATAGTTGTAGCATACTATACTGTAGGTAGAAGTTTGCTGTATACGACTGTGAGCGGGTGCGCTCACACAGGGAAACTGCGGAGGGAGAAATTAG
>CALSCE010006751.1:0-10516 GCA_943593645.1 Bovichtus variegatus
TTTAACTATAATATTTAACTGTAATATTTAACTGTAATATTTAACTGTAATATTTAACTGTAATATTTAACTATAATATTTAACTGTAATATTTAACTAATATTTAACTGATATTTAACTGTAATATTTAACTGTAATATTTAACTATAATATTTAACTGTAATATTTAACTAATATTTAACTGTAATATTTAACTGTAATATTTAACTAATATTTAACTGTAGTATTTAACTATAATATTTAACTGCAATATTTAACTATAATATTTAACTGTAATATTCAACTGTAAAATTCAACTATAATATTTAACTGTAATATTTAACTGTAATATTTAACTATAATATTTAACTAATATTTAACTGTAATATTTAACTGTAATATTTAACTGTAATATTTAACTAATATTTAACTGTAGTATTTAACTATAATATTTAACTGCAATATTTAACTATAATATTTAACTGTAATATTCAACTGTAAAATTCAACTATAATATTTAACTATAATATTTAACTGTAATATTTAACTATAATATTTAACTGTAATATTTAAGTGTAATATTTAAGTGTAATATTTAAGTGTAATATTTAACTATAATATTTAACTGTAATATTTACCTTGATGTCGTCCAGGTGCAGCAAACTTTTCCATCGAGACTCCGGCAGCAGTGACAGAGTCACAAGCTCCGCCCCCAGCTGCTCAGCTGACTCGTACGCATCATCAAACTCCTCTGATGTCACTTCCTGTCCCCCCTCGTCCGCCGCAGCACCCGGCAGCGTCTCCTCGGCCGGTTGGAAGTCAGCTGGGAGGGGGCGGAGCCCCACAGGCCCACACAGGCTCTTATTGGTCCTGAGGGAGGAGAGCTACACTGTGATTGGCTGCTAGAGATCAAACTGTATAAAACTTGTTCTAATATTACATTTAAATAATTTAGAGTAAATATTAGTTTTTGTTGTTCTTAATTCTGTCAGGGAGCTAAATAACTTAAATACTGAACACTATTAAAATCCTGAGAGCTGATTGGTTCACACCAGAGGTAAACGCCCAGACTGTCAACATGAGCTGTCACCAGGAAGTCTCCGGTCGGCGACAACGACACGCCCACCGGCGCCATGGCAACCAGGAAACAGTCGACGAGACTGAAGAAGAAACATGATCAGTGACGAGTTATTGATAATAATCAGAATTTAATTCTTGACTGTTCCATTCTCACCACCCAGATGGGAGATCCCAGGTGCGAATGGTGCAGTCCATCGCCGCGGTAACCAGCCAGCGGCCATCAGGGCTGAAGGTCTGATGAGGAGAAAACAATATTAGAGCTGTTAGCATGTTAGCTTATATTGAAGATCACTGGCAGGTTGTTAGCGCGTTAGCGTTCCTGGACCCACCATGTCGTTGATGTTGCCGTGGTGACCGGAAAACTTCCTGACGACCCGTCTGGTTTCTATGTCGACCACCAGCAGCGTGAAGTCATCCAGCGCTAATGCTAACATCCCGCTAACATAAAAGAAACAGAACAACACTGTTAGCATGCTACATGTAGCATCGTGCTAACTGTTAGCTACGTCTGTGTGTAGCATCATGCTAACAGTTATCTACCTGTCTCTGTGTAGCATCATGCTAGCTGGTGCAGCATGTAGCTTCAGCTGCTCCTCCTGTTTCCTGCTCTTGAAGCGCCAGAACTTGACCAGCCAATCAGAGGCTGCGGTGAGAGTCAGCTGGTTCAGTGTGTCCGTGGCGACGCCTCGCACTGCCCCGCTGTGAGCTGGAACAGAGGGGGTGGTGTTAACGACGGACAGAGACACAGAACGGACCAATCAAAGACCAGAACAGGTGAACACACCTTTTTTATCATCACCATAGCAACCGCGGTGCAGGCCCGACTGCAGGTTGTAGACATCGACACGGCCGCACGACGAGCCAATCACAGCAAAGTTGCCACAGGAAGTGATGTCAACAGCCTGGAAGCAGAGACAGGAAGTCACGTGACCCGAGAGAACGCAGGAGCTCAGAGAGACAAAGGTTTGAAAAAGAAGTTACCGTGGCAACGCCGGTCCTGTGAGCGGCCGGCGGCTGCAGGTGATGTGCTCCCATGGTGCACCGCTGGTAGTTCCACGTAGTGGTTGCTAGGCGACCGCGATGACACGCAACAATGCCGTCCCAGTCCGACTGACGCGCCGCAGCTGACAACCATCAGAGGAGTTTAAATGAGACATTTTCTCTATGGAGCTCAAACTCAAAACTTCATTTTTTGATTGCTTACTCACATTTTACTTACTTTAAGTAAAATTACTCACATTAACACGATTACTTTTTAGAGATGTGATGTTTAAATGAGGCTTTATGTGATGTTTAAATATGTAAATGAGGCTTTATGTGATGTTTAAATGTGTAAATGAGGCTTTATGTGATGTTTAAATGAGGCTTTATGTGATGTTTAAATATGTAAATGAGGCTTTATGTGATGTCACTTTTGGTAAATTTAGCAGAAATCTACAGACAAAGCGATTAAATAAACTCTGATCTGATGTTTTCTTTACTCTGACAGAAGACGAGTTGTGGAAACTAAATAGTTACTAATACTATATACTATACTCATACTAAATCTCTAAACTAACCAGTAGTGTTTCGTATTAAATGAGACTCTTTATGAGTTCTGCGTGTTCAGTTTGTGTTGCGCCCACCGCAGGAGAACGCCGTGATGGCAGGAAGACGCAGCTGCTTGTAGGACAAGCCCTTCTTCTTCTTCTGTTCCTTCTTCTTGTTGATGGAGCCTGGAAAACACAGAAAGAAAGAAATAAAGACAGACAGACAGACAGACAGACAGACAGACAGACACTTTGGTGAGACGACTCATCTTTAAAATCACATTTTTCTGAACAGAGTCTGGCTGGAGGCTGAACTGACCGTGGCCCAGGTTCTTATTGAAGCGCTCGTGGACGGTGGAGAACGACTGCAACGTGCCGTCCTGACCTGCAGGGGCAGAAAACTATGAAGCCGACTGGAAAATATGAAATCTTTTGATTAAATAAATTAATATGAAACCAAATGAACAGATGAACATTAAAAGTTAAACTAAATTGAAATTATTAGTAAAATAAAGATTTTTTTTTTTTAATAATGGTTAATATCATGAAGTTGTATAAAATAAAAGACATTAAATGATGTTTGTTTACCAGCACTGAGGATGTTTTTGCCGTCGTTGCCGTGGTGATGGATGGTGGTGGGCGGGGCACTGTGGCCCTGACGACTCCGTAGCAACCGGGCTCCGCCCCCCTCCTGGTCGAATATCCACACCTGAAAATGTTTGATTTATTATTAATAAACAATTAAATCTATAAACACAAATAAATAATTATTAATATAAATAAAAGGATAAGGTATGTATGAAAAAGATAAGTAGTTTTATATTATTATTATCATTATATATAGTTTTAATTTCTATATTCTACCTTGATGGCGTTGTCGGCTCCGTTCGTGATCAACAGCGGCTCTCCGTGAAGGAAGTTTGCCGCGGCGACGGCTGTGCTGTGGGCGTGTCTCTGCTGAGTGACCAGCTGATGGCGCTCAAGATCCCAGAATGCAATGTGGCCTTGAGGACTGCCGGACGCCAAGATGGGAGGACCATCTGACAGACGGAGAGACATGAAGAAAGCATTACGGCGTGTCAATGGCGAGCTGCGTGTCATTGACGAGCTGAGCTGCGTGTCGATGTGGAGTAATTTCATGTATTGACATTTTTCACCTGTGGCTCCTGTCATCAATAACAAACATCTGGAATAATTTTAAAAGTCACAGTGTGTAGACGTGTGTGTGTGTGTGTATTTATCTGTGTATAGATGAGTGTAGTTATCTGTGTGTAGATATCTGTGTGTAGATGTGTGTGTGTGTGTGTGTGTGTGTAGAAACATGTTTATGCCTATGTTTATGTAGATGAAGGAGCTACACTCTTAGCTTAGCCCTGATCCACCAAACTCCATTCAGAAAACAAGTGTTTTAAGAGCTGCAGACCTGATGAAACATGAACTCAGACTTTCTACAAACATCCTGACAGAGTTATTTCTGCTTCCTGTTGATTCTTTATTCTGATTAAATCACAGAAAATCTCTTTATTTTAGGTTCATACTGCTGTTGCGTTTGGTGACCATCACGGCGTTGGAGACTCTCGCAGGCAGCCGTACCTGTTCTGAAAGCGAGCGAGCTGATTGGTCCCCAGTCCTGCGTGAAGCTCATCAGCGTCTCGTCCAATCGGATGTTGTGAATGATGATGCGTCCCGTTGCCGTGCCGACACCAACCACGTCCACCGCGGGACTCTGGGAAATTTAGTTATTATGAAACAGAAATGTGCATTAATAATCATTTACTTTTCAGAATAAAAGCACTTCAGTAAACATCTGTTCACTTCATGAATTAACATTTTAACGTTCATTTCTTATGTTATTTAGATGCATTCAAAATTAAATACTTTTCTACAGTAAGGAAGTGTTTTTAAATACAACAAAAATATATATTTTGTTTGTTATTTGTAATAAAAATGTTTTTATCGACATATAAACAAAAATATGTTTATAAATAAATGAATAAAATAAATAAATAAATAAAGAAGTGGCAAAAATAAAACATTTTTATCAGTACAAATACTTCATTAGGCTTTTATTATTATTATTATTATTATTATTATTGGTGACTAACCTGCTGCAGAACTGTGACTCCTGCCGACCAGCCGGGGAACGTGAACAACAGCTTACTGAAGACAACAACAACAACCAGAATAAAATAATATATATTATTATTATTATTATTATGTGTGAACTTCTTATTTCACACGTTTCTTTGATGGGACCTCTGATGAGGCCATTAAAACGTGAATATGTACAGAAGTTGTTGTGTCCATTAATCCGAAACAATTTAAGCTCCGAGATGATTGTGACGGATAAACTAATATTTTTATATATATATATATATATATATATATAAATAATAATTCAAACCCTACATTTGGAGCCAAAGTAAATCATTGTGTTCTGTCAGGAAGTTAAATGGCTCATAATTCATCTCATATCTATTTTATATGATGTGAAAACATCTGGATTTATTCAAGTTTCTCACCAAAAACTACATTTTACAAGATGACATTTGAACACATCGTGATAACGTTATAATTGACCTTAAGCCAGTACACATTTTTACCAAGTAGAACCTGAACGCACCATAATGTTCCTCTATGGAACCTCCGTTAATCGATGAGGAACAGAAATCATCACGAAAGTGAAATGACTTAGCTGATGCTAACTTGTTAACATGCTAACCTGGTCTTGATGTTCCAGAGCTGCAGTGCACCCTGGGAGCTCCCGAGCAGCACCTTGTTCAGGTAGGTGCTCGGGTGCATCATGGCCGACACGTCGAAGGAGGCGGCGTCGAACTGCAGCCGCAGGTAGATGTCTGGGAGAGAGAGAGAGAGCAATGCATGATGGGTAACTGGACAGGTAGCGTGAAGCCGCAGACTGTGGGTGAAGCCCCACCCACTCACCCCCCCCCTGCACATCCCACACGATGACATCACCGCCACCATCAGCTGAGATCAGCTGATCGCCCAGAGGAAGCAGCAGACGCACTTCCTGTCTGTGTCCATGGTAACGCATCACCACCTGTACGGAGAGCAAACTGGGTCAAAATACATTTTATCCTCTAATTTCTCTCTGGTTTTCATATTTACACAGAAAATATAAAAACCCAAAAAACAAGTTAAAAAACAAACAAAAATATATGTAAAGCCTTTCAAAATAGAAGAACAAAGGTTTGTAAAACGGTTATTTTCATTAATCTGCAGATTTTTCTCTACATTAATGTTTTGGTTATAAAGTTAGAAGATCGTGAAAAATCTTTAAAGTCTTTAAATTATGAAGGAAGCAGCCAAAATTATTTTATTTTAAAAAACTTGGATTGACCGCCAACGCATAATAAACAAGAAATGTATAATGAAAATACAGAAATAAATAAGGAAAAAATGCAAATTAAAGTGAAATATATACATTTAAAAATGTTTTAATACATGTTAAAAAATGCATAAATAAATGTAAAACGAAACAAAAAAAAAATAGAAGGGAAGATTAAATAGTAAAGTAAACAAATAGGGTAATTAATACAAAGGTAAATACAGACAAATAAATACAAATATTAATTTTTGGTACAAAGAAAACTTTATGAATCTGAAATATTTGGGGAGGATTTTTCCATCCAATCGTTGCAGCTCCAGTGTTTAAATAAAGTTTTCTCACCTCTTTGTTGCGGGCGAAGGCGCTGATAAGTCGTCCGGCGGCGGCGAACACCAACATCCTGTCTGCCGCCACACAGCTGATGTCATCTGACAGGCTGTTACCTAGGCAACCACCACAGCACATCATTAACAGCCAATCAGAGAGCAGAACTATCAGCAGCATCACCAGTTAAAGAACATTTAAATGTTTTTAATGTTTTTAAATGGACTCACTGACAGCGACGATCCCCAACCTGTTGACCTGGAAACCATCAAAATCAAGTAAATTAATCAATACGTTGATTAATTTATACGTCAATTTATTGATATGAATAAATAGAACAAGTTATGATACATAAATAAAAAATAATAACACATGAATAAATAAATAAGTTTGGGGAAATGAATGGGGGGAAAAATACATAAAAAAATGTGTAATGTAAAAATGAATAAAAATAAAGATACATTTAAATATAGTAAATAAAATATACACATTTAAATATAGTAAATAAAATATATGCATGTCCTGGCACTTTATTCCCCTCATGGGGACACCGGAAGGGGCGGGGCTTCGGCAGGAAGCAGCGCGTTCTTATATTATGTTTATTATTTTACATATTTTATTTACTCTGTTTTTAAGAGCTGCCCTGTCTCGACGTGTCAATAAAGTTTTGATTGATTCTGGACCTCTTGGTCATATTTAACCGGAAACAGCAGCTGACATGAGAAATAAGTATATATACAAATATACAAACATATAAATATATAAATATACAAACACACTCACATGTATGTACAGAACATGTGTAAATACATATAAAGGGACTTTCTTACATTGTACGTGTGGAAACATTGACCGACCGCCGTCACCACGTAAAACTCCCGGTGCTTCTTGTGGTACCGGAGCGCGTGCGGCACGTGGTTGGAATAAAGTCCCAGAACCCGGAACCCGGAGAACAAAGAGCTGCCGCCGCCCGGCATGTCGGGAAACACCGGAGGCTTCACCGAATAAACACGAAACGAAGGAAAACCAACCGGAGACACGACGAAGCTGAGCCAAGAGAGAACACATGGAGGAGTGACCCGGAACTGAGTCCGACTGGAAACAAGCAACACCAGCAGGAAGGTTCCGCTCTGCAGGAGCGAGTCGAATAAAACACATTCAGAATTTAAATAAACTCAAACTAATAAACACAAAGAAAATCTAGACTGAACTATTTAAGGAAGAAAAACGTATTTCTTCATTATTATAATTTTATATTATATTTATTATTATATCATATTATTATTTATTTATTTATTTCACCAAATTCTATGTATTTCTTGATGTAAATTCATATTCTTGTTTCTCTATAGCATTTTGTTGAGTACATATATTTTCTTATATTTAAATGCTTTTCATTAAAGATTTCTTTTTAAATACATTGCCGCCTTTCAAAGAGAAAAAGAGAAGTAACAGTATTTATTAAGGTACAGAAACACGATAAATTAAGTTTTTAATAAATATAAAATCTTTATAGAATAATTAACTACAATTATAAAAATGAACTAAAATTAACCTCAATTATAATAAAAAATATTAATATTACTAATAATCCCATAAGGGGAAGATAGAGGAAAAAGGTTAGCAAAATCAAAAATAAATAAATAACTGGATAAACAAATTAATATTCCATTAAATATACCAGAAATAATATAAAAATAAATGTAGACATTAATCAATTGATCAAATTTGATATAGATATCGGTTTTATTTTGCTTTATAATTAATTTTCTTTTTTATTAATTACCATATTTATAACATTTTCACTTTTCCCTTTTATTTATTTTTGTTAATTTTTAAATTAATACATTTTTTTAATGATTAAAATGTATCTTTAGCCGTATGTATTAGTTTTTGAATTTTTTTTTTTTTCTGCATTGTTTTCTTTATACAGTTCTTCTGCTTTATTATGCAAACGAGGGCGCTGGCGTTCAAAGTTTGAGTGAAAATATAAATTTATTTGTTTAGCTTCGGGGTGTAAAAACATTTTATCGTGTTTCTCTGTAAATTGCTCATTTGGTTTATTCATTAAATATCATAAAAGTAATAAAATGATTTTCCGTAACATAAAACATTAATATTATATAAGATTTATTAAAACAATGATGAATCTCTACATTCATTTACTCAGTAACTTGTTGATTAAACTGAAGCTTCGTCTCAGCTTTTACTTTATTTCACATGAAAACAAATTTACAGCAGATTTAGATTTTTCTACAACATGTGACATTTACGACAAAATACAACAAAATATAAACAAGTGTTTAACAACTGATCAATTTATTCTTCACTCATTTAATTTGAATATCGATTTAAATATTAATGAATCACATTCATCTAAATTTCTCTTAATACATCTGTCATTTTTACAACTTTATACAAATAAAAAGTGGCATCACGTTTTTAATTTGCAGTTGGTGATATTTCTCTTTTGTGTATCAGAAGTAATATTTTTATATGTTTTAACACAGGTCATGCTTTCACTGCGAGGCAGGAAGTGACACAAACACGTGAGCTCGTGTTAGCGAGGCTAACAGTTTCCCCCCGCTTCCAGTCTTTGTGCTAAGCTAGGCTAAATGTGACCCGAAGCTTTAATGTGAAAGTTCAGACAGGAAGCAGAGGAATGTTGGACTGCTCCTTCAAGTCACATGATCATAACTTTATTTGGAGTTTCACTTTTTGGACAAAATAAACGATGCTTTATGACCACCGATCAGCTGTCACCATGACGACAAACAATATCTGCTGTTGTTATAGCAACAATAGAAATGCACGTGTGACGTGAGCCAACAGGAAGTCGGCCATTTAGAATTTAATGTGCAATTTAGGGGATTTTTGAACCATTCCAAGGCGTTTCATCAGATCCACGTCTTCATCAGATCCACGTCTTCCTCTTTTCAACATGAGGGAAACTTTTTGTTGTCATGGTGACAGATGATGTGATGCTGCGTCTCCACTGTGACTGCTCTAGCCGGCGCGGCCCTCCAGCAGCAGCAGCCTCAGCAGCGTCCTCGCCGCAGCCAGCAGCGCTCCGTGCAGCGCGTACTGCGCCGCCAGCGCTCCGAAGCCGCGGTAAAACCCGGCCGAGCCCTCCTTGCGGCGGATGGCGTGGAGGCAGTCGGAGAAGCCGTCGTACTGCGTGTTGACGGGCAGGACCAGTGGGCTGCCGACGCTCCCCGCGGCGACCGCGCCGTCGGTGGCGTCGATGATGGTGCGAGTGCCCTGCAGGCTGAGGCGGTGCAGCGCCGTCTCCAGAGGGAACAGCACGATGTCCGCCACCAGGGAGCCCGCCCACGCCGCCGCCAGCTCGGGGAAGTAGGCGTCCAGCGGGTTGGACGGGTCTGCCCGCTGCTTCCTGCCCCGCTGGTGCAGCCACAGCGCCGCCCGCTGGACGGAGGAGGCGATGGTGTAGCGCAGGACGGCGTGCAGTGCGGCGGGAAGCAGCAGGGAGCTGAGAGGAAGCAGGCGGCAGCTGTGAGGAGCGCCGACCCCGAGCATCCGAGTGAAGCCTTCACGGAGACAGTCGAGAAGCCCGGAGGACGAATCGTCTCGCACGATCTCGCTCTGCGGAGACACGACAGGAAGGAGTCGCATCTTACAGCAGAACGGATGTTTGACCTTCAACATTTCAGGTTCTTTTGTTTTTTAAACATCAAAATATTCACACAAAATCAATGTTTGTGGATAAAATCAGGAACAAAATAACAATCAGAATATAAAAACATCTTAACAATTTATCAGGTAAATGTTTTGTTGTCACAGGACGCCATTGATCGTGAAAGAATTACTAAATTTAATATGGCAAAATGCAGTTTAGTAGTAGTTCAGAGAAAACGTTCCCACAGCGAACTAATAATAAGAATAAAAAGAATAAAAACTATAGAAATATAAAACATTTTAATGATCAATAATAATTCATAAAGAATGTGAACCTGGACGGTCTCGATGAGGCTGGCGCAGTAGAAAGGAAGAGCCACCACCGCCGTTAACCTGAGACACAGACAGGAAACAGCTCATCTACCATCTTTCACTCAGGAGAAGAAGAAGTGTGTCAAATAAACAGCAGAAGAAGTGAACTAAAGAAACAGTAGAAGAAGTGAACTAAAGAACCAGCAGAAGAAGAAGTGAACTAAAATAAACAGTAGAAGAAGTGAACTAAAATAAACAGTAGAAGAAGTGAAGTAAAGAACCAGCAGAAGAAGAAGTGAAGTAAAGA
>CALSCE010006756.1:0-12622 GCA_943593645.1 Bovichtus variegatus
GACAGACAGACGGACGGACAGGCAGACAGAGATACAGACAGACAGACAGCTACCTCTGGTAGAGCATCACTGTACAGGCTGAACCTGGCTCACCGCAGCTACTACAGTGATCGTATTAAAGGATAGATATGGACAGTAAACAGAGGATTGATCTATCATCAAAGTTCATTATTGCAACAATGAACCAAATAGCTCGCTGAAAAAATATTCTTCAATATTTATTTGTGAAGTGAATGTAATGTGAGTCGATATTTAGGTGAAATAAAATTGTTAAAAAAAACCATAAAGGGTAAACAACAGTAAATCAACTGAAACAATTTGATCCAGTTCTTCTGTATGACGAAATAAAAGCCGACATGAAGCTTTAGTGATTATATTTACTATCCACAAAGGGAAACTAACCCACATGCGTGTCACCACTATAGGCGTGATGTGCACCTCACATCGGTATCTCTGACTTCTAGAAGGATTTAAAGTATTTAATGTGTGTGAAAAAGGCCTGTGGGGTGAGGTTTGGTCTAATAAAGGAATATTTCTATGATATGAAATATTGCAATTGCTGTTCGACCGCTAACAGCATCCGTCAGAGATTCTGACAGTTTAGAAAAAAGTTTTCTGAAATATGACCAGAATGAGTCGTTATGACCAGCGTACACTAGATGGTGCTGTAGGGTTTACATTGAATATTATATAGATACTATACATGTCAATTCCAAATGTTACAGATACAATAAAAACGGTTTAACAGAGACAAACTGTCACTAATGAATAAAGTTATTCTGTGACAAGCATCTCTTTAAGAATTTATTGTGAACTACTGCTCTTATCATTTATATGCAGTTATATGTTAATTACCACTTAATAATCTTAATTCATATGCAATAATGAGATATTCTTATATTGCTGAAAGATTCAAGCTCTTGCTGTTGTGGACGTGTTGAGACTTTCTGATGCTGTGATGTCTTCAGACACAGGAACTGCTTCAGCTGAGAGGCTCAGAAACATTGTTCCTCACAGAAGTTCTAGGTTGTGAGAACAAAGTTGAAAGTGTCCTTCAGAGATACTTGTTCAATGTTTTTATCTTGTCTTATTTGCGTCTGGGGGGCAGGTGTGGTCCCCCTGTAAATATCAAGAGGTTGTGTAATGTACACAGAGTTACATGAGGATTCTGTGCAGATGTGTAAGGTCAGCAGTGTTGACACATGCAGAGAGCTGGCAGGTGGAAATGATGTACCATATAAAATGATCAATTCCAACAAAGCAGCTAAATTGAATCCAGACTGGCCAAATGTTGCCGGTAAGCTTGGAAACGTCAGTCAGTGAGATGTTAGAAGTGCTTCCAAACACAAACGACTTCTTGGAAAAGGTCATGGATGGAGACTGGACTGAAAGGTGAACTGAATAAAATGGTGTTTGGACTTCCTGTTTATTGGAGAAGGTAACCGGCCATAGTTCACAAACTAATAATAAATGAATAAACTCTACAACCAGCAGGAAGACGAGTTACCATGGCATGTCCCACATCCATACTGCATACGACACATCGTACCATATACTGTAGTAATCACAGCAGCTGGTACTATTAAAAAATATACGTTGTTTACAAAGAAATGATTTCATCAGATGTCAATCAAACTGCGGAAAAGAGAGAAAGACAATTTAAGTTTTCTAACATCTCCCAGCTGTGAGCACAGCCTGTATATAAGAAGAGGACAACGTCACACACGGCTTTGTGGACTTTTGAAACCTCAAGTTTTCCGATTTGGCCGTCGGCGTCTTTGTTTTTTCAAGCAAAGTACAACCAACGCTAAACAATTTTTTTTTAGGCGAGCAGAAATGTAACAATTAACTTTGATGAAGTGAAAACACAAACTGTGAAAGGGTTAAAGTTGTAAGATGAAAACACGACCTGTCGATCACAAGGTAGCCCCGCCCTGAAGCACATGCTGTAAAGCAGCATGTGCTTCGTCTATTGTACTCTAAAGGAAACATAAGTTACTAAATGAACATCGTGCGGTGTTGAAGAAGACTTGAAACTACAGAGTGAGAACATAAACTCATCAGGAAAATGTTTACTGAGCTAATAAATCAAGAGAGAAGTAGGAACATTTTCTCATAGACTTCTATACAATCTGCCTTCTTCCTGTAACAGTCGCCCCCTGCTGGAGGTTACAGAGGCTGCAGGTTTCAGACTCTTCTGCACCGGCTTCACGGTTTCAAACCTGGAGGTTGCTGCCTGGCTGTGAGCAGCTCGTCCGATTTCTTTGTGAATTGCATTGTGGGAGAATAGTGAACATTATTCTTTCTGTCTGGTTTGATTACTTCATTTTGTAAACAAACTACATACTTGAGACCTGCTTGCGTGTGTTTGGATTTGGAGCCTTCAGTCCAATAAACAAGCTGCTTTTGAGTCACATGACTGTTGTTTGTTTGTGCTGCTCTCTGCCAGAAGCTGGTCCATTATTATGAATACCATACTGTTACATAATAACAGGCGCTATGTCCTCTCCAGCATCACGCCTTGTAGCAGGGCGTGGCACCTCCTCTCAGACACTTTGGTGCTTTAATAAGTCAACTTTATTCATATACAAGAAGTAGAAATTATTATACATAAAGCAATGTAGGCTGCATTCATGCTACATTAAAACATTTTAATCACAGAACCTGAATCATAAATAATAAGAAAACATAAATCCACTGCACATCAGCTACAGTAGATGCCTACATTATGAATGTATATCACGTTACTGTTGATGGTGAGTGTGTGTAGCCCGTCTGGGGTCACGGCTCGCAGGAAAACTGTGATGGTCCCCCAGAATGCAACAGATAAAGTCAATGTTTTAAATGTGCTGCTGTGTCCCGGACACACACGGTGAAGGATGTGTACACTGTGGTGCAGAATAAAGTCAGTGTTCTCTCTGCATTTACAGAAGGTCCCAAGATGGCAACTTAAAGTAATACTTAAAGGAATAGTTCAACATTTTGGGAAATATATTATTTGTTATCTAACAGCCGGTGAGTTTAGCATAGCATAAAGACATGTAAGCTAAGCTCACCGACTCTAGGATCATACTCAACGGGCGTGTATGAGATTGTTGTCCCTTTTCTTATTTAACTCTGGGCAAAAAAGCAAATCAGAGCATTTACTCCTTTAAGATTTCTGCTGTTGTTGAATAAAAAAATGGGATTTACAAAAGCTTGTATTTACATTATAACCTGCAGGAGATTCATTTAAAAAAATGAAAACGTTTTGGACATTTCTTTATTTGTGTTGGGGGCTGACCTAACACATTGGATTGGTACAGCTTGGTGAAACCAAAAAATGTAAACTGGATTTAGTTAGTGAATGATTTCTAATAATGATAAATGCTGATAAAGACCTTTCCCAGTCAGTCACACTCAGGTGACTCCTGAAAACATGGCGGGTGTCAAGTGAAACGCAGCCTGACCCAGAAGAGTTCCTCCTGTGCAGCAGTACACGAGGAACAAGTGTCAGAACGAGCCGGAGGCTGACAGATGCATTGCCTTTGGCTCCCACAGCTTCCTACTATGTTCCCGTTGGATAGTAATCACTCAGAAATAGTTGAATGACTTCCAGTAGAAATAGCTGCAGGACTATCTCTCTTCAGCTCCACGGACAGTGACCCAAACAAAAGCACTATCTGTTGTTTTCATTATTTTTCTCTGTGTGCTAATGCCCAAAAAAAGATATTTCCCATAACTGGGCCTTAGGGCTTTCAGCAGCAGATAGGGCACTTCAGGAATAACAACAATGTGAAATGTGAACATGGCAGAAGCTTGAGTTAAATAAAGCGCACTATAACTGGAAAGAGGTCGATGAAACTTTTCACCTTGTTGATTAGTTTGTGTGCTTTCATCGGGGAGGTCAAAGGCCGTTGTGTTCACATGAGGAAGAGTCCCGTCATGCAGTGTAAGCTGATGTAACTGCAGGGTATGAAAACAAATCACAGTTGAGACCATCACGCCTCAGCTTCGCACTGCCTTCTGGGAAAATAGTGCCACACAGAAAGCTGATGTATCAAGAGCCATTTTACAGATGGTGACAGAAACATCATTTTCATTATCACCAAACCCATCATCTCATAGCAACTTGTTTCACGTTCTCTTTCCAGGGCTACGTTAGGGATGCGCTGCTGTAATACTCTCTGAATAAGCAGCCTCTCCATGTACTGGGTAACCGGCTTATCTAATATATAATTGGTTCCCTGACAGGGACGACACCAGCGACTTTCTGAGCAGTTCAGAGATATATAGAGAAGTTTACTGTTAATAAAAGTACTGAAGTACTTCAGCTGTGTACAGTTTGAAGTTGAAAGTACTTTGAGTTTGGATCACAGACACATCTCAGACTCCTGTTGTACTGTAAACACAGTGTGAGCAGCTCTTACTGGTTACAGTGTTTCACATGAACTACATATAAAACAAGTTATAATCTGGATTCTTTTTTAAACCAATCATTTTAATCCTTTATCTTTTAGTGTGATTTTTGTTGTATAGGGCTATGAAGCAAAACGCAAAAGAACATTTCTTCTTGAATAGAAAAAGTGTTTTTCATTCATGCAAAAATAAATATCATTATTTCCTAAACATTTTAATGGTGTTTTATTTTGCTGCAGCCTTGTTGCAGCTTTGCCGCTTTGACAACAAATATAGACAATAATAACAAAGACCAACATTTTTGATTTAGGGACGGTTCCAGGACGGTGATGAATAAAGTTATTCTGGAGCTCTGTGTCCAAGTCATACATAACTGTTTAAATAACACTTCAATGAGTGTTTTACCACCGAGGAACCCAGAGTGTGTATTCATGGATCAATGGACAACAGTCACTTGGAAATCCCCGATCAACAACTCTACAACTTGTCCCCTGGACCAAGGCTGTCTCCCACAGGCTGCCTTTGTAATATTTACTACACCTAAAAGCACTTTGGAACAAATGAGACTTGTTTATCAGCCGGTATAAGCACCAACGTGCTCCAAAGAAGCACTCTTTATTAGCTTAGTGTAGCCTTGGTGATGTAACGTCCTCCGGCCTCTGTGAACTTCGACAGTCTGAACAACAACATCTATTTAGTCGGCCGCCTCAATCTGCAGCATTGTGCTCTTTAAAAATGAATAAGTTCATTCAAGATTTCTAACAGACAAACAACCATGAGGAGTCGGATATAAATATCGAATTTCACATTACAAGATGATAAATATTTGTATGTACTGTGAATGTGAGACTGGGCCATGACATGGACCCGGAGTATTCTACTAAAGCAGCATGTGTCCACACAGTACAGGCTCGGTTCAGAACCACAGAGTGAAGTCGAAAGAAGTCCTGCAGACAAACACTGTGAGCTCCGAAACTGGATTTAATTCGTAGCCAAACCAGCCTAGGTCATAAAACAGATTTGTAGTTTAACAAGTAGTGATAACACTGTAGTTTACATCATGTCTAAGATGCTCGGCTCCGTTGGAAAGTCATTGCAGTGTTAACTTTAAGACCAACCTTAAAACTAATACTGCATTTCTCTTTGCTGTATTCATGCTAATTTTTATGGGAGATTTCAGAGACCACAGACAGATCCTACATGTTCCATTTGTAATGGTTAGTAGGTAGAACTGGAAGTAAAGTACTGCATGTTGGTGTAATACCAAAGAAGCTCATTGAATACTGTAGGTCAGTCATTTTTCATTCAAACTGCCGTTACAATGTGGGATAAAATAGTTCCCTCTGACTGGGGACTGGTACGTTCCTAAAGTGCACTTCTGTCTGACCCATTGCATGTCCTGTTGTCAGGAACCAGCTGGTGCCGGCTGTACCAAGCCCATAATCACCACACCAAAACATTTGAGAAATGATACCAGGACACATTTAGGATTCAACACTATCACTGCAGAAAACCATGGATGACGAGGCTGTTTGCTGTTTAAATGACACTTCAATGAGTGTGTTCATGGATCAATGGACAACAGTCACTTGGAAATCCCCGATCAACAACTCTACAACTTGTCCCCTGGACCAAGGCTGTCTCCCACAGGCTGCCTTTGTAATATTTACTACACCTAAAAGCACTTTGGAACAAATGAGACTTGTTTATCAGCCGGTATAAGCACCAACGTGCTCCAAAGAAACACTCTTTATTAGCTTAGTGTAGCCTTGGTGATGTAACGTCCTCCGGCCTTTGTGAACTATCACTGTGGATGAAAGTGGGAGAAGCCAACATCTGCTCTCATCTGGAGCAGGTCATCTATGGTCTGCACATTGAGCCGCCTTCCGCCCCGGCAGCGAAGACCCTCCACTGTGAACCACAGAGAGCAGAGACGTTGTTGAGCGAGGATGACTCCACGTCCCTCCATACAGCATGAGCGTAGAATACAGGCTCCTAGCTGCAGCTTTTTCACGTGTCATGATCTCAGCGCTCCACAGACTGCCCCTGTGACAACTGTGAAGACTCCGGCCCTATCTTACACTTTGCCCCTTCAAGTGTTAGTGTGAAACAGTTTTTTTTTTTTAAAGAAAAATTGTTTAAACACAGTGCTTTTACTTGATCTGAAATCCTGCTGTTGCCTTTTTTGTGCTGGTGGCCTCTCGATCCTGCAGAAATCCTCCTGTATCGTTGTTTATCCTGGGGAACCACAGTCTGTATGGTGTGATCCGGACGCTTTGACGTCATGTTAGGGGGGACAAATGTGAGTGGATATTGACCTGCAAACAGCTTTATGAATGGACGTCGGTGGTTCAGCCGCCTCATCCACTTGATCTCCTCACAATCTGCTCCTCTCGCCGTGTTTCCCTTCACTGCCCGGTTCTCTACAGTCCCATTTCATCAGAGCAGTGAGAGTCAGCGTAAAGCCCAAACGGATGTGTTCACTCCGGGGGGGGCGAGAGGGGGGGGGTGGGTTGGGGGGGGGGGGGGGGGCTTCCCTGATGATGTTGGAGGAAGATTACCGGCCCGCTCTGCCACCTCTCTGCTAGATTACGACCTTCGGATTATGTCTGGATTTATCCAGAGGAAAGAAACGATGTGACTTTTAACCCCGTGTGGCACAGCTGGGATTTATTAAAGTGTGGTGGGTGTGCTGGTCACACAGCTGGGGGGAAATCTACCAAATCTATGACAAGAGACAGACAGTCACTATTTATTTTTGAGTCACAACCTTTATGTTGATGTGAAGGCAGCTGCTAAACTCTTTATTTAAATTGAAATAGTTGCGGCACTTCTAAAACGGTTTAGCACACAAACAGTATTGAGTGTGTGTAATCTGTGCGTGCTGGCAGAGGAGCAGTGATTACCGCTCAGCTCTACTTCCTGCTGGATTAGTCTCCGAGCATCGTGGGTATTGTCACGACAGCGGCAGGAGGATGATACTCGTCATGGGGACTGTGTCCTCTGTCTCTCTGTTTGACACTTTTCAATTAATAATCATGGTTCAGGAAATATTATCATTAGCGGCAAAGCTTGTATTTTGGTGATTTGTGGTCAGTATTTTATCACTGAGGCAGAATTGAAGATATGCTCTTTTCTTTTCAGTGTGACAGTCTGTTAAATTTTAATTTCATGGCTGTAAGATTGTAGCAAAAATACTAAAATGTGAGCCTTGTGGGTAAAACATGAGATCTGACAGGTGATAACAGAGATCCTAAGCAGTCACATATGGGGTCATTATTTTAGATGGTCTGTCAGCACCTCGCACAAACATGTTCCAGCTGATGACCTGCAAAGCTTCCAGGAGCCTCTGCTCCCAGCCGTGATGGATGAGCAGATGAATATGAGTTTGTTCAGACGCACGGACGTTATAAAGCTTGTTGTAGAAACAGTCGGCTATTTGGGGAAATACATCTGTTGCTGCTAAACCCACTTGAGAGGATTGACCTAGCATCCGACAGAAATCCACATTGATATCATACATCTAGGGAAAGAGGTCAAACAAGCATATTTCATAAAATCTTTTAACATCATGTTGTTCAGACGGACAGACTGGGAGGGAATTAAAGCCTTAAAGATTTAACTCTGAACTTGAAGTGAGATATTTTTACTTTGTACAGGCAGCATTAATATACAGCGAGACATGGATAAAACAAGACAGAAAATATAATAATAAGGATAGACCTACTTCATTAATGCAAACATAATTTAATATCGCCATAAAGCAGTGCTGCTCTCTCTGTACGGGTGGAGGTGCCGGCTCTCTCTCTCAAAACACTATCTTAAGAAAAAAATGATTCCGGTCCTTGGGGGTCAACAAGCAGTCAGACAGACACAGTTTGCAGGTCAGATGCTTTCAGTGGCAGCAGACTGTATGTGGGCCCTTGGTGAGATATCAGCCTGAAGACAGTACGATGGGCGCCATGCGTTCATGAAAGGAGCTTCTTACTGTTGTGATTCCCTAACTCTTCCTCTAACCAACCACAGGCACCAAACATGATTGCATGACAGTCTCATGTGGAGTCAGATGGCATGGACGCCTGTATTTAAGATCGAGGTGACGCTGTAGAGACAGAAGGAGAACACAGACCACTGAGGCCACATTAGCTCGACAGACAGAGGGATTCTGTGCCCTACAAGCCTGATTAGAGGGCGTAGTGTTGTTGAGGGAGTGGATTACATAAAACCATAGCACAGTCATTAGTGATGAGGCATCAGATTTAAAGGACTCCACAAACAGTCAGCTTCTTAGAATAATGACTGAAACTCTTATGAAATTGGGAGCCTGTTTTGACACCTACGGTCAAATGGGGATTCTCGTCACAAGGTTCAGTGATGTTCATAACAGAGTCTTATTGAAACAGCGCCAAACACAGAGTGGCTTTCTGTAAATACTTAACAATTCTTCTTCTTTTTATCTTTATTACAGCACGCAGCCTTGTCTTTAAAGGTCCCATGATGTAAGAAGAAGCTTTAAATGGACTGCATTTATATAGTGCTTTTTCCAATCTTTGTGATCACTCAAAGCACTTTACAACACATCAGCATTCGCACACATTCATACTGAGTCAGAGGCTACCATGCAAGGTGCCACATGCTCATCAGAGATAACCATTCACACACACACACACACACCATGCCATGGGGAGCAATATTTTGCTCAAGGAGACTTTGACCTGCTGACTGTAGAGGCTGGGGATTGAACCACTGACCCTAGTGGATGACCACTCCACCTCCTGAGCCACAGCTGCCCATAAATGTTGAGTTCAGAGACTGAACTTCGGGTGAATTTAGCTTTTATTCGATGCACTTTGAGATCAGGGAACCATTTTGGATGAATTAGGTAATATTGTTCCTGATTAACCATTATTATAACATGGAAGACTGATTTAGCTCCGACTCTCGTCTTTTCTGTACCATAATATTTAGTGCATAAAAAAGAAAAATAGTATATAGTAGAGTGAATATTGTATTTGGCAGCCTCATTATTGCTTTACAAAGCAGCAGTAATATACTACTGTGTTATCTAAATGTCTTTTGGCAGCAACTTACTTTTTAGTTCAGGTCTGCCACTTTCATCCACCAACCATCTGTTTTTGTACAAAGCTCCGTTAAAGCCGCAGGACACGCTCTACCCAGCACCAACCAGTGCACAGATAAAGTAAGAATGAGCTAGTGATCACAGTGTTATATTACAATATTATATCATAATCAGTCAGAAAAGTTACTATGCTGCTCCAGAGTGAACCTTAGGTCACCTCTGTCAGCGGACAAATTTGATCCTGAGTTAGTGAAGCACAGAGCTTTTCTCTATGTGTGCATGAAAGAGGTTCACTATTAGAAACATGATTACATAAGAGGACTGGACTGACTAGAGGCTCTGAGAAGCAACATCTTAGGCCTCTTTTATTGCCAAGATGTCCCGGAACAATGAAACATTTGGTATCAGCAATTTAATACCAAAGTCACCACACAAGAGCTCCACAAAAACTCCCCAGAAGAGCTGTGAGCGGTTATCATACAATTTCAGGATCCTGGACGTCATCTGATTTTCTACCCTGACAAGCCCGTCTCTCTATTAATACTGTAAGTGTTGGATTTAGGGGAATTTGGAGACCTCACTGTTGTGTGTTAAAGCAGCCTGCTGGCATAATGATACTGTTGTCAGTCAGGTTCTTTTTCCCAGAGGTCAGAGATCGAGCAGCAGCAAAAAGACATGCAAAGACTTCAGACGCACGGACGCTTCTTGAAACCTGGACTTGGATCCAAACCACCTGTCCCACTCCTGTGTCCCCAGACATACTGCACGCTCTCCTGCTGGCCTGGGACGGAAGCCCACTTGTGTTTCCACTATCTAAATAAAGAAGACAGACACCTAATGTCCTATTACTCATGCATCATAGCTTATCAATTTCTGCATTTGGCTGCATTTTGAAGTGTCCTAACTTAAAGGAATAGAGTTAGTTGATGAGATTTATACCCCTCTCATGACTGTCTGGTAAATATGAAGCTATGCTGTTTCCTACTTTAGCTTTAAAAACCAGACTAGGACCAGCGGTCCTGTCCAAAGGAAATGAGTGTGAATGTGCCATGTTGTGGTCGTCCCCAGCGGAGACAAGGAAGTCCCTGCACTGGCACATAGTTTGGCACATAAACCTCTGTAAAAGTAATGTCTTTACGCTTTGGTTTTGTACGGATTACACGAACAAGACATAATGTGTATTGTGTGTTTTTGTTGCGTGTTATTAAGCCAGGCTTTCCAGTCTTTCTGCTGATAAGCTCACAGGCTGTTCTCACACACTCTTCGTAGCTATACAGACGAAGACGAGCGGAAATTGATTGCTGTTGCTGGAGAACGCAAGAAAAATGAGGAATAACTTGTCATAAGATATCATAGGAACCGGACGTTGAAGGAAACCAGCTGGTGGTTCATGTTTGCTGAAACCTACAGACATGGAAACTGGTATGAATCTTCTCTTCTAACCCTCGGTAAGAATGTGAAGGCCAGTAAGCTCATTTCAAAAAATGTTGAACTATCCCTGATGTGATTGGACAGCAGCTTGTTCTTGGTTAAGAGAAGCAGGTCATGGCTCTCATTGAAGACTCTGTGTTTACTCTGTGAATACTCCACACTTCTGGATTTATCCCTGAATGCTTGCTATGCCTCTAAAAACTGTTTTTTCTTCGTACTATTGAACATCATTGCTTGAAATATATGGAAGTGATATCTCTTCTCCACTCCCCCATACATAAAACCTCTGGCACTTTAGCACACAGATCCGCGGGAAACAGCAGAATAGCCCTGTGTCGGTCATCTGCATGGGAAAGAATTCAGGAGCTATTCCCGCGTCCTTCACTTTCCCATATGTCAAATATCTGATTGACTCACAAGTGTCAGGAACGACCAGGGTGACTGTGTCCCAACAAATCTGAGAAATCCTCCAGATATTCCTGCTTCACTTTGTTATGATGTGATCATGTTGTAATTGGTTGTAAAGCAGTTGTTTGGAGTTTCATGTCACAGTAAAATGTTGATGTGGATTCCAGATAACAACAAACTTAGCTTCTCTTACAATGCAGTGAACCACGACATCTCTCCTGGGAAATCGCAGTTTGTCCAGAACAGGCTATTGCCTTGTGTGTGTGTGTGTGTGTGTGTGTGTGTGTGGGGGTGTGTGTGTGTGTGTGTGTGTGTGTGTGTGTGTGTGTGTGTGTGTGGGTGTGTGTGTGTGTGTGTGTGTGTGTGTGTGAGATTATAACATTTTTCCCACAGCAGTTTCATTGAAAAGGTTAGACCCTGCCAGACTGCTACACATGGCTTACAGAGCTCACACTCTTCCTTTTTCTCCTCACAGAAACGTAAGAGAAGATCGTTTTAAGAGAATGTCCCAATGTGCTATGTTTAGTTTTCTTCCTCCAGAGTAGATTTAGCCCACAGTGTTCATGCTGTTGTCCTCTGAGCATTACTGAAATCTGTCTGTTGAAAGCCCCGACATTTGTGCTTGTGGTGAACAGATCCTCCGTCTCTCATCACAAGACCTGCAGAGGTACACACACTTTTGAGTGAAAACGAAAACTCAGCAGACTTGAAACAGAGAAATGTACAACATAGAAAGCCAATGAGAGATGGATGAGGACAACCTTATAAAACAGTGGAAGCCATAAACACTCACTTTCTGTCTCTGTCCATCACTTCCCCGTCAGACTAAGTGTCCACCGCACTCTGTGCTGTCATTGTTATTAGTCTTCTCTGCCCACTCGTCCCTCTGCTCTCCAGTCTTCATGCTAAATATTAGGCGGTATATCTGTACTGTAAGGAGTTCTGTAATGGAGATCGGGGCCCATGCAGCGCTTCACGGATAGTTACTAAATTGTCAGACCTATTTCCCATTTAATGCCAACGTCAGTGGGTGTGGGGGATATGATGCACACAAGGTGATTTGTTCTTCAGTTACTTGACCTACTCAACAAAACAGGACTTTTTAAATGTGAGGAACACCGAGGAAGTGTCTCTGCTGTCCTGAACCCTCGTCATACAGGACAGGACTGTGGAAATGATTCATGCTGTGTGTCGGTCCTGCCTGGGAAAAAAACGCTGCCATCATGTCTAGGACGAGAGGACATGAGAGGAGAGCGGCGTCTGAAAATAGAGGAGGGGATGACAGAGGAAGAGATGGATGTGCAG
>CALSCE010006763.1:0-10351 GCA_943593645.1 Bovichtus variegatus
GTGTGTGTGTGTGTGTGTGTGTGTGTGACTCAGTAAGTGTGCGCATAATCTCTGAGCAGTCTAACCTTATGATCAAATGAGCCTAAATTGTCAAGGCGATGAACTGCTTCTGTGACTTTCCCCAGAAGCTTTATCACTTCAGGATGGGTTGTTACATCTGGCTCTCTTCCTGCAGAAGCACTCAGAAGTTGATTCTCAGCAGTCAATCTCAGCAAATACTTCAGAATCTGTGAGGACAGGAGGTACAGACTTCAAATTGAGGCATTGTCACACTGCCTTTCAATCTTTTTTGAGAGCTTTTATTAAACCTTTATTGGAAGAAAGAATTTCATCACAAATGTTTTATGTGTGTCACCGACTTTAGTTTATGGTGTTAGGTTCTCACCATTGTAAATTGATCCATAGATCTTGTTGCTATGGCAGACTTGCTGCAAATGAAAATGGGATTTGGCAGCAAAGATTACTGCCAAAGCCTTTGTCTGATCATGATGTGTAATTCCTCACCCCGTCCAGCCTCATTGCCTAAGAGCCCTGATTACCACCATGAATGTAGTATGAATGCGTAAATCTTTCAGTCACAGCAGGACACGGTGCCATTATCCAACACTATGTCAATAGAGGAGACTTGCAGTTAGTAGAGCTAACAGTGACTTAAGCTGTCCCAGCGTAGCATGCCTGCCAGGCTTTTTCCATATGTTGTTGACTACAGACCCCTCTTTCAACATCGCTAAAGCCAGCAGCGCACATCCAGTCCACCACCCATATCTCCTGCACTGGCAGACTGCAGTGCAGTCTAAACAGCCGTCATCCAATGCAGAGTCTGCTGGTATCCAGGCATCACTGATGATTTTCAGCACTCTCTTTTAACCCTTCATTGAAATCTGTTTTGTGGGACAGCGGAAAGTACACCAGCCCTGTGGAAGTAGTCAAGCTGATGTAGTGAGTAGAACAACAGCTAAATTTAGCTTTGCTGAATTAGCACATGCTCTGTCACCTGAATGTAATTGTGTAAGAACGAAGGGGTTTGTTATCCTCCAGAATACTTTAGCATGATGTATACACTATATTGCAACATGTTTTGTGCAATTGGAGAGTATGCAATCACACGTTTGTTTTTGAGGTACTGCCGTCATACTGTATTGACAGTTTCGTATTCTGGGTTTTGATCAACGTAACGACTGCCCTCATTTTTCAGTTGGCGGGGGACCATGCTGCCTGCTGGACATACTGGCAGGCTCAACAACTCCATACACTAGGCTGATCAAGAAACCACTGACACGACTGAAAAAAAGCTCTGCTCCCTGACACTCACTGCACCACAATCTGTCACATCACCACTTGATCTCCTTGATCTCAGTGTGATTCAACTTGCACTCACCATATGGACTAACCTGTTTGTGTCACAATTGCTCCCACACTGTGGAGACCTGCATATGTTTTGAATATTAACGCAACCTAGGAGGATCAATGACATTATTTTTTAAATCCATATAAATTCAGTATACATTTGGCCCAGTCTAGAAGGTAGCTACGTGTCTTGTTCACCCCCAGCAGCAGTACCTCTAATTAGCTCTGATGTAAGCTAATGTGATGCAGCCTGCTGGCCCTGGCATGTGGGTGTAGCAACAACTACAACTATATAAAAGCAATTTGAGGCAACTTCAGGCACAACACAGAGGAATAGTTCACTCTGTCAGTAAATCATGCACAGTTGCTAAATTTGAAGGGGCCAAATTAAAATGCAAGTGGTATGGAGCTGTTTTTAGGTTTGAGCTCTCGGCATAGTAGATCGCTTGAAATACAGCGTAGCATCCTCTTGTATTCAGTGCTATTGCTCTGCAAATGCTGCAGTGAGCACCTGGTCTGGTGACATTGTGTCCTTGGCTGAGGAATTCACACACTCTTAACCCAGAACATCTCCCATTTTTAGACCTGAAACACTACTCAAGTGAGTGGCTTTCAGTGACAGCCAAACAGATGGTTGTAAAATAGGGTTTTTAAACAGCAAGGACAAAAGAAAAAGGGACATGGAGCCTCTCGTATCAAGTACCTATCTTTTAAAAGAAAGATGAGCAGCTCACACTGCTTCGATGACAAAGAGCTGAAAAGGGTCATAATCACACCTACAGTGCATGTAAGGAATTTCCTCATAATCTAGTAGCGGAACATAGCTCTATGTGGTCATGAGACCAGCCGACTGTATCATTTTCCACATGCAGTTCTCCATCTGCTATAATTCTTGCCCATCTCCAATATATAAAAAAAAACAAAAAAAAAAAAAAAACATATGTGACAATGACAACTCACCTTGATTCAAGTACATTTCCGGTCCAGTGCATTTATAAAAAAAAAGAAAGAAGAAGAGAAAAGCTGACTCAGCAGCTTAAGGACTCCAGGGTTATTGGTGAGCGAAATTGTTGCTCAGTCACTTTTCCTGATATTATTTTACTGTTGGCCCAGCAATTTGGGATCTCCATCCTTCAGATTACCACTGCTGTAGGGAGGCTGGTAGAGAAATCCCAGTGGGGAAAGGAACGTATGTGCATGTGTGTAACATCCTGGCTTTAATACCTTATCTTCATGCAAAAATATTGGCTTTAGAAACCCTTTTTTGCTACAACACAAAGGAATTTCACCATGACCAGACAATTGTGGTAGGTCACTCAGTCACTATGGGATGTGTAGCTGGCGGTTTGTGAGCAGCTGCCAGACATTACTCTGCTGAATCAGTCATTCTAGGCCTGGGGTTCTCAAACTTTTTCAGACCAAGGACCACTTAACCAATAAAAAAACACTCACGGACCACCTAACTCCCCAAATATCAAAAACAATAGACCTGCTTACCACTCCAACAGTATATTACACATTACAGGCTAATATTGAGCTTTATGTGACCTTCTCTACATTAAATCAACAATACAAATACGGATTCTACAAGCATTTCATTCATATGTGATCTAAACGATAAACGCTGATAGATTTTACACATCATATGAAACGTAGACTACATTTATTACTGAGTTTATGTCCGAACCTGAACTTACTTATGAAAATTAAGGTTTTTTTCACTTCCAAGCTTTTTTCAGGAAAATTAAGATACATTACATTACAAAATAAAATACATTTTTCTAATAATTCTCAAGTAAAGTGATGTCTAACAAATCATCATGTGACAAAAAATAGAAAATGTTGATATTGTGGCAGGCCACCTCAAACAAAACAAACACTGATGTGATCTGATTTTTATGTGTTGTTAGTGCTATGTGAGAGGAAGAGAGAGAGGATGAGGTGTGTTTGATTGAACAAAATGTTTTTCTATTGTAAAGCGTCTTTTTTAGTATCTAAAAAAAGTGTTTACAATAAATTAAATGTATTATTATTATAATTATTTCCATCAATGCCACATTTATTTTTTATTTGTTAACCAATAATAAAGTAAATATTAAATAATAATGTCTTAGACATTAGCTACAGTATATTTAATGAACATGCCTTTCTAGTTTATTACTCAGTGTACACCGTGGATGTATGAGCTGGATAGTACGTTCAAACAGTAATTTTGGAGGGTTTGTGATCCTCCAAAAAAAATGTATTCACCGTTTTACAACCGCAGCACACAGAACTGTGTTAGTGAGCACGCTTCCTGATCTTCTCAACACTTAGTTACTCACCAGAGATTAAAAAAATGCAGTTTTTGAGTTGTTCCAGAATAAACTACACTGGCCATGTTCATTGTAATAGAAGATTATATCATCCATTGCAACAGTATGGCTTTTTAATGTGTTTTTAATAGTTTTTGGATGATCGCAGAGCTCTATGGGATGGAGGCATAACCTAGGCCTATATCAGTTACAGCCAAAACGTGTTATTAAGATAAATTTGCTGCTTGTTTGGGTGTTTTCATTGGATTTGCTGATGAAATAAAAAGGGTTTTGTGCTTGTTTTTTGTGCTTGTTCACAAATTATCATAGTACATTCAGAACATGATTTGCATGTACGTAGTACAGTGTACTCATTCCTCATACTTTTAGAAACAAGGTTGGCTTATACGTCTCTCGACAGGATCAATTTGGGGAATGGGCAGATGGGAGATAGGCCCACTCATGCTGCCCCTAAGTCTGCCCCAGCTGCTTGGAGATATTACGCTCCGTGAGTGGTGATTATTAGGCCCTCAGGAACACGTCATACTTAGTCGAAAGTGGACCAAAGAAGCATTTAGGGATGAATGCAAATGGATGTGCTTCCTCACACCTACAAATGCACACAGTCGGAGTTAGCCCCTGAGGTAACTGATGGAGCTTGCAGCCGTGGTTCAGTATTCACTCTGCTGGGTCAAATGGGGAATCCTCATTGTGACCCAGATAGGCTTTTTGGATTAAGAGTTGTTAAAATGAGTTATCTACATTGTTTTCTGCTTTATCTTAGAGTGATCATCCCTCTTTATCCCAGTCCTGCTAGGAGACCTGCACTGTGAAAGGGCCTCGTAAAGTTGTCTTGGCCAGTTGAATAGCACTGCAGGTTGACTTTACAGGCAAAAAGGATTTTTTTTTTTTTTTTTATCCTTTTGTTGGGAACCATACATTAGTCATTATACTTTGCTGTGCTGTCGTATCTGTTCTGTATTACACTCTGTCAGGGAATTTTATTTTTCTTCTATTTGACTATAATCTCACCATACTCTGCTTGTTTTACAGGTGAGCCGCGCAAGTTTGACCCAGACTTCAGAGGGCCTGTTCACAACAGGTAGGACACATACTCAATATCACCAGCTTTTTTTTTTTTTTGCTTTATAGTTGTTGCATCTGATAATGTAGCAGTATTGGGAACATTTTTAAATGTATTCAAACAAAATTGCACAATTAAGTCACAGCATTAAAACACTTTGTCGTCACTGAAGATAACAATAGGAAATGTGAATCCATTGTCCTGCGTTATTTTACAACGGAGGCAGAAATCTCAGATATGGATGTCTCAAAACTTAAATAAATTCAAAACTATATGTAAACTTAAATACCACGAGGATTTTGTAAGAAAATGTGTTGCGTTTTTATTCTGGTGAACTGACCGTTTAACTACTAGTCACTATCTTCCAACATCTGATTCTTCCGCGTTTATAGATTTTGTCCATTGTATAATTTTTTTGGCACTCACCAAAGTCGGAGCGCTGATAGATTGATCATTTGTCATGCCACGTTAATAAAGATCGAGGCCGAGTGCTGGCAGCTCTCTCCACTCCACCACACAGATCAATGGCCATAAGTCAAGCTGGTGGCTGGAGTTAGCCCAATGACACACACTATTAACCAGCCAGATACACCCAAACAGATGTAGTCCACACATTGCCGGGGCTATTGAAGGGAGATGTCTCCGGTTTTTCAACCAGCAGCGTAGTAGCACTTCTCCTGGTGAACTATAGCCTGATTTCTGCCTCATGAGGGCAACTACTTATTGTTCACACCATGCCATCATTTCTATATTATATATTTTAAATAGAATACAAAAGGATGTCCGAGGAAGATTCACATGAAATTGTCAATGGATGTGATCATTCGGGGACTTAAAAGTGAGGTCACATGCCAAAAAAGATTGAAAACCCCTGATGTAAAAAATGATGGTGCTTAACAGATTGAGGTTGAGGATTTTCCCTCCAAAAATAAATACATATTAGATATTTAAAATGAAGTCTACATTTTAAGACCACCTGATTTCTTTAGCAAAAAGAAGAGCAGAATTTTGCAAGAAAGCAAAAAAACCTTTGAGGGTGTCACCACAGGCCTTGTTTTATTATTTAGTAATTTTTTGAGGTAATGTAGACTCTTATCTCTTTTATGTTCAATGTCAGTTTGGCAGGCTGCTGTGAAGGCAAGTCCTCCTGTGCCTCTTTATCCCACCCTCTCCAGCCCATTTCACTGCTACAGTTGGGTGAAGGCAACAAGGATACTTTGATGTTTCTGTGGCCCGGAGGCTTTTCTTAATGAGAACTGGGAGAAAACCGTCTCTGTGGTCGTCTTGTTTTCATGCAAGCTCGGTGCCTTAATGTAGTAACTGTATCTGTGGTTTTCAAGTAGTCCTCTAAATGACATACACAAGTGGACATGGTGTAATGTTAATTCAAACTGGCTCCAGCTATAAACGATATAATACACAGATATAATCTGTGTAAAGAAAAAAGAAGATTAGCGTTTACGACTGCACAGCCATATTGCAATGTCGCAATGCATTTCATAGTGTCCTGTTAAATGTGCACTCAGAAGCACATTTAACTACACATCAGTTGCTCGCTGCCATCACAGCATGTTTGACAACTTACCTATTTGTCAGAAAAGCTGCTCACTTGAACCAATGTCCCTCTTGGCTTTCATGACCATGAGAAATATCCATGTATTGTGCAAGTATGACCCTCCCATATCCCTTCCTGTTAATGTCTGTTACAAAGCAGAGACAGGCTGGCAGATTCACACCACAGTGGCACCCATGCTATGCTGTGGCACTGCTGCCATCTGTGTCACCTTGGCTCACATATAACACTAACACAAAAGTTTCTAATTGCACTGACTGAGCTTCGAGTAGCGATTTCTTTTTTTCTTTCAAAGCAGCTGTGCCTGCCAGTACAGTATACAAGCCAGGCAATGCTCTGGTCCCTTTCCTCTTCACATCTGAAAAGGCCAAGTTGGGGTCCAAATAGATTCGCAGTTTTGGATGTGGCCTGCTTTTCTGAGATAAGAGAACGAAGCAGAATAGTTTTCACTTCCCTCACTTTGTCGGCTTCACTTCAACACTCACCTTTGCATGCTTCAAAGGTGACTTTGTATTAGCACTGTGGTGCTGTGTGTGCACTTTGTCTTAATAATGCAGTCGTGTCAATATGAGGGAGTTGGGAAACAGGACAGATCTACAGTAACACTTTGCGATGGAGGAGAGGCAAGGTCGGCTTTAGACCCCCACCCCTCAAATCTCCCCTTTAATCATCTATGATGTGTTGTTGAGTGATAGCTAACTTATCTCACAGCTAAATTATGGAGAGGGATTCAACGGCGAGGAATCCAACCATTGCCATGGCAACCCTGACAGCTCTTCCCCTCGTTCTTTTTTGAATGGAATGAAATAGTACTACCTTGTCTCCCTTTGTTACTAATATGCACAATATCAGCAGTAGCTTTGCTGGAAGTGTGGCAGGTTGTCTTCATAGTCCTCATATTCACTGTCAGTGTAAAACTATTATCTCCCGAAAATAATTGCTGTGCTTTCGGGGGAAAAAAGGTTTATACCAAGTCCCTAAAGCCATATTTCATATAGCCACCAATTGCTCTTTTAGTCTTTTGTCATACAGTGTCAGTGTCTGATGTGGGAAGTGTTTCCCGAGAATACAGAGCAGATGGTCTGGGTGGAGATGTCACATTTTGAATTTACAGGTATCTACAGTCTTAAAGTAATTCAGATAAGGAGGGTGATAATAGAGTCATCTTCTTCTGAAGTGAGAAACGAAGAGAATAAGCAGCCCTGCTGGGACAGAAAACAGTCTCAATCCTCTATATTGCTAAATTCAGAAAACCAATCTACCAGGGCAGCCTGTTAACATAGATTGCAAGCTTCACTGCAGTTATTAATACAGGACCATAAAATCTCTTAATTGCAGCTGCACTTGCAAACAGTCTTGGATTATGCATAGCTGACCCTAAATCTAAGAGGCTGCACTGAGCATACAGTTTAGTTATGTTGGTTTCTTGTTTGCGTCTTCATGTAAATGTATTAGTGTCTATTTAAGCTATTTTATCGCTCTTTGTATGGGTTGATCCTCAGCTGATATCCTCTGCGCATCCGTGCTCTAATCTCTCTTCGCTGTCTGCTACTTAATCATGAAATTGTATTTGGAGGCTGAAGAGCAGCCTGTACAGAACTATGTAACCATGCTGCATACAAAACAAGGACAATCCACTCTTCAAAGAACTACACAGAGGAAACACTGTCACATCTCTGAGCTCAGGCCTCCTTTTGACATTGGCTTCACTCCTCTGGATGAAAGAGGAGAAGGGTTGAAAGCTGGAAGAGATGAGGGTCTCAAGTCAATTTGTGTAGCGTATTGCGTTAGAGGGAGGCTACGTATGTCCCTTGTATGGTACTACTGGGCACAGTGGATTGAACTTGGCTTAATTCAAGGCTGGGCTCAGTGCTCAATAGTCTGAATAGTACTGAAAGAGGGCTAAGAAGGGCCTGGACTGACAGCTTCTCTCTGGGTGGAAAGGAGGGGAAGAAAACTTGTTGTGGGAGAGAGACGGTAGAGAAGAAGAGAGAGAGAGAGGGACTCCGTGAAGCTGCTTAAACTAGCCATACTGTGGAGAGAGAGGCAATCTTCAAACGGCTGTATCTGTGCCTGTGGGACAGTTAACTCTGGGGGGGATTCAGAGTCTCATTAGAAAGTCAGCAGACCTCCACTACAGTTTCCCTGAAAACGCAGTATACAGATGATACTTTGTTATACCTGGTAGCAAGTGCTGCACCCTGATATAAAGCTCTAACTCACTTGCCATACATTGGTTCTGTCATGAAAACATACAAAAAAAATGTTTAAACACAGAATTGGTTAATTGTTAAACATACATTTATTTCTCCTTGAGATGAGGAAAACTCCCAATTCCTTCTGGGGACGCATTAGTGTTTGTATTTTTGTCATGATACTGATTTGTCAAAGGCATTTGATAAATAACCATATATTTCTCTTGTAATCTTCCCTGTGTCACACACATCTCTTATTTGTTGTTGCACCCCAGGAGCTGCACTGATGTGGTTTGCTGTGTTATCTTCATCGTTGTCATCCTCGGCTACATCGCTCTCGGTACCGTGGGTGAGTTTGACACATTCCTGCTGACTACAAGTTTCACACGCAGCCACACACACAGACATGATGTGATATGTTCTGGTCTGGTCGTGAAGTGAACAGTGTCTGCTTATGACAATAATTTGACAAAATGTTTAAATTTATAATAATAAAAAAAAAAATAGAATTTAATTTGAATGAAGCTTTCTATGTTTGATTTATTCATAATCTCATGGTCGGCTATTCAACAAAATGTCTGATTCTTAAAATTGCGGGGGAGTTGAGAAATGCAGCTCCCCAGGAGAATGGGCTAGTCTTTTAATAAGTGGGACGTTCACCACAACATGCAGCTTGTATGGCTCACTCTGGCAGTTCTCGAGGTGTTCGTGCTAGTAAATCTGTTTTGATGTCTCTGTCGAGTTTCTTTGTACTGGATGACCAGTGATTCCCTCCGGCTCTCATTTCATTCAAATTTTGTAGAAGCTGTTAAGTTCACTTGAGTGTGACAAGAAGTCCACTTTGTTTGCGACCGACTGAGGCCATGCAGACTTATGACTCTCCCAATCAGCGCTCCTTTTCTCTCTGTCTTTCTTTGTTTTCCTTTTCCTCATTTAATTATCCTTCCCTTCTCTCTTTCTGCTTTTATTTCTCTAATTTTCCCCCTTTTTTCATACTGTTTTATCCTGCATACCTGACTGCACATTTCTTTCCTCCCTCTTTCACACACACACACACACACACACACACACACACACACACACACTCTCACACACACGTATGATATACATTACAAATTAGCGGGAAATTAAATTCCAATGCTGTCACCAGAGTGCCGTCCCTTTGCCAGCTCGTTGTCAGCGGAGTCACGTGTCAATCTGGGCAGGGGAAGGATTTACTGTTTCCCATTCATTTAAAAAGAGCAGGAGCCATGACAATGGATGTGACTTCAAATGCACACTGACATGTCTCCAATCAGCTGAAGAAAACTCTGTGCTCTTTCTTTATAGTTCTTTAAGTTTCATCATCCTTGTAGACTGCCTTTGTTTTGCGGCATCGCGTTCAACACAATCCTTCATTGACTGGCAAGGTGAAAGGCCTGCTGTTGTTCAGGTTGGGCAAACAAATGAAACACAAGAATTGCTTAGTAAATTGAATTTCAGGGTTACTGCTCCTATCTAGACAAATGGAACAAAACAAATGTAAGTGGATTGATTTGTTTTGGGTTTAGTTAACATGCTTACTTAAAATACTCCAAATAGATTTCCATTGTTGTGTGGTTAAATGTGATGCTTCTTATTTTATCCTTGGTGAATACACACGGACACACACGGCCTTGGCCTGATGAACTAATAGATTTGAGGATTTGATCCCTTTTGATTTACTGTAGGACTTACACACTCTGAGACTAATGGCATGGGTCATTCAGTCTGAAAAGGAGGGTAATGTGTTGTGTGCCTCAGTGGGTAGAACAAGTCAGTAACACTGCCGGTTTCAGAAGTGTGTGTCTAGTACGGTTACACATGTTAAAATCCATGC
>CALSCE010006767.1:2793-10293 GCA_943593645.1 Bovichtus variegatus
AAGAAGAACGACGAGAAGAAGAACAAGGAGAAGACGAAGAAGGAGAACCAGGAGAAGGAGGAGAACGAGGAAAAGAAGGAGGAGAAAGAAGAAATATGAATCTTTTAAGCTCAAAGTTCTTGTAAAAACATTATTTTTATAATCCTCCAGGAAGGAGTCGGGGGGGCGGACCTGAAGTCCTCCAGAGTTTCGTGGATCATGTTCTGGATGAAGTGGATCTGCAGCGAAGTGAGCGGAGCCGCTCCCGCCTGCCCGACCACCTCCACGATGTTCTGGGAGAGAGAGGAGGAGACGGCCGCCGACAGAGCCGGACCTGAAGGTATAGAAACAACTAATAATAATAATAATAATAATACATTTTATTTGGAGGCACCTTTCAAGACACCCAAGGACACCTTACAAAATACAAGAGATAAAAACAGCAGGACATTGAAAGGGAGAGGAGACAAACAAAACCAGAGATATGGTGGAGACATATGAAGAAAACAAGAAAGAGAAGAGGGGGGGCGGACACAGAATGATGGAAACTACAGAGAGTAGCACAGTTTGAACACATCTTTATCCTTCAGTCTTTATCCTTCATAGTTTGACTTTGAGGTACTTGTACTTCACTTGAGTATTTCTATTTTCTCTTACTTTATACTTCTGCTTCACACCGATATTTTACTTTTTACTCCGCTACATGTATTTGAGACCTTTAGAGTATTAATACAGAATATAAATAAACTATTATCATCATTATGGGTGGGGATACCCAGCATTATAAAGTGTTGACATTCACCAGCTAAAACATTAAAGTGATGAACACATTAATGTTCCAATAATTATAATACAATATATATTATTCTGCAGAATGAGGACTTTTACTTTCAGTACTTAAAGTATATTTTAATGGAAATACTTGTGTACTTTTATTGAAGAAACATTTTGTATGTAGGGCTTGTTTTCTTGTAACAGAATACATATATATTTGATATATTATATTATATTTTGATATATAAATATCTGAGTACTTCTTACACCACTGCAGAAAAGTCATTATATTTAGTCAAAATGTTTCTTAATTTAGTCTTAGCCCTGTGTCAAATGTGCGTGTGTGATATTTTGGTACAGTTTTTTTAAACTTAATTTTGGAATTTTTTCATCAACTGCATTGCGCGTTGATGTGCTCACAGCTCGTGTTTAGTGCAGTCTCTATGACCAACATGTTTATTTATAGTTTTTTATTAAACATTAACAGCATTCGTGTCTTGCTGTACCTGCTGCGGCAGGTGGAGCTCCCTGCGCAGGTGATTCGTAGCTCAGCTGAGCTTGAAGGCCATTGGCTCTCCTGAGGCCAAGCTCCGGCGTGAAGAAAGACGCGGCTGTCTGCTGCGACGATGTGGGCACGGCCGGCCCCTCTCCCTCCAGGCTGGAGCTGCTCGCCTTGTCCGACTGTCAATCAAGAGTTGATATATTGAGAGATATATATATATATATTCAGATTACGGCTGACACAATATCCTATTTTCACTACCTGATCACCGTATTATTTTATATATCTATAAATAATAATAATAATAATGCTATCATTCAAATTCATCTTTAACTTTCTCACCTCCACCAAGGTTATGTTTTCAAACTACGGAAAAACTTCTGGTCCGATTTTCATGAAAGTTGGCAGAAGCGTGCAGCACGTGCCGAGGAAGAACTCGTAAAACTCTGGCGCTGATTCGAATCATGGGGCGGATACACGCATTGTGTCACTTTCGTTAACATTGCGAGAGAGGGTATTCGTGCTGCATTCTGGTGGAATAATCCGAAAAATTTGTTCCCGCCTGGGAAACTTAACGTGACACAGCTATCAACGTGTTGTTCTGAGGAGCATGTGAATGCAGCAGGTCTGCGCTCTCAGAGTGACTTTCCACTGAGTTTTCTCTCTTTTTTGACAAATAATTACAAAATTACAAATTAATTACACTCAAAACACGAGAGTATGGAGGTGGAGCGTCTGTAACCTGAACTGTACAAAAAGAACACTTACACGATATTATCATATGTGTATCAACAACATGAAGATTAACCTTTCATTTTTTAAATATCACGGTTATCGTGATATTATGCTACGTCAGACTGAGGTCAGAGGACAGCACCTTTCTGGGGTCACATGGCTCGGCTGCAGCAGAGAATGGTTCCTCCTCTTTGATCGGGGGAGGGGTTTGGAAGACTGACAGCGGGCTGTAGCAGCGAGCTGCAGCAGCTACCAGAGGAGTCCCCAGAGGAGTCTTACGGTGCGAGTTCACCCCTGAATGAGAGTCTGAAAAAAACAAACATTTCAACCATCTCCATGAAACAAAATATTATTCTGAATATGACAATATTAACACCAACTGTAGTATTTTTTTAAAATCTTTTATCCTTTTTGTTTTTTTACTGTTAATTGAATTGTGATATTGTTTTTCTTTATTTAATTTTTTTAAATAATAATTTTACTTGGATTCATCTATTTATTTGATTTATTTACTTGCTATTATTGTGTATTTCTGAACTAAGTATTTTTGAGTTCATCAGGGTTTCTACAGCTTCATGAAAGTGAAATTTAAGACCAACTTTACAATAACTAAAACTGAAGAAAAGAAATGACATTAATTACTTCGGGTTAATATTTATTGTAATATAAAACATGCGAGTGTGATTAATATTGTGACTTTGATACGGGTCATATATTATATTTAAAACGCACATTCTTATACTTATTGTGAGAGAAGCTTTTTCAGATTGAGACATGTGATGTGCTGATATTATATATATATATATATATATATATATATACGTGTTTATGGCACGTTCACAAGATGTGCCTCCGCTTGTGACACGCGGCTTCCGTGTTCACGCCTCTTCTCGTGCAGAGCCGTCAAAAGAACAAGTTTACACACATTTGCACAATGCTGATAATACTGATAGAAGTATTAAATACTTGAAAAATCTTCCTTTAAACGGTAAAAAAAACGTGATTAATTTGCAATTAACTATGGACATCATGCGTATTTAATAAATATTTGAATCAATTGACAGCCTTAGTGTTTACCATTGAAACCTGAACTACAGATCTGTTTATGCCCTAAGAAAATGTCATTAACAAAACTGTAAAGACAAAAAAAACATGCAGTAAAACTTGAAGATTGTAGGTTTGCGTGTCCTTTAACAACAGTAACAGTGCAGTGAATAAAGTCCAACCTTCTCTGACCGGGGAGAAGATGTCCAGACTGGCCCGGCCGACGACCTGCTGACCCTCCCCCTCCCTGGACAGCATCTCCAGACTGGTGACTATAAAAACAGAAACATAAAAGCGTCAATGTCGGTCCAGAACCAGCAGCATCTTTCAAACCACAAACTGACTTCCTGCCGTACCGTGTGTTCGTCCAAAGGGTGTGTCGCCGCTCGTCCCCGGGATCCGAGAGTCTGCACAGAGAAGAGCTGAAGGTTTCACTAAAACAATAATCTACAGATATTTAAACAGACGGTGACGTTTTAGCGCTGAACTTTTTAAGGAAAAATTTAATCATTCAGCCTGCTTTTATTTATACAAGGCAATACTTCACTTCTTTACACAGGATAAAAAGGTTATAAAAGTGTTCAGAACTATCAATTAATCAATCAAACTTTATTTATATTGCCCTTTTCCAACAAATCAAATGCACTTTAAAGTGCTTTACACACAATTGACAAAAATGAGGATGTTATAAAGTAGTAAAATGTTAATTAAATTAAATTAAATGGAATAAAATAAGTCATAATGATCAACAGTGAGGTGTTGACGTAAGAAAATACAGCAAAATAAATAATAGACGATTGTAAAATAAGTGTTAAAAATAAAGACATAGTATTATAAAACACTAAAAAGGGCAGATTTAAAAGATTTTTTGTTTACATTAAAAAATTCTATATTTTCTGCTAAGAGTAATGAAAGTCACAAAAACTAAATTATATTAAGAAAGCACAAATAAAAATGTTAAAAGATCCAACATACACAAATACTCACTGAGCACCAATTGTGTATTAATCCGCAGCTGAAAATAGTCCCCGGCAAATGCAATATTTCCACCTGTTTAATTAACAGTTTGCTAAAAAACTAAAGTGTCCAGATATTTTAGGAAATGGCTCAGCTTTAACTTTATATTTCTAAGCTGTTAAATGTTTTGTTTTCAGTACATTGTCGCCTTTGGTCTTTTTGGGATTTGTTGACAATAAGTAAAATACATCAGATTTTTCCTTAAAGTGATAAATGCTTACAAAAAATACAAACATTGAATTATAAATTCTTGTGTTTTAAGATGTTTAAATCAAGTCAATAAATTCTATATAATTATACACACAGATGGTACTTTTCACCGTGACTTTATTCAAATCAGGAAGTTTTAAAAAGGGTCTGACCTTCCCGAGCAGGAGAGAAGACGTCCAGGCTGTTTCGTCCAATGCTGCCGAACTTCTCCGCCACAGGAAACTGCTCCAGCCCCAGCTGGCCCTCAGCCACCCGGGACATCACCTCTGCAGCAGCGCCCCCTGCTGACACCACACTGTGAGCACTACATGTTGATTTCATGGGTCTTAGTCCTGCGTCTAATGTTATTGGAGGTATTTATCATATTTTAAACTGAGTTCTGGTTGTAACGTCAGAGTGTGCGTCGTTATCTCCGGTGTGAGGCGTCACTAATGAGGCCACGTGGAACCAGGAACTGTGTGTATGTGCATGTGCGTGTGTGTGTGTGCGCCCACTAGCCTCCACAGCACTTCAATTGCGTTTTCATCTGGATGGAGATTTTTATTAAAATTTTGAGAACAAAAGGAGGATAAAACCCCGTTTCCAGAATTGTTTACGAGGCCTTAAATGTGTTGTTTTGTTTGACAAACATTCAGTTTACAGGGATATTAATGTCAGAGATGGAACCTAAGAATGTGCAGCATTTTTATGTTTTTCCTTTAAAAAAACAACATTTTTTTTAATGTATCTGTCAATCCACTAAACGATAAATCAGCTGTAATGCAATGCAGGTGTGATGTAAAGAGACCAATGAGAGGAACCCACCTGTACCTGTCACCTGTCTGTGGGGGGCGTGGCCTGTGCCGGGGGCGGAGTCACTCTTGTTGTTCAACAGCTTGATTGAGGATCTTTTGACAATCTTTGTGGAGCCCAGTTTACTGGACTGGGGCAGGAGAGAGCAGATCATTATTGATTTGAAGTCTGAAGTTAATTTAATAGCTCCCAATAAACACAATCATGAGATTATGTTTGTGTAAATTGGTTGTTTAAATCCAGTATTTCCACAGATCTTCATGAGAGACATTCACTGTTTGTCTCACTTCCTGTACTTGTGTGTTGGTACCTTGTGTTTGCTGGTGTTGCTCTGGAAGCGCAGGCAGGTGACAGCGGTTTTATGTGCCGCAGTGACCCTGGTGGGGGCGCTGGAGTTCCTCAGGTCGTACTGGAAGATCTTCCCCTGAGTGGAGCCGACCACCAGACCGGTGCCGTCCGGGGTGAAGTCCACTGCGGTGAGCGGACTGTCCACCCGGATCGACCGCAGCACACTGGAATGCACGCACGCAAACGCACGCGCGCACACACACACACACACACACACACACACACACACACACACACACACGTTTAGGTAAAGAGGAATAAATAAGTAAATAAAAAATATGTGTAAATATAATAGGGAATAAATAAAACAACTCTGTTAAAATGGATTTTTCTACATAAAGTAATCTGTAGATGGATGATTAAAGTAATTATAAATTGCAGCCTCACTACTATAGACAGTGGTGACAGTAACTCAGTACATTTACTCAAATACTGCACTTACTTTTACTTGAGTATTTTCATTTTCTGCTACTTTATACTTCTACTCCACTACATCTCAGAGGAAATATTGTACTTTTTACTGCACTATATTTATCTGACATCTTTAGTTACAGATTCAGATTAATACAAAATATAAATGATGTATTATTGTAGATTAAACTACTTGGAGTATATAAAGTAATTAAAATGATCTTTACCAGCTGCAACATTACAGTGATGAACACATTAATGCATCAATAATTATAATACAGTAATATAATAGTAAAATAATATAATATATATTATTATTTTACTTTTGGTGCTTTAAGTATATTATTTTATTTATATTTTCTTGGTTCTTTAATGACTGTTTTTAATTGTATTTAAATGTCATTTGTTGTCTTGATACTTTCAATGTTTTTTGTGAAGACAGATATTCTCTGCAGGCTGAAATATTATAAATAATATGTAATATGATACATAAAGAGATGATTAAATCCTTCCTACATCTTGCTGGCCGTGTCGTAGCAGACGATCTTCTTGTCCAGACCCACGCTGACCACCAGCAGCTCACTGGCGGGGGAGAAGGCGAGGCCGGAGCCCGGGGCTTTGTGGGCGCCGTCGAACACGTGGAGCTCCTTCTGCGTGTTGGAGTCCCACAGCACCACGGTGCCGCTGTCAGAGACGCTGCCCAGCAGGGAGCGCTTCAGCAGGGACAGACGCAGGTCGTGGATGGGCTGCGGGGAAAAGAAGAAAATGATTTACAAAAAGCAAATGTGCAGGAGGAGGAGTTTAAATTCACAAATTAATGGACAAACACCAAAATTAAGAATTTCTTGTTTATTAAAAAAAAAAGATTACAAATGTTAAATATGTTATGGTATCCGGAAGTTAAGATGTTATATTAACCACTATATATATATCTTTTATATCATAATTGACACATGTTCTATGTATTAAGAATGGAGCTTTAATTGTTGTATTTTCCGAATGTCTTTCTGCAGCGCGAGATAGGAGATCAGTAAAATATGATAGATAAAATCCTCAGACTCTGTTTTACATGGATTGTTATTAGTTTATGAACTGGATCAAATATACAGTATTTGGCACTAATTGACGTAGATTTTGTCCTATTTGGATGTGTGTATTGCATGTCGTGACGAGGGGGCTGGGTGTTAATAAGCATATCGAAACAGTGCGGTCAGCCTGCGGTCTCACCTGGTTGCTGCCGTGTCCGAATGCTTTGCTGGACAGGTTGGTGGTCAGACTGTGGAGCACCAGATCTCCGCTGGTGGAGCCGGACGCCACGTAGCTGTCGTTGGAATTAAAGGAAACGCAGGTCACCTCTTCTTTATGGTCCTGGGAGACGGAGGGAGAAAGTAATGTCACCTTTAAACCTTGATGAGATCCTCCTGACGGCTCAGCAAGCAACAGAAAACACTTTCATTTCCTTTAGTGCAGTTCGAGCTGAACCGAGTTCGAAGCTTCACTCATAACGTAGATGTTCAAATGCTGCACAGCTGTTTAGTTTTTGTTTCCTGCATATGTACTGATTATGTGTGTGCACAGTGTGAGATACAGATGACGCTTCACTAATATTAGTAGTAGAGTTAGATTCTAGTTTCAGACTTGTGTGATCCAAACATTTCTAATAACTTCAGAGAGTTTAAAGTCCAAAA
>CALSCE010006786.1:2216-18586 GCA_943593645.1 Bovichtus variegatus
CAAGTGACCAGCTTGGAGCTTGCAAGTGACCAGCTTGGAGCTTGGAACTCTGAGCTTGGAGCTTGCAAGTGAACAGTTTAGAGCTTGGAGCTTGGATATGGCAAGTGACCAGCTTGGAGTTTGGATCTTGGAACTTGGATCTTGGAGTTTGGAGCTTGGAGCTTGGAGCTTGCAAGTGACCAGCTTGGAGCTTGGAAGTGACCAGCTTGGAGCTTGGAAGTGACCAGCTTGGAGCTTGCAAGTTACCAGCTTGGAGCTTGCAAGTGACCAGCTTAGAGCATGGAGCTTGGAGCTTGGAGCTTGCAAGTGACCAACTTGGAACTTGGATTTTGGAGCTTGCAAGTGATTAGCTTGGAGCAAGGAGCTTGCAAGTGACCAACTTGGAACTTGGATTTTGGAGCTTGCAAGTGACTAGCTTGGAGCTAGGAGCTTGCAAGTTACCAACTTGGAGTTTGGAGCTTGGAAGTGACCAGCTTGGAGCTTGGTGCTTGGATCTTGCAAGTGAGTGAGTGGAGCTACTTGTACTTCACTTGAGTATACCCATCTTATTCTCCAAGGTCCAAGCTCAGTTTTCCAAGATCTGTGATGTCAACACAGAGATAGTGACCTAACTAGGTCATGGTATAGTAAGTCATAAAAGTCATAAAAAGTAATATTATAGTCTGTCATAATAATCATAAAAAGCTCAAGGTATAGTAAGTCATAAAAGTTATAAAAGTAAAATGATAGTATGTTGTAATAATCATAAAAAGGTTGTAGTATAGTAAGTGATAATAATCATAGAAAGTTAATATTATAGTAAGTCATAAAAGTAATAAAAATGTCATAATATAGTAAGTCATAAAAGTCATAAAAAGTAATATTATAGTATGTCGTAATAATCATAAAAAGGTAATAGTATAGTAAGTCATAATAATCATAAAAAGGTAACGTTATAGTAAGTCATAAAAGTCATAAAAAGGTCATAATATAGTAAGTCATAAAAAGTAATATTATAGTATGTCATCATAATCATAAAAAGGTCATGGTATAGTAAGTCATAAAAATTAATATTATAGTATGTCGTAATAATCATAAAAAGGTAATATTATAGTCAGTCATAAAAGTCATAAAAAGGTCATAATATAGTAAGTCATAAAAGTCATAAAAAGTAATATTATAGTATGTCATATAATCAGAAAAAAGTAATTGTATAGTAAGTCATAATAATCATAAAGAAGTATCTGTAAAGTATAAGTCATAAAAAATTAATAGGAAGTCAGATTATAGTACGTCATGAAAATAATTAAAAATACTTAATATTGTAATTTATGAAGAAAAAAAAAGTAAAAGTATAGTATATCATAAAGGTCATAAAAATAAAGGACTTTATACATTATACAAACAGTTTTGGGTGACAGATTTATAAAGTAATGTTCATATTTGAAACAGCCTAAAACCCTGATCAAAACAAAACACTTTTGCCACAGGTGGCATATCAAGATGCTGATTAGACAGCAGGATTATTGCAAATATCCAGCAACTTGGCAGCCATTGAAGAGGAGTGGAGCAACATTTCACAGGACACAAGCAACAACCTGATCAACTTCATGTGAAGGAGATGTGTTGCACTGTGATGCAAATGGTGGTCACACCAGATAATGACTGGTTTTCTGACCAGTTCAGTGCCCAATAAATGTCTCTTTTCAAGATAAAACTGCACATTTTAGAGCGGCCTTTTATTGTGAGCAGCCTCAGCACACCTGTGCAATAATCCTGCTGTCTAATCAGCTTCTTGGTATGCCACACCTGTGAGGTGGATGGATTCTGTGAGAAGTGCTCACTAACACACATTTACACACATTTGTGAACAATATTTGAGAGAAATAAGCTTTTTGTGTCTTAGATCTTTGATTTCAGCTCAAAACAAAAGTGTTTTGTTTTTATTTTTGGTCAGTGTATATGTATATATATGTATATATAATATATATATATATATATATATATATAATATATTATATATATAATATATAGATAATATATATATAATATATATATGTATGTTAATTATGACAATTTAACACTCATCACTGTCATTTTAGCAGGAGCTCGTATCCAGAGTGAATTACTAACTGCAGGGAAAGTCCCCCTGGTGCAACTCAGGGTTAAGTGCCTTGCTCAGGGGCACTTTGGTGGAAGCCCCTAGTAGTGAATTCACAACCTTCTGGTGTTCTATTTAGAAGCCTAACCACGAGACCAGCACCATATCTAATAATATAAAATCATGAAGTGATGATATGAGGGACAAACATGGATATAGACTGCAACTTGACTGGTTGCGGAGGCATACTACCGCGATGCGGTAATTGTAGTTTTTTGGATGCGTACCATGCATATATTTGTATACATACATAACATGCCCGACAACATGTTCGTTGTAGACTCTGACAGATTTTCAACTGCTTTAAGTCACAGCCGCTGTGTCATGGATTATCGTGACAGTAAATATCTAGTGAACTGAAATACTTGTCTTGGATACACTCCTGGGCAGTCCCTACAAATGGTGCAACAGCCCCACATACCATCGACGCGCCAGAAGTGTTGCCACAGCGTTCCTTGTTAGTATAGTGGACAGTATCTCCACCTGTCACGCAGAAGACTGGGGTTCGATTCCCTGACAGGGAGAGTTTTCTACCAGCTGCTGATTATTCACCAAGAAGTCCCACGGCTCTGAAAACAAGGCCTATTCTGAATGGAAACATATTCTAATGTCCATCAAGCCATACAAACTGAATTTACGAGGGGTGTAAGGTGCTTTCCGGTGGTTCAGACTCTGTAGGGTAGCTAAAACTGATGCTTCACCAAATCCTTTTCCAAAGACTTTAACATTCACTAAGTTACTAAGTAACTGCTTGAAATTTGAAATTTGAAAATTGCAGGACAACTACATTCGATGAACACGACGAGCGCTCTTTTGCCAGACAAAATCTGAACGGACATACATTAAAGGAAGAAAAAAAAGTGCATCCTTCAATGTGGAATCAAATCCGTGACCTAAGGATAACTGCTATCATCAACCTACAGTCTTCCGCTCTACCGATTAGCTATCAAAAGGAGCCCGCAGGTGTGGACTCGCACCGATTATTTTTAACTGCAAACATTTCAAATGCAGGACGACATGTTCACTTGAGACTCGGTGAGTCAAAAACAACGTGCATTTCACAAGCCATCGAGCCCAGAGCTCTGATTGGGGATATTGTCAAGGGGTGGAAAGAGCACTTTGAGGAACTTGTGAATCCGACCAACAGATCTCAAGGCAGAGCCGGGGGTGGGAGATTGTCCGATCTGGGGAGCTCAGAATAGTTTTTCTGCTCTTTTCAGATGATGCGGGTGGGATGAGAGTCAGCACCAAGACGGCTGTGAAAACGTGGCCCATTCTGAATGGAAACAAATTGGAAAAGCACGTGCATCCATTCCTACCAAGTGAACTTTCAAAGGGTGGAAAGTAAATTTAAACACAGTCGTCCTCATGAGTCCAAGATTTAGTTTCTGGAGAAACCATGGTAAAATAATATTAAACACTGGTTTAATCTTTGGTCAAAGGACTTCAATATTTGACCGTTACTCAGTCAAACATTCACCCTTGTTTTCCAGTTCTCTCTTTAAATGATGCTCAAAATCATTTCTTCCATTTGATTTGTCATGAGTCAGGCAGGCCCATCAAAGAGCAAACATACCGAACCACAAATTAAAATTACCGTAATTTCCGGACTATTCAGCGCATCTGAATGTAAGCCGCACCCACTGAATTTTTTAAAAATATGTATTTTGTACATAAATAAGCCGCACATGTCTATAAGCCGCAGGTGCCTACCGGTACATTGAAACAAATGAACTTTACACAGGCTTTAACGAAACACGGCTTGGAACAAAAATAAATAGGCTTTTAAACGCCTTCAACTTGAAAGCTGCATCATATGCCTTTCTCTGTGTCTTTGCCATGATGAGGGTGACAAAATGACTACCGTAATCAGAATCGTGACCATTCATAATGTCCGCTGTTTAAAATGTCCGCTGTTCATAATGTCCGCTGTTCATAATGTCCACTGCTGAAGACATTCCAAGAACTAATAATGCAATTGAAGGTTGGCATAATGTTTTTAGAGGTTCATTTGGTACACTGAATGAAACACCGAGAAATTTCGTAAAAAAGTTAATTACCGTAATGAATGGGAAGTTTGAGCGCGCTCGATTTACGTCACATTATGCGACGGTGCTCAGTTTTTTGGCGACATGAAGCTTGTGAAAGCGGGAAAATCCATAAATTTGCCGCATCATTGTATAAACCGCGAGGTTCAAAGTGTGGGAAAAAAGTAGCGGCTTATAGTCCGGAAATTACGGTAAGACAGATTGATGAAAATAGAATCAGACATATCATTTCCCATTTCTTTATATTTTTCTATGTTAATTGTCTTTTTCTTTCTTATTTCCTATTTGAGTGCTATTCAATGACCCCCCTTACTCTCACACCATTCATTCACAAATCTCAGTCAGCTCCGGCCACAATTTGCAAGCGTGAGGTCAATAATAGGTCCTTGTTCCCTATTTCCCTCTGTCCTATTCCCTTTACCTCCCATCTTTTGGGTAGGTCTTGTTTAAAGCGTTAAAATTAATTAACCAAAAACGGCCAGAATCTATTGGCGGTCACAGGTGATGTTTTTCCTCAACATAATTGTTTTCATTTCCAATGTAAAAAGAACACTTATCTGAGGACATTCCTTTTCTTCCGTTTAGACAGGTACCTCACATCACTACAACACCTGGACTCTGGAGCATATGCACACTCTCAACATTCATACATAACACATAACACAATAACACATAATACATAACATAACATAACATACCCCTTAACTACTTAGTCATCAAATATCAATACTTCAGTATCTCACCAGATTCAATTTGAGGTAGGACACAACGGATCCTGTGTATCCTGTTCGTGACGCCAAGTTTGTCGTGGAATATAACCTATATAAACTATACTAATAAGTGGTGAGGAGCAATTCCATTTTACCGAAATAAAGATACTTAATTGAATAAGTAATATTAGAATTATTTTTTTTTTCATGCAAGAAAGAACAACGCTGCAGAGTGTTAAGCAGTCTGCAGCGAAGCACCCAGTATGGAGATTCTTCTTCTATTCTTATAGTATTCCTGACCACATTCCTGAGTAGAGATCAAAGAGATCGAAAGAAAACATGATTGAAGCCAGAACTTCATTTGGTCAGAGTTCCTGTTTGTAAATCATGTCAGAGGTTAAAGTCGTAAAACAGAGGAGATGAGTTTAGTAGAACTCCATTTGGTCAGAGTTCCTGTTTGTAAATCATGTCAGAGGTTAAAGCCGTAAAACAGAGGAGATGAGTTTAGTAGAGGAGCCCCCCTGGGGAGGGGCAATATGTCCTTCACTAGATAAACATGTGACCCCCATTGAGTTGCTGTCCTGGTTACATCAAAAAACATTCAAATAATTTGAAGCTTGAAATTACTACAGTATGATGAAATTTTCCATTACATTCCCTCCTTTACTTCATCAGTTTTAGACATTCCTCAGAATATAAACTACTACATTATTTATAAGATGAAATGAGTCATATTAGCTATGTCGCTTGCTATAATATACTGGCATTTTTAGAACACAGGTTTAATACCGTCCACAGCCTCTTGTTTCAGAGGATATTGTCCCTTACATGGTCGGAAATGTGACTTAGGTGCGAACACCACAGGATCACAATTTCTTATCAGGCCAACATCATACTTCCCCTCCGCCCACAACATCTGAGGCAGAGTCTGCAATGCTGGGGAGACAGAGCATGGATCAGAGAGGAGTGTGTGAGATTTGTATCCCATCTGACAAATATACAGATTTCAGCCCTGTCATTTTTATACTACCATGGCAAGGGAAACAACTTTCCCTTTCTGTATTTTGTTTTCTCAATCTTATTAAATTTATGATTTGTTTCATTTTACTAATCGTACTATATGTAGTTTGATTATTTTATGTCACTTTACCCGCTTATTTTACCCTTTAAAATTTCTTTCCCCTTCTCTTCAGAGTAGACTCAAGGTTCTGGTTGTCTTCTGGCTTTATTCTCCAATCCTAGCAACCAAGCTTCTACACCCGTGTGCGCACACAACAGTAAAAACAACTTATCACTGACTTTTCAGTACTGGCTACACTATAAATTCTCCTAACAATTTATTCCTGCTTTTTAGCTTTTTGCTCAGAAGCTTCTAATTTTCAACCCTTTTATTATTCTTTTGTGCCTTTTAACAGAAATAAGAGACAATATGGAGACAATAGACTGACCGTCATACAGGTCTACAAACTTCCTAGGTAATCTTACCGTTGGCGACTTACCTCGTTCCAACAGGCCACGAGGGACTTTATTCTGCTAAAAGTATATGCACTTACTTAAAGGAAACAAACCCATTTCTTTCCTTTTCTCTATGTCCTGACAAACTCTCTTGGTTTTCAGACCTTAATCTTACCGGAGGGCCCAGCACCTCCTGGAGGTTTCCTTTCTCACTGTTTTCTCAATTCTTTAATCGGACAGCGCCGACACCTCCCGGAGGATTCCTTTCAAACTTCAACAGGATACTCTCAGCACAACTTTTAGTAATTATCTAACCATTTTGCATTATTTCTACGGTATAAATTTCATTGAGACAACTAAAAGGGTTTTACCTCTGCAGGCCTCTGTCCACTCACACCTAATTTGACTACATAAAATTACACAGAATTTGGTTTTATAACAACAGGTTTCTGTTTTACCTTTATGATGGCGCCTGTGTGAGTGAAGAGAGATCGTCGGAGGATCGTCTGTTAGAGGCGCTGCCTCTAACTCATTGGTTTGTTAACGTAAACAATGTAACATGATCTTCTTTGTTGGTTTCTGGTTGGTGCACAGGCGTGTCCACGCCTCTTGGCAACACAAGTCCCTTCTTTGGCAGTAGGCGTATCATGCTGTTGTGACCCTGAGTTGTAGCTTTGTTTTGTAACCTCCGCCTTATTCAAGCAAGACTATGCGCACCTTTTTATACAAAAGTTTCCACTCGTACTTTTCTTATCATTTGGTTACATGAGTTCACACAAAAAAGATATAAAAAAAGGAATGTAAAATATAAAAGATATATGAGACTAAAAAACATTTCCTTCAGTGTATTAGGTATAATGCACATTTCTGTAAACCTTTCAATGTCTGCATATTTCTGACCTTTCAATGTAACAGCAGCATTTCATTCACAATTTTAGGTATGAGCAAACCTATTAATAATGGTTCTTCAGTGAGCATAAATAAAACTAGCTTGATGATATAATCACACTTCTACAGTAGCTAAAACTGATGCTTCACCAAAGCCTTTTCCAAAGACTTTAACATTCACGACAAAGTCACTAAGTAACTGCTTGTAATTATTGCAGGACAACGACATTCGATGAACACGACGAGCGCTCTTTTGCTGGACAAAATCAACAAAATTGTTAGATTCTGAACGGACATACATTAAAGGAAGAAAAAAAAGTGCATCCTTCAAGGTGGAATCAAATCCGTGACCTAAGGATAACTGATATCATCAACCTACAGTCTTCCGCTCTACCGACTAGCTATCAAAGGGAGCCCGCAGGTGTAAACTTGCACCCATTATTTTTAACTGCAAACATTTCAAATGCAGGACAACATGTTCACTTGAGACTCGGTGAGCCAAAAACAACGTGCATTTCACAAGCCATCGAGCCCAGAGCTCTGACTGGGGATATTGTCAAGGGGTGGAAAGAGCACTTTGAGGACCTTGTGAATCCGACCAACAGATCTCAAGGCAGAGCCGGGGGTGGGAGAGTGTCCGATCTGGGGAGCTCAGAATAGTTTTTCTGCTCTTTTCAGATGATGTGGGTGGGATGAGAGTCAGCACCAAGACGGCTGTGAAAACGTGTCCAATTCTGAATGGAAATACATCGGAAAAGCACATGCATCCAATCCTACCAACTGAACATTCAAAGGGTGGAAAGGTCTTCCTACAGTTTTACCCTCTGCTAGGATGATGAAACTGATGCTTATCCAAAGGTGGTTTTACCAAGGACTCAAGTTGCCATTCATACTTATATTTTTTGGAATGCTTGGAGACAACCCAACCAATGGAATATGTTTCCATCCGGTTTTGAACCAGGGACCTTTCACATGTGAAGGGAATGCGATAACCGCTACACTACGGAAACTGATGAAAATTATTTTATGGGCGTTCTTTGTAAAGGCACCTGTGGTGTATGGCCTGGCAAAACACAATGTTCATATTGATTATCATAGAGGAAGTACATCCCTTTAGGAGGGGGCTTGAGGGAGGCTGGAAGGGGCCTCTCCACTTCTCAATAGAGAATAGGATATCTGTTTTTAATTAAAGAACATCCTCTACACACTAGATAATAGGACATCTGTTTTTAATTAATAACATGTGGGTTTGCCCACATTTGGTCATCCATACATTGACCTCAGATGACCTGCTAGGGGGTGAGGTGGTCTCTGTGCCCTATAAATGACAGGGACAGAGTGATGTAGGGGGAGGATTCATTTTGGCTTGGGATCCTCACATCGCCTGTTTTTGGTGTTTGATGCTGTGCTACTTGTAATAAACCTTTTATATGCAACGAAGCCGGTGTCAGCAGAGATTCCTTCATCATCATCACAACATCACGACGAAAGAAACCACACACCATTCATATTTAACTGCAAACATTTGAAATGCCCGACAACATGTTCGTTGTAGACTCTGAGAGATGTTCAACTGCTTTAAGTCACAGCCGCTGTGTCATGGATTATCGTGACAGTAAATATTGTGGTGTATGGCCTGGCAAAACACAATGTTCATATCGATTATCATAGAGGAAGTACATCCCTTTAGGAGGGAGCCTGAGGGAGGCTGGAAGGGGCCTCTCCACTACACAATAGAGAATAGGATATCTGTGTTTACTCAATGAACATCCTCTACACACTAGAGAATAGGATATCTGTTTTTATCCGATAACATGTGGGTTTGCCCATATCTGGTCATCCATACATTGACCTCAGATGACCTGCTAGGGGGTGAGGTGGTCTCTGTGCCCTATAAATAACAGGGACAGAGTGATGTAAGGGAAGAGGGTTCATTTTGGCTTGGAATCCTCACATCGCCTGTTTTTGGTGTTTGATGCTGTGCTACTTGTAATAAACTTTTTATATACAACGGAGCCGGTGTCAGCAGAGATTCCTTCATCATCATCACAACATCACGACGAAAGAAACTACAATATCTAGTAAACCGAAATGCTTGTCTTGTGTACATCTCTGTGTAGTCCCTACAAACGGTGCAACGGCCCCACGTACCGTTGACGCGCCAAAAGTGTTGCCACAGTGTTCCTCGTTAGTATAGTGTACAGTATCTCTGCCTGTCACGCGGAAGACTGCGGTTCGATTCCCTGACGGAGAGAGTTTTCTACCAGCTGCTGATTATTCACCAAGAAAGACAAAAGCCACAAATCCCACAGCTCTAAAAATGAGGCCTATTCTGAATGGAAACACATTTGAATGTCCAGCGAGCCATACAAACTGAATATATGAGGGGTGTAAGGTGCTTTCCAGTAAGAGCACTTTGAGGAACTCGTGAATCCGACCAACAGATCTCAAGGCAGAGCCGGGGGTGGAAGAGTGTCCGATCTGGGGAGCTCAGAATAGTTTTTCTGCTCTTTTCAGATGATGTGGGTTGGATGAGAGTCAGCACCAAGACGGCTGTAAAAACGTGTCCCATTCTGAATGGAAACACATTGGAAAAGCACGTACATTGATTCCTAGCAGCAGCAGCAGCAGCAGCAGCAGTAGTAGTAGTTGTTTACAGGCGGTTTAACATTGTGTATTTATCTTTAAGCACAACAAGAGTCAAGATTTCCATTGATGAGTTAATTGTTTGATGCAATGCAGTTGTCATATAGTTTAACCTACCTCTTGTGTATGATTTTATTACAGAAGCGTAATGCATTCACTTTTTCATTTTCTCATGTGAATGCGTTATGCTTCTGTATTAAAATAATACAACAATAAAAATACAAGTCTTCAGTCTCCAGGTCTCTTTGTACACGAGACTCTTGCTGCACTTCTGCCGCTGCAGATCTGTGTGTTAGAGAGTTGTGTGTTTTAGGATATTGTTTAATTCCGGTATTTTATCGACTATACGCACTTGCAGATGACTCGACACATTCACAAATCTCAGGACGCATTTACAAATGTGTTTACACACATGGATTGAGATACAGTTACATATCTCTACACACAGATTTGCAAATACTTTTGTGACATTAATGTCCCCATAAATGAGCCAGTTGAATGTGCACTCGTTGGTTAAAGGTGTTTGTTCTCTGAGCAGAAGCTTTGTGGCTCCACTCTGTTGGTACTTTTCCATAGTGTTGTGCTAATTTGTTGACACTGTTGTGCTAATATGCTGAACTTTGTTCACAACTGTTGTGCATTTTGTGCATACGTTTTTGAAACGAATGCATAAATAATACACTTTATTATGCAGTTTAATGCTCACCAATGTGTTGGTCCAAAAGCCATGTTGGTGACTATTAAGTTGGTGGTTTGTAGAACAAAGACTAAAAACATCAGATATTTTCTGCTTTTTTTTTCTTCCAGCTAACATAAAATTGTAATTCTTAGGAAAGTATTTTAATAATATTTAACAAACTAAAATTTCAGAGAATGATTACCACAAAAATGAGTTTTCCTGTAACCAAACTATTAAGTCAGATGTACTTAATAATATTATTGCTTTCAAATCAATCGTTTGCATTAATCCAACTTAGAATCATAACAATTCAACTTACATTTTCTAATTATTCCAACTCAATTGAATTGCTTTACCCAAATTTCAAATACTCACTTGCTCATTTTCAACTTAAAGCAATTTGGTTCATTTAACTTCTTAACTTAATTTGAAAAAAACTAATTCATTTGAGTGTCACCAATTGAAATAATTCAATAAAGTTGGTTCAACTATTGTCTTTCTTCAGTGCAGTAATTACTGAGTGTACATTTGTTGCTGTGAGCACTGATATTTAATGTAAAACTGATGTTTACCCTCTTTACCAGTAGATGGCAGTATGCAGGAACATTTAACAGCTTTAAACATATTATAAAAACAATATGTTGAATGGATATGAGATGGATGAACTGGCAGAGTAACAAAGGGTATGTGACGGTGACGTAAAGGGGAGGAGCCAAATGCAGGAAACAGGAAGTGTGAAAACGAAAAGAGCTTTATTATCAAAGCTTAAACAATCAAACAAAAGGTCAAAAGCAAAAACTGAACACAAACATATAGTATATTGATATTCTTTCTATATATATATTTTTTTCTGTATATATATTTATATTTGTAGATGTTCGAAATAAAATCAAAATATATCTAAATTTGAATGTTTGCCTGTTTTTTGTACATTCTGGTCTCACTTTCCAGATGTTGTTGCCAGAGGCTCACCTTTGAATGAAATTCATCTACACTGACCTATAAAATAATATATATATATATATATATATATATATATATGTATATACACTGACCAAAAATATAAACATGACACTTTTGTCTTTACTCCCATTGTTAAGAAGACCCTCAGTGAACTTCATATCAGAGGCCATATGCACTTGTGCTTTTTGACTGTTATGTTGTTTTTTAAACTTCTAGTCCGGAGAAGTCATGTGACCAAGTGTACTAACTGCATTATGACATCACTCGGCCTTCTCGCATTTATTAGAATGTTGGAATTAAAAGCTCTGTGTGGAAAAGCAGTCAGTTACTATCAGATCCTCCACAGAGACACATCTCCTGACGTGAACATAGTGACAACTACTCCAACTACAACACAACTACTGCAAAAACTTCAATACTACAACCTCAATACAGCAGTACTACTGTGTAATACTCCGGTACCGCAACAAATATCTGTTAGGCTATCATGGCGAAGGTATTCATCCTTTCAAAGCACAGGGTAAGATTTTCTGAACCACACACTTTTTTTCATCACTTTTTAATCCTTTTGAAAAGTAAAGGTACCTCAAAATAGCGTAAAGGGGAGTGCAGTATGGTTACAATGTAATATTCTGTGGTGTGAGGCTGATTGTGGCGACACTCTTGTGACACACTGACTGTTTGTTAAAGAAAAAGTAGCTTTACAGTGCTCTTTAAAAGCACATGTCGTTGGCTACAGTACATTCAATTGGCTTTTTGTCTGTATCCAAACTTAGGATGGTACTGTGTACTTATACATAGAAAACTATGACAGATTGTGAACCTGCAAAGTTATTTTCTTCTTTAAGCTCGTATTTGATAAAATAATCAGTGGTGGGCCGTCAGGGCCAGCAAGGCCTTCTCTGCTGGCCTAAACATCATCAGAATATAAATTTAATATTTTTCCACAAATATGTATTAAATTATTCCCCAGAGTTATCAAATTAAATCAAATCAAGTTTATTTATATAGCCCAATATCACAAATTATACATTTGTCTCAGTGGGCTTTACAGCCTGTACAAGGTATGACACCCTCTGTCCTTAGACCCTCACATCGCACAAGGAAAAACTCCCTAACAGATACCCCACAATTAGTGGGGGAAATATGGAAGAAACCTCAGGGAGAGCAACTGAGGAGGGATCCCTCTCCCAGGACGGACAGACGTGCAATAGGTGACGTGTGTACAGAACAAACAGCATAGTTAAAAATACAACATGGACAATCTATGCGACAGAAAACATGATACAATGGTATATAAAAAAGATGGATCCAGGGGGATGTCAAGGCTTCCTGGTGTCAGGCAGGACCAGGGCAACAGGTGCAGCCACGATTCGCGGTCCAGAAGTAATCTGGCTCCAGTGTTACACAGGAGCCAGCCAGCAGGCGTAGTACGTGCACGTCTTTTGATTGGATTACGCAATATTGAGAGGCAGGCCCTATTGTCAGGTCTATGCAGAACCTACCTTGTGCAGAACTAGGAAACTGAATTTGATAGACGAGCTAATTCGCGTACTACTAAGCTGTTTTTTCAACCCACAATGGCGGAAGGAGGAGAAGATATCGATTTGGTCGAAGATATAATTATAACGCCATTCTCAAGACGAACTTTTCAAGAAAAGTTAGACATTGTAAGGAGAGGTCGCCCGACGCTAGCAAGCCTGTCACAGCCGGGAAAGGGGTTCGTCCGCCACTTTCAAATTGCCAACTATTAAATAGCCTATATATTAACAAAATAAAATGGCAAATAGCCTATGTTGCAAATTATTTGTTTTCTTTCTTTTATTTTCAGTGAATAGTTATGTGTCTTTATCATCACGTTTCTTAAATGAAACTGCTTTGGGTGTGACAATGCGCTGTTTAGTGAACAAACTTGTTAAAGCTCACATACTTTGTTTAGGTGGACTTAAAAGCCTTTTGACAGTATCCAATCCAAGCGATCTTAAAGCTGGTAGTTTAACACTCTTAATAATGCGAATTTATTTATTTTAAATGCTTTGGAAATATTAATATAACTCTGTTGCACTCGACTATGTTTAAGGTGACGCAACGCCCAGTTATACTGTGTTTCTGTCTAAATGTATAGTGTCTAGAGCCATGGCATCATAATGATGGTAATAAGAGGTGGATTAATATATATATATATATATTATAATATATATATATATATATTTATATATACACTGACCAAAAATATAATCACAACACTTTTGTATTTTTTTGTTTTGACATACAGCAACTGATGATTTGTCAAAGTCATCATTTTACGTTTGCTCCTCCTTTTCGAAACATTTAGCTATTATCATGACACCTAGCTTGTTCCTTCACATTAAGAAACTTGGTTATTTAAACAACAAACTTGAACCAACATCCTTTCAGTTAACAGCCGAAAGCACTAGCCAATTGCGCCACAAAGATGACTCTGGTGAGGGGTGTGGCCTAAGTTTTAAGCCCCGCCCACGTGTATTTGTTATTTGCTTTTAGAAGCTGGGCTAGTACTGGAGACGGGAATCCGTTTATTTTCCTTTCATTGGGAAACGCTGTAACTGCCTTATGCAGGTGTGACACAGGCCTGATGGGTGTCATGCCATCCATGCTGAAACTCAACTGGATGCCACAAAGTCAAAGACTGATAAAAGAAAAGAAAAACAACTTCACATGGCTCAAGTCACCATGTTACAAGCTGTTACAGCTGTTCAAGAACAACAACAGCGACAACAGCAACTAGAACAACAAATGGGTTTCAGATCTGGGCCCAGCCATTGCAGCAACGCCCAGCACCGAGGCATTCCTAGCCTTTAGCAAAGACTTTCAATCTACAGATGGAGAAGTAAGACGTCTTCTGTTGAAGAAGACCAGGGTTAGGTCAAGGAAGAGTCCAAAGACAGCTAAATCCCAATGAGTGCTACGTCTGCCATGAAAAGGGACACTGGGCTCGAGATTGCCCCATGGCAAACACCGGTAATGCAAATGGAGCCAGAAGAAAGAGGAGGCATGTGGAGAGAGAGGGAGACACCCAGCTGCAGAGACAGATGAGAGGCAGCAAAAGGGAAGTGAAACACACACACAAACACACACAAACACAAACACATGCAAAGAGAAGCTGGCACTACTAACACACCTACATTACAGAACATAACTGCTCACTGCACAAATGGCACATACGTATGCTAAATTTGAAACGAAACCATACAAAGCAATGCCAGAAACAATACTTGTAGTTTGTGGAAAGGCACTAATTTTTTTGGTTGACAAGGGAAACATTTTAATAACCAAGGAAAAAAACTTTCTGCATTCTGTAGGAGCTTCAGGCCTTATTATGAAATAAAATTGACCACACCCCTAGTGTGGACACACACATATGAAGAGGAGACTGTTAAAACTAAACACAGTTTTCTCTTATCACCTTTTGTCCTATAATTTTGCTGGGACATGATTGGATGTTACAGCTGGGTATTAAGCCTCATCCCGGCCCCTGAAGGCTTGAAGGTTGTTAGAAAACAATCTACAGAATTAACAATGTGTTCTGGAAATATTGATTTTACTACACCTTTACATGTGTACAAGTGGAGAATTTTGGGTGACATAAAAGAAAAGATTGTACAATTTCCTAGGGAAATTGTTCATCATCTGTCAGACTTTATGCGAGCAGACCAACTACACTGTTGGCAATAATCCTGTAGTCTAATCAGCTTCTTGATATGGCACCTGTGGCAAAAGTGTTTTGTCTTGATCAGGGTTTAGGCTGCTTCAAATGTGAACATTACTTTATATGACCTTTTTATGATTATTATGACAGACTATAATATTATTTTTTATGACTTTTATGACTTACTATACGAAGACTTTTTTATGATTATTATGACATACGATAATATTACTTTTTATGATTATTATGACATACTATAATATTACTTTTTATGACTTTTATGACTCACTATACTATGACTTTTTATGATTATTATGACATACTATTGTATTACTTTTTATGACTTTTATGACTTACTATACCATGACCTTTTTATAATTATTATGACATACTATGACATTACTTTTTATGACTCACTATATTATGACCTTTTTATGACTTATTATATATACTATAACCTTTTTAGGACTTTTATGACTTCTGTCATTCTGCAGAGAGCAATCTGTCTAAAAACAGAAAATGCATAATTTAATCATTATTATTTAAATTGAGCATGTTCTGATTATTGCATTTGATTTAACTTAATTTTAGAGGCTATCTGTGTGTTGACATCACAGATGTTGGAGCTTGGAGCATGGAGCTTGGAGAAAAAGGTGGGTATACTCAAGTGAAGTATCAGTAGCTCCAAAAGCCAAGCTGGTCACTTGCAAGCTCCAAGCTCCAAACTCCAAGCTGGTCACTTGCAAGCTCAAAGCGCCAAGCTGGTCACTTCCAAGCTCCAAGCGCCAAGATGGTCACTTGCAAACTCCAAACTCCAAGCTGCAAGCTGCAAGCTGCAAGCTCCAAGTTTGTCACTGGCAAGCTCCAAGCTCTAAACTCAAAGCTCCAAGCTGGTCACTTGCAAGCTCCAAATGTATATATATACATATTTATATATGTAATTAAAATATATATTATAGATATGTATATTTATACATATTATATATATTTATATATATTTATGTATATATATTTATATATATTATATATATATATTTATATATATTATATATTTATATATATTAATATATATATTTATATATATTATTTATATATATATATATATATTCAAACACCCCAATGCAACATCAAAAAAGAGGAGGTGTGACCCTGC
>CALSCE010006797.1:0-13420 GCA_943593645.1 Bovichtus variegatus
ATATATATATATATATAATAAGCCTTGAATAAGGAAATAGGAGTTGGGGCTGATGAAGCAGAGCAGATCCTGACACATGTTGACAGACCACCACCACATCTGCAGCCTATCACAAATAGGTATTTCAACTATATAAGTGGGAACTACAAATGATTGTATTTGTACTAGATACTAGTACAAATAACTCAACTCAACTGTCTGTGTTTGTTTGATCCCCCCCCCCAACATTAAGCGTTTGTTTTGTTGAGTGTAGCCCACAGATTAATTAGACACCTCTAGTCAGGTGAAGTTGGGATGGAGCTCTACAGTGGAAATTGTCCCCCAGGGAGCGTGAGGGAGCTGTCCTTAAACCACAGTCTGTACCCACTCACACAGGCAATGTGAAAATGAAAATACACGTGTGGTGGACTCTGGGTGTGAGGGGGCTTTAAGGTTATGTTTTGGTAAAAGTTTGAGATCGTTGGCTCTGGTTAGGGGTTTGGTGAGGGATGCCAACAAGACCCTGAGATTGAGCTGTCTGTTGTCTGCGCAGTATAAGAGGCAGGTCAGCTGTTGCCACTGAGCTTCTCTGAGGGTTGGACTCTGTGTCATTTGGGTGGCTTCTCATTACAGATGTATAACACTAGCAGGGACTTAGTGAGAAGGTGAAAGGAAACAAATGAACTGTGAGATCATGAAAGTGAGGTTGAATAGCATATCAATATTAATCCTGAACATACAATGAACCAGTCAAAAGTGTCAGTGTCATTAGATATATGCACATGTGTATATATAAGATATACATTAGCGGAATAATAACGGACCAGAAAGACGGCGATAGCTCCCCCGATGGCTTGTCCTGCAATGACATCGCTCCAGTGGTTTCGGTACTCGGCCACTCTGTTGATGCCTGTTAGCACAGCCAGACTGACCAATGAGAGGCTGAGGAGGGGGCCCGTTAGACGACCTCCTCTGGATCCGACGCAGGACATGACGTACATCTGGAAAGGACGCGTATTTTATTCTGTGACACTGTTCAGAACCAGTGCTGTACTGTAAGGTAAGGCTTATAGTGAAGATAAAGTGCTGGACTCTGCACACGTAAACACAGCCACTCACTGCCAGGTAAACAGCAGTATACACGCTCAGGGCCGCCTCTTTGGATGGGAAAGTCTTCCTGGCTCTCATGATGTCTTCAGGGTCACCAGTACAAGCATCTGATTGGCGGACAAAGTGCGCCATGTCCAGGCAGCCGAGGGCAGTGTAATTTGGCTGGCAAACAGACAGGAAGTGAGGAGCCAGGCTTCCTGTGACCAACTGACCGGCGTTGACAAAGATGTCTGTTGTAAACAGACCGAAGACATACACACCTACAGAGAAACATACACAGGGGAGGTGATTACGTTTGTATGCAGCATGTTGCCATATCATGTCCCATTCACATAGTAAGACAGCACATGAAAGCTTTATCTGAAATTAAAGATGCACATCCACACAGTGGTGGAGGAAGTATTCAGATCATTTACTTAAAGGTGCTCAATCAGGAATTCAGAGCAGAGGGATTGCCTCAACACGGCTCTCACACACGCCGGCTAGCAGCTAACTGTGCTAACAGCAGGAACAGTGCCAACAACGTCAGCAGTGCTAACAGAGCTAACAGTGTTAATCTGAGGGGGAACCAGAGGGTGGTCATTATGTTTCGAGACAACGGCGTGGGTCGGGACGGCGTTATCAGCGGTAACCAGCGTATGAGCGCAGCGTATGAGCGCAGCGCAGAGCGGCGGCCATTAGCTCGCCACACAGAGAGACTCACGTGCGCTAACATGCACATGCGACCGGCCCGGCTACATAAACAAAACTGGGATTATAACACACACGGAGGGAGACATTACTACATTATAGCTTTACAAAGCACATAGTTGTTTGATGCTATATTAATGCTCTGAATGTCGAATTGAGAATCTTTAAATAAAAGTAGCAATACTACAATATATGCATAGCCTACATTACAAGTAAAAGTTCGGCATTGGAAATGTTATGTAAGTAAAAGTACTCAAGTAGCCTATTATTAGCAACACCTTCTTAAAGTATCAAAAGTAAAAGTGTTCAGAGCGGAAAGATTCGACTGTTTTAGTTGGTTGAGGTGGTTTAATAGTAGTAGTTTAATATATACCAATGCTTCATATTATATAAGATCATCATATCTTTTACATATATGTACTATATAGTGAAGTACATTACAAAATACAATATTTCCCCCTGAATTATAGTAAAATAAAAATATTAAATAGCATAAAATGGAAATACTAAAGTAGAATATCTCAAGTAACTTAATGTGTACACAATTACAATACTTGAATAAATTTGCTAGAGAAGTTAGCACTAACAACATCGCTGACACGAAACAGAGGCTATTGGTTACATTCACCATGATCTTGCTTGTTTTGTACAGCAGCCCAGAGTTGCCATCATTACATCCAACATGTGTCTTTATAACGAGGAAAGTACCTTGTAAGAAACCTTTAAACACACCTCTGATATTTTATTTGAATGACCAAATTCTTAATGTGAAAAGAAAGGTCTATAGGGAATGAACTATGGAAAGATTTTGGACACATCCATGTTAGAAGAGTATCTCATATATATTTGTATGATTACTAATCATGTCATTGTATCTAGACGATGCACCTCTTTATAATAACTGCTTGTTAAATATCTAGCTATAAGGAGGTTAAGTGGTTTCTTATAACGTGTTACCAACACTATACTGCACACATACTGTAGTGAACATGAACTGGTCAAGTATCATAACATTATATGAAGAAGGTGATGTGAGAATAATCAATATATAAGCTGTTACAATGTGCCTTATTGTGTCCTTATTTAGAAGTATTAAATGTGATATGAAAAATGTTATTGAATTAAGTGACTACGCATAGAGAGAGTACACCTCTTAAAAGGGTGACTGAAGATCTGATTGGAGCAGAGAAGCACTGAGAGGTGTGGACATGCCTAAGTGCCAACAAGGGGTCAATAGGACCTGGCCCCAGCCAACCAATGGGAGAAGACTATACCTGAAAGTTGGCGGGTATAAAATATGTTGTAAACAAGAGATCGTGGCCGTTCTGTGGATCTGTGAGACAGAGTAACTACTTAAATGTGGTCTGTGGACAGTGAAATAGGTCCTCAGCTGAGTACTTTTGTAATGCGTACCATATCATCATGGAATAAATACAGTTAATATGAAGAGAAGTTTTCTGAAATTGATTTCTATGCGTCTCTATTTCCAAATATAAGAACACGACAGTGACCAAGCATCTCATAACTACTCTTGTAATTAGTATTTTGTTCAAACCAGAATTTGTTCTTATGCAACAAAACCATCATCTGTAATTTTATGAAAGTAAAGTTGTTTGAAACTAAAGTCAACTGACCTGAACTGAACTGGTCAAGTCACCTGGGAGATGCTGGATTTGAAGTTTTTTACCCAGAAAATAAAACCTACTGCCTACATCAGTAGAGACAGATGATACGATCACCACACAATGACTGATAGATCATTAAAAATTTGATTTACTATGAACAACGTTTGATTAAACCACAGAAGATATGACATTATGAAGAAAAAATAACAGTCAGTATAAATGTCAAATGTCAGTATAGGTTTTAGATATTTTAGCGCAATATTTGTAATTAGATTACCAAGGAAACGGAAGGTCCTGCGCACCATAGGGTTCACGTAGCAACAGTCACCCATGACAACAACCTTCTCTTGGTCGTACAGGTTGTCTGAGTTGTAGTGAAGGAGGAAGATAACAAGCTCGACACCTGAAATCTGAGAAACACAATGAAAAAAGATGTCTTCTGGATGGAAATACTTAAGATTGTTGAATTGTTGGAACAAAGTTACGAGCCATGATGTTAACAGTCACACACATGCTCTGAAACAGCATTCATACCATAATGAGAAAAATGTAATCCTTCCTCTGAAAACCACAACCTATGCACAGGAAATCTACGGCTTTCCCTGCGTTTCATTCAGACGTGCAGTGAACTCACAGCGACGTCCAGACAGGCAGGGACATACGTCTGCCAAGAGGAACAGATCAACAAGGATTTAAATACTGGAGCCAGCTGTCCATATATTTATGAATAATACAATTATTGTTGTTATTATATATTCAGTTCATTAGTTTAATATGTATCATGGAATCATCTGTAGTGTTCTTGAAGCCGCAATAACTAAGGGCACTTGTTAACACCACATTGCCTTTTCATTGAGTCAGTCGTTGTGTGGAACATGTCAGCACTCAGCTGTCTGTCATGCTGACATCGAGCAGAGTGGTGACGAATGTGAGTCCAACGTTGTCCCAGCGCCTGCCTCAGTGTGTTATTCTTGCTCACTCTGCCTTATCCCACCCTCATCAGGAGCCTCCCTTGACAGTCTCTACCTGTTCACCAGAGGCCCTCGCTCTCCCATCTGTCCCATCACATGCAGCCTCCTGCACTGAGCCTTCATGTACACCTTCTGTGGCTGGACCTCAGCGAAGCGGGAACAGCGCCGGGCTTTGAAGACAATTAGACATAGTGGCCAAACCTTGGAATTACAACTTCCAGATCCGTCTTGTGATGCCGTTGTGCCCAAAAAGACTCTTCCGCATAGACTCCCATTGGTAAAGAGACATCTGTGAATATAATTTTTTTTTTTAAGCGAATCCCCTTCCTAGTACAACACTTAAAAGCCCGTATTTAAATCACTAGGTCCTAAAAGTTGTAAAATTAACTAAAAGGCGAATCCAGAATATTTCCCTCGGCACAATGAACTGCTGTTCGTGTGATCGAGCAGCTGGGAGGCAGTGTTACTGTAGACTGTTAAAAAAAAAAAAATCATATTAGCAGAAAAATTAGATTGGCTGCCACATTCATTTAAAAGGGCATCAAGCAATCTATGAATGTTGCAGGGAGGCGTAAACCATCTTACCGGAGCACAGAGTCAACCGACACGAGGGGAAGTCAGTAGTTCGATTCATCTTTAATGAAGGACAACAGGAAGGAATGTGAAAGTGAAAAACATTGCCCCTTTAACATGCATGACATGGGCCTTGTCTCCAGCTCTTTACAGTAGCATCATTACCTCCCTCACAACCTTCAGTTGATTGTTTTTGAGTCGCAGTCACTTACCAGTACAACAGGTAGTCCACCCACCACAGAGTACAGTATTACTGGCTGCACGCGGCTGTCCTGCTCAGGGCCGGGGTCTGGTTTAGTTAGGGTCGGGTCTCTGCAGATGAAGCCCTGCTGTGCCGGGCTGAAGGTGTCAGTGAGCTCACAGTAGTAAGCCAGCATTGCTGTAGCTGCCAGAATCACCACCTGGAAGTACAGCATGGTGACCTCAGCCTCCAACAGTCCTGGGCACTGTTACCACGGCGAGCAGGAATTTAGTCGTAAGAGGTCCTGGGTACTGTTGGATGAAAGATCCACCTTATAATTTCCAATTGCTGCCCATTTCTTAATGTCACCCACCATAAACAAGGCTTTATAATCCATCTGAAGTCTTGAAGAATTCTCCAGTGCAAATATCAAACCACAGACGACGATGATGATGGTGGTTTGCCCCTCAGAGACGGACAAAGTTGTTCTTCGTCTTTTTGTGTGAGCGAGAGGGTAACCTTGTCCTTCCGCTCTGTGAACTCTCTGAATCGTCGGACTGCAGAGATGCAGGGACACATTCTGTTTGACTGAACAATCTCTAAAGAGCAGCTCGCAGTCTGCTGAACACTAAACCTCGTCAGCTTTACATTCTTAAAGCTGCTTTAATGGATTTGTTTTGTGTTAGCAAGCAGTTGCCTATTTATTAACACATCCAGCAACAAGACAACATGATAAATTACAGCCAGGACTGTTCTCTGCATGGAAACACTTTTTAAATGATCTGTTTGATTGTAAATGTGTCACAAACCTTTCACTCCTGCGTTAGTCTACTGTTCCCTGTCATGTGTAGTCTGTACATGACTTGGAGGCAGCGAGGTGTATGGACTACATGGCGGCTGGGAGGAGGCTGCAGGGGCCCCTGGGGGTCCACCGGCAAACCAAACAGGTTGAACATTACCCTCTGGAAAATAAATATTTTTAAAAAATGGCCACGAGATGGGGAGAAATCATATGTATGACATTCATTCGTCATTTTAATACAAGAGGTCAGTTCAATCCCAGTGAACTGCACTATACAGAATAAACAGAGAAACCTTGTAGTTCTAATGCAACAAGCACTGCTGCCCTCCAGTGGTGATATGAAACATTGTGTTCATAACATAAACCGTCCATGTTAGGAACATTACAAGCTTTCAGGTCTACCATCAGTCTTGTGTGTCGGATGGTGCAGCTGAATGTCTACATGACGTTTGAGTGACAGCTACAACAGGCTGCCCTGTGTACTCACACACTAACAGCACTGAGTTTAAAGTTTAAAAATGTGGATAAAAAAGAAGAGTTGGCGTTGCCTTTGCCCAGGTATCACTAATGTGTTTCTGACTCCACCTGAGCCTGAATGGAGTTGTTCTGCTCTTCCTGAAACAACAGCAACAAATGTTGACATCACACGTGACAGGATATTAGAAATACAAGAAACTGAATAGTATCGGCACCATGGTGCTCGTGTGCCTCACACCTTTCCTCTTCACGTCTGTCACTGGTGCCATCTTATAATATTTCATTCCCGTGATGTCTGTGTAGCTTCCCAGCTTGGTGATCAGTACAGATGTAAAGCCCCACAGGTTGTTAGGCCCTCTCATGTGTTGTGCACGTGCCCACATGAGCCCTGACACTGCACTCCCTGTACTGCTCAGTGAGCATTATGGCACTTGATTGTAATTTTGCTTCCATCTTAAATCATTTAGAAAAACAATATTCAGTATTAGCTTCAGTCACATCAATTCATTTCATTAGTCTGTCTCAGTTGATTCAACACTACAAATCATACAAGATTTAATCTACTTTTAGCCTTGTATTCTTTTCTTTTGCCTTGTACTATTTCACTGGAGCCGAGAACATTCCAACAGCTTAAAGCTGAAGACCATTTCATGTCACAGTGAGGACTGTTCACACGTAAACATGTTTGGAATTGTGAATCTTTCTACCGTGAGTTCACTTGATTCAAGGATCATTTGTCATTGAAATGCAGTTGTAGCTTAGTCAATTATGTTACGCAAGAAAAACATTGAAAACTAAAAGAGGAAACAGTAGTGCAGTTTTTTTAATTTGCATCAGGGAGGAATGTGAACAGCAGCAGATAATATGGCCAGCGTCTTTATCTTTAAAAATGTAACATCAAGGAAACGCTGTCCATCAATTTTGACGTTTGAGCTCCAAGCATCATTGATGCAGACAGTCCACTCGTCCCACCGGAGTCCTGCACTCTGTCCTGCGCCTGCCAGCCGAGTGCATCCTGATCCGGGATGATGGAACACACAGTCCTGTTGCTGGGTTAGCCTGAGTGTTACTTTCCTGCAACCGGATCTTTGTTTTAGGTATGTTTGACAGTCTGCAGCTAATGTGCCGTCTGATGCAGTAATGTTGTAGTCCTCCGTTCCAAAAGACAAGTAGAATGTTTTTTTTAAATTGTTCCTCCTGATGAGTTGAAACATGACACTTTAATTAGATCTACAGATTGGTTCCCTATACGCCTTGGTTAAGAGAGAGGCAGATCTGACAGCAGCCCCAACAATACCATTCTGAAACACTAGGGCCAGATAAACAAACTATTGTTAAACAAACTATTGTTTGTTTATATATATATATATATATATACATATATATATATATATACATACATATACACACACACACACACACACACACACACACACACACACACACACACACACACACACACACACACACACACACACACACACACACACACACACACACACACACACACACACACACCCTACCTAAAGGTTCCTGAGGCCGATCCAAAGGACACGACTGGAGCCTGGAGCTTCTCTTCCTGGCTGCGTGACTCCCACAGATCCAAAGAGCTTGTGGAGAGCACTTCAGAGGAGCAACTGCTGAGAGTTCACGCGAGTAATCTGCTTTCACCAAGGAGACTTCCATTGGGATGCCATCCCTAGTAACCATGGCAGCGTTCATTGTGCATGGTAAACAACGCAGGTGTGAATTATGACACTCTCATATACACACCAGAGGAAACAGGTCATGCTTCAGATGAAAGACTAATTAGTACCCACAGTTTCTGTAACATGCTCCTCCATTCACACAATATACAACCTTACATCTCCTGTTTGGCTCCCACACAACCCCAGCTGGAGTCACCACGGTTACAATGTAAGCTTTCACTCAGAATTTGACTGGTTGCTTGGTTTTCAGGTCTTTACCTTGCTAACCCACCATATTCTTTGAATGACCTCCTGAACATGCAAGGGTCCGTCCATGTTTGTCACCGAGAGGAGCAGCAAGCAGAAGTCCCACACAGAAAAACAGCTCATCTTTTATTCTTTATGAGTGATACAGTAAGAAGCAGCAGTGGCGGTGGCAGCAGCGGCGGCAGCAGCAGCTCCTCAGCTCTTTGTACAGTTCTTCTATTCTCAGGCCAGCTTCTCCAGTGACGTACTTTGATTTCATTGGAACTGTCACATCTGAGATGTCTACAGGAATACAGGAATTTTTATTTTGAAAATTGTATCATCTCTTTTTTTCACATCGAAGTGTGTTTCCAGGTGTTGGGGAGTACCACTGCATATATGTGAAAAAAGAAAAGTTGTGAAGTGAGTTTCGTGGCTCCAAAAGGAAGCTGTGTGAGGAGGTGCTGCAGTTTGCTCATTTGGAGCTGTGACATGGATCAGCTGGTACAAAGAAGTCGTTTTATTAAAAAGGGAGCTACAGTACCTCTGTTACATTAGTCAGTCCAGGGTATTGGGCTGTGTTGGGTAAGTTGTATATTGTGTAAGTACAAGTTTTGAAGTGGCTGAAAAAGGAGCATAGTTACACAGCCGCATGGCACCAGTAGTACAACCTGAACACTGTGTACAGGGCTGTGTGTGTACAGCAGGACCGTGTCCCTGGTCCAGTCTGTCCTTGTCTGTTGCCACAGTTACAACAAAGCTGCCTCAGGGCTTTCATGCGCTTCGGGTGTGGAACATAGCACATGAAGGAGTGATTTATTATATTGCATCATTTTTAATACGGGATGGAAGGTACTTGTAGTTATGGACAAAGGGAAGGATAGATGAAGAGTCCTGGAGGGTTTTTAAGTCCTTAAGATGGTGAGTGTGAGTGTGAGAAGGACGGGGATAGAGCAGAAATAAAGACTGAGGGCGGATGTTTATCAAAAGACTGCTTTGCTCCTTCTAGTTCAAAGTAAAGGAAGTCGGTGGACAGAAAGCCCAGTGTGTCCTTAAGCCAGTTTATCTTCACATTGTTTGGGCAGGAGGAGGTCAGTGAACAGATTTAGAAGCACGCTGCCTCCGTCAGGTAGAGCAGGCTGAAGCCTTGGAGCCGTTTCATGCTTTCAGTACTTGAGATCAACTTCCAGTTACTGAGCAGGAACTGTTCTTTATCTGCAAAACCACTTTACTTTACTGTCACTTTACTGATGACTCTGAGGAAGCACTTGGAGTCATTTTGATTGGTAATCTTTAGTAGTGATGATATTACCACGTACAAAAAACAGACTGCGAGGAAACAAGATTAAAGATTAAGACATTGACAGGTAGGAGGTAAAGCCAGTGACCACAGGTTGACCTTTGACATCAGTGACAGGAGGAAGAGTTACAAAGTTTAAATGAATGTCATAAGGCCTTACATCGCTAGCAGCAGGCTTTAGTGCAGCACCAATATGAATGTAATGTGACCTTTGGTACCAGTGGTTTGAGGTGCGAGGTTACAGTTTGACTTCAGGGTCTCGGTGCCTTACAGGACTGGCAGCAGGCCTTTCTGTAGTACCAATGGGAACACAGTTTCACCTTCAGCACCAGGGCACAGTTGGCTGTTGGTTTGTCTTGGCAGGAGTCTTCTACTACTACTGAGGCTGCTGGGGCTGCCGCTGGACAAACACACAAAAGGACACAAAAAGTCTGAAAAAGGGCACAGCAGAAAAACACTTTCTGACAGTGAGGCATCGGGGAGTTCATTTGTCCTCCGCTGATGTAGCGGAAAGCTTGCTGAAATGTTGCATCACATACACTAAATGTTTGTTTTTGTACCTGGTGCTTCAGTCGGGCAGCTCGGGATTTCACAGCTCTGTCTGGCTTCCGGCCTGAGGGCAGAGTCACAGCTGTGGCCCCTGGTTACAAGCTCCTCCCCCTGGTAACACTTCACTTCACGAACCTGGACGCCACTGCCACAGGTCTTACTGCACTGAAGGGGCATGAGGGGGATATTATTGATCGAACACAGCTGGACCTACTTTATTACATCACACACAGACACTTTGAGAATGAGTATAAAGGTGCAGGAATCTGATCTGAGATCTCTGTGGCTGAGTACTGGCCAGTTAATGCATGCTGACACACAGTGGGACAGTTACCTGAGACCAGGATGTGGTGAACCATTTGGAGCAGGGTCTCTGGAAGCAGGAGGAGCTGCTCTCTGGTTTGATGCCGTGCTCACAGCTGCTGTCTGGAAACTCTTTGAACACACCAGCTTCCAGCCCAGCACACACCACCTGACGCTGCCGCACCCCACGCCCGCATGTAGCATTACACTGGCGCACGCACACACACACAAAAAACAGAAAATCTTTTGCTGATCTTAAAGAGACACACATCCCTCAGCAGCCTAACTCTGCTCTAGCAGCCGAGCTCTACACACTTACATGGTCTGCTTCTTTATGTTTTTACCTGATGCCATTCCTGTTCCACCCAGTGGGGGGCGCAATCTCTGTTGCCACAGGGATAGATGGCCAGCGGGCGCAGAGATTGGTCACACTGCTCCTCTGACATCACTGCCCCACCCGATGATCGACACGTCACTGCACGCGTCATCCTTCCCTCTCCACACACACCGGAGCACTGGTACACACACGCACGCACATTATTCATTGAAATGCAAAGGTGAAACTAACATTTTTCTGAACTAAATATAGAAGGAGAAGTGTGTGGAGTGTCTTCAGTGTGTGTGTGCACTATGTGTAGTCAAACTCACAGGTCCCCAGTCAGACATAGTCCATCTTCTGTCACAGGGCGGCGCTTCACATTCCTTACTTTCTATTGGCTGAGAAGACTTGTTACATAGTCTCATCTCCATGGAGCAACGAACCTCCCGACTACGGACACCCCGAGAGCCACAACGCGCCGAGCACTAACACCCACAATGACACATGTGCAAAGATCATTACTGCAAAATCTCTCAGCTGTCTGCATTATTTTACTGCAATCTGAACTCAGGATAACATCTTCAAAAGCAGCATTGTTTACAGGCATGTTCATGACGCTAACAGGAGACCATGAAGTTGCACATGCAGAATACTATCGCTACTGTACTTCCTGTTGAGTATCTGTGTTATTTCATGCTGCTCTGTTGGAATGTTTTGTCTATCTGAGTTAGACTAGGCACTCATGGTTGCCATGAAGTCTTTGTTCCAACCTCCCCTGCGGCCACAGTAAGGTGTGGTGTGCAGCAGTTCTGGAGAGCCAGCACAGCTGCTCCTTAACATTAACCAGAGAAACCAGCAGAGGCGGAGCACCTAGCGAGGAAGCCTCCGAGCTGCCTCCTCTGTGGATATCCTGTAGACAGCCTAGAGCAGACCCAGCATACAGTGGAGGGTCTACACATCCCAGTAGATCTTCAAGGAGGAACAGAAAAGCCTCTGAAGACATTTGGGCTGTATTCTCCCAATGACTCAAAGATTAATGAATGGATGGATGCCAGGGTTGTTATTGTTTTTATTTTATTCACTTGTAGGTCTTAAATTTTAATCCCAGGGCAGTTTCAGCTGCAGATATCACCAATATCTTTGCTTCCTTAGTTTGTTTGTGTTAATGATGAATGCACACTGCACATTATAGTATGGGAAATGTTTTGATACTTATGTTAAAATCTTTTGGACAACACAATGCACACTGGCAGTTTCTTGGACTTTGCTTGACCTGACTTTTCGCTGCTTTGACCACAACAATATCAGATTTTAAGATATATCAAACTTCAAGATGGTTTCAAGCAACATTGCACTGTGGCTTGGTGTATTACCTCTGACCACTCAGACACCTCCCACTGGGGTCCGCAGCTCTGGCCAAGGCAAACCTTTCTATTAGCTGGTTTGTGAAGGTCATGTGACAAACACAGTGAGTCGTAGACAGATGAGTCAAGGCCGGGCGACAGCATCTTCCAGCAGCGCACAGTACGATACTGAACACCCTCACCACACGTTCGAGAGCACTCACTCCAACCACTGGTCTCCCATCTGAGGAGAAAGTGGCAACATGGGGCAGTTGGTAAGGTCTGACGTTTAACACAGTTTCAGGGATATTTGGTGAATAAAACCAGTCACATTAAAAGATGTCCTTCCTACTACTGCTGATGTTGATTTCTACTTAGTATGACATTCTTGTTTGATTCTATAAGAACATTCCAAAGCCACAATGTGTAGAAAGCCAGCTAAACTTATTGGTCTACAGTATGTGGTCCATGTTAGTGTTGCGGGGTCAGATCCCTAGTGGGCATGGAGTTGGGGATAATCGGCGTCCAATGAGAAAACATTTCATATCCTCTTCCAATCCTTCCCAATTTTGCAAGAAAATACTTGATAAAATATGTGTGAAAAGATCAAGTTCAAGACCTTTGATTTCAGATACATAATCTTAAAGGTTCTTGCAGAATTCTGAGCATATCTATGGTTTAGGGATGACTTTATTCCTTTATAAAGCTTCAAAATACCTCACATCTGTTCTCTCGTTTAAATCTAGTAACTAGTACAGTACACCATCCAGTCGCAAGTAACCTTGGATCTTGCATTTTCCAGCTTTATTATCTGATCTTTTTATATTTTTATGATTTTTATTGTGTATTTGTGTTCTTTCTGTTTTGCTGTTTGTGTTCTTGTGAATGTTTCTTGTCGTCAGGTCTCTCTTGCAAAATAGATTTTAATCTCAATGAGACTGCATGATTAAATCAAGATATAAAAAAAAAATTGTAGACAACTTTAACTTGATTTATCTGGACTTACCTGAAATGTATTTGTTTTGACAAGATTGAGCTCTCTCAAACAAGAAAAACCTTTTTTCACTTCTTTTGCAAATAAAACTCTGCCAAAGTCTGAGGAATTCTACATCAGGGTCAGTCAGTCAGTCAGTCAGACAGTCAGTCAGACAGTCAGTCAGACAGACAGTGAGACAGACAGTGAGACAGACAGTGAGACAGACAGTGAGACAGGCAGTCAGACAGACAGACAGACAGACAGACAGACAGACAGACAGACAGACAG
>CALSCE010006815.1:0-16445 GCA_943593645.1 Bovichtus variegatus
TATATATTATATATTATATAATATATATATATATATATATATATATACTATATATTGTAATGTATTACCATGCATACTGCTCGGATACAGCCTCTCTATGGCACAGTCAGAAACACAAATGTCACTGTGATATTGACATAGTTAATTAACAGAATGGGCTATATCATAAATGCTATCCAAATAACACAAATCAGCAAAAGAGAAGGTTGTCATAAGACCAGAGAGAGGTGGGTCAATTTACCTGAGAATAGCTCAGGGACATGTCGTCCAAACATGGGACAAACATATTTATTGGGTCTTTGACTTTATCGAGGCCATAAAATGTAAAAATAATGTTAACATTTCATGGGAGCTTTTGCACTCATGATGCGCACACTGTAGCGTTGCTCGTGTAAGCGCACGGACTCATTTTTGAAACCCAAGAAGCAGCTGCACAAGCACATCCCGCACGGCCACTGCACTAGTTCTTACTGTTAATAAGAGAAAAAGATGTAGGAGATATGCAGATAGTACTGGCTCAAGTATGTGAATATAGAGAACATTTAAATTAACAGGGCCTTTAAATATGAAAAATATCGCTCTGAAAACATTCATACATATTTCTCTTTCTACTTTCATAGAAATAGATAACAGTGCTGGATGCTCCTCCACATAACTTAGTAACACACACTCACCGGGCTGTGTAGTATTGAAAAACTATTTAATGCTTTAGAAAGAAGGCACAACAAATAAATATGACGTACATTTAAAACATGTTAAGGCAGCAGGTAGAAAGTGTAACTGTTGTCTGTGGTACAATACAGTCATTAGTACTTACTGTCATTGCATCATCATGACATCAAATAAGCTTCCCTCACACACATCTCTATACTAGCATTCCACCCATAAAAGTACACATCATTTTAAAATCTTGCTGAAATATAACATTTGAATTATAGTCTTCCATTAAAATAAAAAAAACATTTACCGACTTTTAAAAAGAATATTGCATGTTCTTAATTCCTTTTATGAGGGTTTTTTTTCCTTCTCATTTGTTGTCGTTCAATCTGTCTAAAAGGAAACTTAAAAAAAAAAAAATTTAAAAAAAAGGTGACTGAGTAAAGCCCAAGAGCAGTTTATCAGCTGGGAGTGCTGCAGGAGGAAGCTTCTGATCATGGAGCTCAAAAATATTCAATGTTTTGAGTTTTATTTAGGTGAGACAGTACGCTTTCATTTTCCATTCACCCAAATGTTAAAAAACATTTTATAAAAACTCTTTAAAAAATACTATCAAGTACTTACTCTCTTACTCTATGCTCAGTATTGTAATTAGCAGCTTATTTGACAATGCATAAAATATCAATAGTTCCATAGTGTTTCTTCTGTCCCTAAAAAAAGTAGTTTGAAAAGATTGATTTCATTCGGAGACTGCTCCATCGTTGTGTGGCTCTGGAGGTGCGTCGAGCAGCTCAAACATATCATCAATGACCTGCCACAGACAGCTTTCCAGAGGAAAGTCATTGTCCACCAGATTGACCAGGAAGTAGTTGTCGTGGATATACTTGATGATCATCCGTGAAGGAGACTCGTCTTCATAGAGCTTGGCCCACTGCTCGATCCACAAGGCAAAGGCCTCGTCCTGCGGAAAAACACGGGGACAGGTTTTTTCCAAGGGAACATCTAGTAAGGCCTAAAACCTGCTGGTGCACAACACAAAGTGCTCCGATAACATTCTGTTAAAGGGTTAGTTCGGATGTTTTGAAGTGTGTTTGCATGAGGTTCTTCAAAAACATACACACCATCTTGTAAATGATTTCCTGATCACGGCCAGTATTTATCAGTGCGAGTAGAGAACTCAACCTCACCAGAGTATCAAATTTGGTCCTACTGTTTGGACTAAATACTTTATACACTTTCTTAACCTAGGACAGCACTCCCATATGTGTCCTAACCTACAAGACATAATGTTCAGGCAGAGAGGTTTTGTATACACTTTTTGACAAAAACCTTTCAGGTCCTTACAATTTTGGTAAAATTAACTTTTGCAACAACTAACACTTGTTAGTAGTTAGTTGTGCAGTATTAAATCAATGCATTAATAAAGTAATGGATCACTCTTAGAGTTCTCCTTGAAAATGGGCCAAAACATTTGTCTGAACATTGTTACCTGCCTAATGGTAATAAAGGATGTATCAACTTAATCTTAAATCTAATATCAGCTTCTTGTATTTTATTTATTTTAAATTAAAGTGGGAATATTATACACACATATACATATTTTATATAATAAAATGGTGCTAATTCGGATTCCCCAACAGTGAGAAGCATTACAGAAACTGTAAGTCCAGTCGCCAGTGGAAGAGAGGACTTCTCTATGCAGAGCTGCTCTACAGCTCAGAGGCAGCTTGTGCATACTGCACAATATACACACTACTATTATACTGTTGACTGTAAAAAGATGTGATTGGACAGGGCTCATCATGTCAGACAGCAGAGTCACACTGACATTTTATTTAGTATTAACATTTCTTATTGAAGCAACGCCAGTGCTTTGCCAGACACCTGGGATTCTAATCCTACAGAAGATAAACAAGAGAGGTAAATAAGATTTTTTTCCATGGCTTTCAATCTCTATCTTACCTTCCAATACATAAAGCTGTCCGGGTCTACTACAGTGGGCTGAACAATCTCCCTGCCAGGAAAGATCCCCCAGGTCACAGCGTTAGGCTGCATGTCAGGGGCGTTGGTCAGGTTACGGCCCTGCACAAAAATTTCATGGGGACATATTAATAAAACATACTCGCACACAAACACGGACTGCCAGGAGCGTTCTGTTCAAACTTACGTGCACATTAACGATGTGGTAGTTGACACGGGGCTCATACTTCTTTAGTACTTTGAGGAGAGCGGTCACATTTTCACTGGAAGTGAAGAACTCCAGATAGGCCTGTTGAATTTAAAACAAGGACTAAAAAGGCGGCATATCACTTTATCAGACAAAAAAAACATTTCCTCTGACCTATCCATGCAAAAGGCAAAAACAAGACAAAAGGAGTTCCTACCTTCTGAAACACGTAGCCTCCCGCAGGTCCCCAGCCAGCAACAGGGTCTGTGGAGGGTTTGCCGTTGATGTTGGGCTGCGAGTTGATGGTGAGGACTCCTCGTCTGTTCACCTTCTCCAGCTCGTCCTTCAGCAGGTTGGTCTCTGGGGCCAGAGGCTCATCATTCCATGGCAAACACATCACCTACAGAAGAGGAAACCAACATGGTACATTATCTTATTTGATAACGTTAATGCTACACAATTATGGGATGGCTGTTGGAAACGTTCAACATTTTGGGAAACATGTTTGTTTTCTTTTTTCCAGAGAGTGAGATTTTCAGAAGATATCTGCCCCATGTCTGTGTGTCAAGTACAGAGAAGGAGTCAGGACGTGGTTAGCCTAGCTTAGAATAAAGACTGGAGAGTGAAACAGCTAGCCTCTGTCTATCAAGAGTTCCCAAATACGCCTACCGACACCTCTAAAGCTCACTGATTAACATGCTGCATCTGTCTGCTTGATCTGTACACTGACAGAAATGTCAAAATGACAATGTGCTGTTTCTAAGTGGGGATATGCGCTGGAACTATTTCTTGGTGAACAACTTACAAACTGAAAGTGTCTGTAGCGCAGCAGCACAGAAAAGCAGGTGTATCGCTTTTCTGAGCCCCACCCGGTCCAGAGACAACACCAATGTGGGTGTTTAGGGACTGATAAGCAGAACCAAAATGCTCTTTTTTTTTGGGTACCCGGTAACCGCCATTTTGGATTTGGTTCTCAACCCTACTGATAGTAAAAATGACTTGTAAGAGTTCTTTGGTGTGAAAAGTACAAAAGAATGACTTCATGGCGAGGACACAGGAGAGCAACACACTCTGAGGAACGTTATCAGAACACAGAAAAAGCTTGTCTACCTTGTGTCCACTGCGGTTCTGCTGGGCTGTGATGTAGCAGGTGAAGACCTCATAGACGCTCTCTTCATTCATCAGCTCCTCGCCCCACATCTGCAGCAGTGCATCTTTGGATGACTTGCTCTTTAAGTAGAACAGGTAGTAGTCATTCAACTCGCCGAAGGCTGGAGACGAGGAATTTCCCCTGAAGACATCAACAACAGAACGCTTTAGTCGCTTGAAAGTGGGATTCACCATTCTACACTAGAACATAAACACCAATTCACAAGGAAGTCAAATTGTTGATAACAATTTGACATTTATTCACCAAATAAAATGCATTAATAAGGAAATGGACATTGAAGTTCTGTGTTTTCGTACCATCTGCCGTTGGGGAACTCGTCCCAGTCCTGGGTTCTGTAGATGTAGCTCTTGGGCCGGGATGCCCAGAAGATGGGTCGAACATCTTCTACCTTCCGTTTGGGATGAGCACTCACTGCCCAGGGAAGAGGCCGCCTGGCAGAGAAAACAAGCTCTGAAACTCTGAACAGGGGCCTGTAACACTAAACAAGGACCTGCCCAGGCTCTCAGAGATCTCCACCAATCCTAACCCGAGAGGTCCTGGAGAATTTACCAAGGCAGCAGCGTTTGATGGGATATGATGAAATGATTGATTTGAAGTTGATTTACTGCAGCGGTTAAAGTTATAAAAAAAAAAAAGCAGCACTAGAACATAAAGAAACAGCAATTCAAACTGAGAGAAATAATAACAAATAATAGCTGCATGTTACAAATCAGGGAAAATATATTAAATAGGCTTGAATAATGTCATGCGTGGGACACTATAAACATTTACTACATTGTCAGTGTATCTGATCGCCACGCAAAGTCTTCCTACCGGTTAGTAATGACACCATGCTGCTTTAATGTACTTGCAGTATTCTGCCCACACTGGGACCCTGCAGGAAATATGACTTTTTTATGCTTTTTACCTTCTTTTTTTTTTTTAGCCAATAGGAAGTGATTCTTTCGGATTATTTTCGAAGCAGGCAGAAGTATGACTGACCTGGGGTCCTCTATCCACAGGCCCAGCTGTCGGAGCACCTCCATGGTGGCGACCTCTCGATTCAGTGTGTAGAAGTGGAGGCCCGGTACCTTGCCACTGTCCAGCAGCACACGACACATCTCCACCGCCTGTTGGATTCCGTAGTTACGGATAGCAGCATCGTTGTCTTTGATGGGCTCGATGACTTCGGTGATCTCCTCTGGTACCTCAAGCTTCGACAGCTTGACAAGCTGGCGCAGAGACTGGTAACCCTGGAGACGAACAGGTTAAAGGTCCCATATTGTAAAAAGTGAGATGTCTCTTTTTATTACAAATCAGATCAAAGTGCTATAAAAACAAAAATTATGTAAATGCTCAAGCCATTGAAAAATTCACAGAAATGCAGACACACAAGTATAAACCTGAAAATTAGCATGATAAGTCTTCTTTAAAGTTCACTGCCTTTTCAAAAACAAAGCCCTGTTCAGCCTTCCCTCAATCACCACAATTTCACGTGAAAAGCTGCTTTACATTAGTACACTAGTGTGTGTGTGTGTGTGTGTGTGTGTGTGTGTGTGTGTGTGTTTGTGCGTGTGAGTATGACAGAGAACTAAAAAGGAAATTTGAGTTATGAGAAATATGTTTTACAATCCCTGACATCACAAATCACAAATTGAAAAGTAGAGTATGAGGGACATTTTGTAGACAATATGGCCCTTCAGTAATCCATCCCTGCCTGGAAGCAGCAGTGAGTTACCTGAATGGGGAAGATTCCAGGTAGGATGGGACATGTGATGCCAATCGCCCTGCAGTCATCCAGGAACTTGAGGAAAGTGTCTGCCCTGAAGAACAGTTGGGTGATGACAAAGTCTGCTCCAGCATCCACCTTCTCCTTTAGGTGTCTGAGATCCTCCTCATAGCTCTCAGCCTCAGGGTGGCCTGTGGGGTAGCCTGGACATAGAAGCATATTGAACTCAAACACAGTTCAACTTAAACTGCCTACTACTGATCTGAAGGCTGAAAGCATACCAGCAACACAGATGTCAAAGTAATCATCGAACTCTGATCGGATGTGTTTAACAAGGTCGGTGGCGTAGTTGAAGCCTCCCTCCTCTTCCTCCCAGTCTGCTCCCACTGGGTCTGTGGAGATATCAGAATATCATACCCTAGTTGGCAGCCATACTGTATGTTACGAGGATCTCCAAGGTTATACTCCCATTTCACACTCAGATCGGGAATCATCACTACTTCTTAAACTAACATTGTTGAAAGAATTAGCAGGATCGGGAAAAAAAATAAAATAAAATCAATTAAGTGAAAATGTGAGTAAAACTGCAAAGTGCACAAAGAAATTCTAAATATGAATGCAGAATCTGTCTGCAACGGGACACAATTACAGTGTCTGAAGCGTCTGTCGGTGATCCCTCAGCCGACTTGAAGGTTTTTTTTTAAATGTCAGTGTGCATTAAGTGGCCAGTGAGTTTTTATTTATTTATTGGGTTCTAGGTTTAAAAAGGTTTTAGAAACACTGCACTACATGGTACAACCCGTCCTGTAATCAAGCATGTTAACAAATGGCTTCTCTCTCCTACCTCCCCTGAGTGCCATGATATTTTTGAGGCCCAGGTGCTTTGCTTTGGCAAGGTAGCCACTAATCTTCTCTTTGGTCTGGTTGCAGCAGGTCAGGTGGAGGATGCTCTCCAAGCCACAATAATTGACTGCTGTGCTGGCAATCATCATAGATGAGGTTTCCTTGTCCGAGCCCGGGTCCCCTGCTGGGTGCCAGGTAATGTCGATGAACAGGGGCCCTCCGGTGCCCATACGGTCAAACCTGAAGAAAAAAAGACGTGCTCAAAAGAAATGGTCCAGCTGTTGCTTGTAGACAATTATTGAGTGGTTGGGGTTAGTGATAATGCAATGTTGATCAACTATGAGACTGATCTTTGTACTTGCACCCTCTTATCAAAACGAAATGGGCCATTGTCACATAAAAGCAAACTGAGCATTCCAAAGTTTTGCTGCAAGGTTTACGAAAAGCCTCTTAGGTACTGGTCTACAATGATTTAACTAGGCTATCAGAGGATGTGGAGTTTGTGGTCAGACTAAACTATTTTAGAGAAGCACTGAGATCGGAAAGTGGCTGATGATATGCCGCTCTTGTTCCACCGGCATTAAACTTTTCCTAACGGCAGGCGCTGCTTGAAACTGTGATGCCTCCGTCACACCAGAAATGTCCTCTGATGCATATTTCCCATGAATGGATAGTTTTGGCTTTATTTACAATATTGTCCAACATAGCGTCCTAAATAAAGGATTGTTTACACCGTAGCAAGTCTGACGAATTGATAACAGAAATTTTGAGCCAAATTAACTAAACTAATTTTGTCTTATGTTGGTACGTTTAAGAGTAGAATACAAGCATGTCGGAGAACATTACCAGGCATACGTGTGACATATTTATTATTCACTATGAGTGCCAGTTGATATTATTTTGGCATTAGCGGTTTTGAAAACCAGTATACCACAACAGATGCAGTGGCATAAGATGTTTTTATTGAGTTTGCTCTATACCGGGTATTAGGTGTAATCAATAAATACACAAATTGTCATATCAGACTATCAGAAGATAGATCATAATTAAAAAATACCCAGTCTATCATATCTATGTCAGTAGAAAACGGCTCTCGCCACAATAGCAACAAGTTGGCTATTCATTCAAAATGTTTATATTGAATAGTTAAGAAGCCATACACATGCCTGCAACGTGGAGTTTTATATAATGTGTGATTGCCTTCTACTATTGAACATGCTAAAAGTAATACAAGTATTATTCATTTAGTTGGCTCTGGATTTATTTTATTGATTAGTCAGACTAGTGGCTAGGCTAACAACATCCATAATAAACTAGAGAAACGGCGCTATGACGCGCAACATTGTCAATAAAGACAGGAAATAAAGTACATTTATGGGAAATATGCATGAGGGGAGGTTACTGGTGTGATAGTTAGACGCTTTTCTACCGTTTTCAAGCGACACCTGCCGTCAAGAAACGGTAAATACCGCTGAACCGTAGCGGCAGAGAATCAGCCACTTTCCGATCCGGCGTCACTCCAGTTTTTAATTAAATAAGACTTACAGCTTTTCACTTTAATTCTTTGACCATGTCCTAGTGTCCAGCTTTGTTGATACTAAGCATATCATGTTTCCTGTATAAAACATTCAGGTCGTTCAGATGGATTTCACATGCCTTGAGATTAGGTTGACAGCTCCACTGGCTGTGCGGGGAGGAAAGAATTCAAGCGAGAACCAGCGGTCTCCGGACTCCATCCTCCTCCGCATTTTGTCTCGCAGCCGGTCTGAGCGGTCTACGTCCAGCACCGGCGTGGAACACCGGGAGCTCTCCTTGGAGGTCTCCCCGCCGCTGTTGCTCGCCCCGCTGGAGTCGCTCTTGCATGGCTGCCAACTCCCGTCCCCTTGCTGAACCTGGTTCACCATGATGTCAATTTACACTGAGCAGAGAAGAAAAGTCGGATCATTTCAGATCTTGAGCTATACTATAGCTATATAACGACCCTATTTAAAATTGTGTCATATATGTCTTTCTTTTTGACAACGTAGGCCTACAACCTCATAACTTCCTGCATGAATACAAAGTTAAACAATTCTCAATATTTGACAGAATAGGGGGCACGTTCAAATGAAGTGACATGTTTACAGTCCTGCTTGTAGACGTATGTACACAATCCATCTGAACAAAAGCCCCCCACACCCCCACCATATCCTACCTGCTCCCTTTACAGCAAGGATTAACTTTTAAATTGCTGAAAAGTAAAGATGTTGGGAAGAACTTCAGGTCCCAAACACAGACTGGCACGAGACGCTCGTTTTATACCCAGATATATCACTCATGCGCGCGCACATGCAGGTAAAAAGTATCGTAGTAGCTAACACCTATTTGGAGCCTGCTAGCTCTCTTGGCTGACAACAGCTAATGTTAGCTACGTGCCTCATGAGCGATGTAAGCCCATTGGTTATTCAATGAAAAGAGACAGACAGTGCGTTCTGGTTCTACCACACCGAGTTTGGAGCTAAACCCAGTTACGCTGTGTTTACTCTGGGAGGGAAACGAAAACAGTGCTTCTCCCACCTCCCCCAGCTGGTTGTCTTTGTGTTACCGGACTGTCTTCCATGCAAGACGGAACATTAGCTGCTACAGCGTGGGACACACAAACAGAGAACTCGTGTGCCAGGCGTCAACCAGACGGTGCTGCATTTTTTCTGTCGTTTTCAGACGACTGATTAAAGCAACGGCTAGTTCTCCTTGTGTGGCCTCCTGAAAACCTTGAAAAGACGGGTTTAATACTTTTTTTTATTAATCTGACTCTAAAATGTTAAGACTTAACTCGAGCACATATGAGTTAATGTATGACAAAATAACATATACATACTTGCTAAATAGTTTTGTCCGGCAGTATTATGTTCTTGTTAATTTTGTTAAATTTAGCTGAACTTAATACATATTCTTGTCAACCCGAGATATCATAACTGAATGTTAAATGTTACTTTTAGAGTTGAAAGTGAACTTTTCTTTTCAAAACAATTTCGTTTTCACGGGCTTCCCCACGGGCTACAAATGCAGCATGGAATATCCATGCATTTAAGGGAATCAGTGTTGCGCAATATCATATGCACAATGATGACGTCGGGTCCTTACCGAATTAAATCGCTTAGTTGCAACATCACAAATATCTATAGGAGAATATTTCGCCTTCAATTCATGCAGACATTTTAAGAGTTTAGGATGCGTTTATTATTTAATATAAACGTGTGCGTAAACTACACAGTTTGGACTGAATAACCTTCCACCTTTGGCGTATGTACGTCACTTAACGGAGCTGCTCATGCTGCGTTACCATGTCATGGGAAATATAACTTATCAAACACTGCACTAATGTTATGACCATATATTTAAAAATCAAACATTAAGACACAGCTCCAGCGTGTACCTCGTATTTGCTGTAAAATATCCTGTCCGCTGTACTACCCACTAAATGTGTTCAGTTTCTACCAGCGATTTTGATATTTTTCAAAGCTCTCAGCGGTTTTACCATTGGCCCTGAATGCAGCATTACACAACAACGAAGATGGCGTGTTGTGGAAACTGTTTTTGTTGCCATTGTTGCTGCAGAGAAGGAGAGACCCGGACGCCCGAGGAACTGGTAAGGAAAGATATTAATTGGTCCAAAAGGGGATCTCTTGATTATTTCATAATCAGATATTTTCCGTCATAATTTCTCCTGAGCGCTGCTCAGTGTCCTGTGCTGGCTTGCTTGCTCCACCCTGTGTTGTGTTCTGGTGTCTTGTATCTTTAACAAGCCACAATGACCTTACAACTCATTCACAATGCAACGCTGAAATGTTTGTTGTAAAAACAGTTTCATAAAGATTCATAGACTAATGTAAAGTTACGTAACTTGTAAAACCAATGCACAAAAAAAATCTGTAAATCTGTGCCTCTAATTAATACTCGTTGGATAAACGTCCCTGTTAAGCCCACGTACCATATTAATCCACTTGTAACTTCTAAATCAAATAATAATAATTTGCAGCATTTTTGGTGTATATTTCTGCTTAAATTTTTTTTTTTTATTGTACGCCAATTAGATTAGTCAATATTGAGTAATTGAAGCTCACGTGGGATATTTGCCTGCTGATCCCAGAAGAAGTTGCAAAACAACTTTGGTGATTTTGGTTCCCTCATGACATTTTTTGCACATTTGTACTCCTGTTTTTGCTAAATACTCAGGTGTCAACATTGAAGAGATTAGCGGCGTTGCCAGATGTACGATAATGATCGTGTTTGTACGGTTTTAAATAATTTCCGGATAGCAACCTATCGACCCCACGTTTACTCATCTCTTCTCACGTGAGCTCTTTCCAGACAATCATGCTTGGTGAACTTGACTCGCGAGCACGGCTGTCGTCCTCCATTGGACGCTTGTTTTAAAGAGAGTTTGCAGGAGAGATATCTAAATTGCTGTATCCATGTGAAATAATAGACATCTGATGGACTTATAGACGCATAACACCTTCCATGCATCATAGCATCATAACCAAAACAACGTTTTGGGTAAATATGTTGGTGTGTCACAAAGTCGACATGCCATGCAACATTTCACATTTACGCCCATTTGTCCTTGTGGTTACCTTACATTACATAACATTACATTACATTTAGCTGACACTTTTGTCCAAACAATCATGAGGATATAACTCCGTTACAACCTGCGTATGATAATTTTCCTCAAAATACAATCATTTTAAGCATCTGATAGTTTAACATTTCTCATCTGGCAACACTGGAGATTAGTGCTTTGAATAAGACCTATGTTAGAATATTACTTGAATTATACATATTTGTGTGAGTTTTAGCATAGTAGCAAACAAACCATAAGCTATTCATTGCAATGACATTACGCGTGTATAGTTCACCTTTTCGTATGCAGTTGATTTATATTAGTGTACTGTTAAATAGACAATCAATTTGTATGTTTATCTTCATTTCTTCAGTCAAAGGGGGCTGAATTCCAAAAGGTCTCCATGTTCTGAATGAACTGGCATTCAGCTCAAGACTTGGACTTTATAGCTGCGTAAACTGTCCCTAAACTAATAATTGTGTTCTTCTTTTTTCCTCAAGACAATCCTTGGGGAAATCCAAGATGAAGAAGATGAGATTCTACCCAGGAAAGACTATGAGGTGAGAAACCATCAAGATCTCCAGCCCAGGTGGATGGGTTCATGCTGCCCCCGGTACAGATGAGTCAATGTATGTCCGACCCAAGTAATAGTTGCACAGTACTTGTTTTGACTTTAACAGAGCTTGGATTATGACCGCTGCATCAGCGAGCCCTTTGTGGAGATTCTGGAGGGGATGGACAGCAAGGTGAGAGCAGTTTTAAGTCTCTTTTGTTGAGTCATTGGATGTGGAGAACATATCTATAGAGCGTGCTTCACTTTGTCAAACCTCCAGCTGGTGGAATCTTGTTTTCCTGCATACTGCAGATGCATGTTTATGGTTTTGTGCTACATTTGAGTGAGGATCTATACAGGGCTTCTGACGATGAAGTATTTACTAAAGCTGTTTTGGAAGAAGCTGCAGAGGCTGGGTGTGCTACGTCTGTAATGTGCTGTGTTTCTCATCTTCATGGGTGGAAAGCTGTCACCTACTTAAGAAAAAGAAGTCATAGATTTAGAATCCATAATTTAAAAAAAGTAGTTTTTTACATCTCAATTGTAATTCTCATACCTCATATTATGTCAAATGTTTTCTAAAAATGTTTTCATCTGTCAATAGAAAGCCAAAAAGTATGAAGCAGTGCGATGGATCATGATGTTTGCTATCGGAGTCACAGTGGGTCTGGTAGGTGCATGCAGGACACCTTTGTGTTCTTTGCTAGATTCCAACGCGTTGCAGGTGACCAGGAAGTGTTTCTTCTCTTTCAGGTCGGCCTGTTTGTGGATTTCTTTGTGCACCTCTTCAGCAAAATCAAATTTACTTTGGTTGGTGATTGTATCCTTTAGCATGCTTCTGCAAGTTCCAAATGTGAAATGGCTGAATTCACTCGCACCATCAAGTGTTCAATGATCGGAAAATGTTTACTCAAAATACGTTCTGTCATGTGCTGTGTACAACAAAGTGTTAGGCTCGTGAAAACATTGTAATGTTATTACAATAACGTTATCAGTGGGAGAAAATTAGTCATATTACAAACAGTCATTCTATGAGAAGAAGGACATGATATTACGTGAGAAGGAATCACAATTCAACAAAACTTGTAGAATCCACGTCCTTTTGTAAAATTATAAAATAGTTTCAATATTTCAAGGATTAAGTTGTGTGCTTTCTCAATTGATCACAACCTTCTCACAGAAAATAATGACTCACTCAGAAAAAACGGACAGTTTATTGTAAATAATAATCAGCCTTTTCAGGCAGTCTGACAATGTTCTCTCAGTTCTCTCAACAGCCAGCCTTGCTTAGCTTCCGAGATCGGGCGTGTTCAGGGTGGTATGGCCGTAAGATGTTCACCACGATGCTCCAGGACCCAGCCTACTACAAGAGAACAGAACCAGGGTACTTATATAGTGTGGCTGATTACCTGATTCTGTCCAGCTGTCTGATCCCCAGCTGAGCCACTCCCGACTCTCCCCAGCAGGGTGACCACACCCCACTGCCACAGTGCCTCAGGAGTGTTATGCGTTCTATGCAGAGTAGTGCCTAATGGCATATAGACAGGCATTTAAAGAGCGTATGAGACTGTCTCAAGAATTAGTGCACTTTTGAAAGGACCACAACAAGTTGTCTTGTATGTTTTTGCTTGTTGACACAAAGTCCCCCACAATCCCCTGCTGGAGATTTCCAGGCAGCCAATATTGTCCATTCATTCCAGTATGTTCTGACAATAATCCTTTAGAAAGCTGCTTGAACAAAAACTCAGTGTATAGTTTTCAAAGGTACATGGCTGTTGTATTGCACTCAGATGCAACGTCTCAGTTGTAATTCTGAAGCGGGCGCTGGTGGTTATTGTACCTTGAGCTGAACGCCTCCAGCTGTCGAGCAGTGCAGTGACAAAGGCTGCCTCCCTCTGTCTCTGCTGGAGCTCTTGGCATTCAACATGACCTTCGTCTTCATCGCCAGTGTGCTCGTCCTCATCGAGGTAAGACTGCTCCGATACTGTAAGTTATTTTCTGATGATATTTAGTATATGTCTGGCTGATTGTATTTACTGGCCGACGTATATTGGACCCCGTACGAGTCTCTTCGCCAGGTTACAGCTACAGTAGGGGAGACCGGGGCAATTGTAACATCTGAAATTGCACCAATCAGAACTAACTTGTGAATGAAAAAAAGAATAAACATTATTAATGAATCATATTATTTAATAACAGCAACCCAATTTAACGTCATGAAATTAATTTACAGGTTCCATAAACCTTTTATGAAGTGAATTGTGAATATAAATTGTATAAAAGTGTTGATAAATATGTTGTTTTGTTTTTTTACCCCCTCAAAGAATTGAAATTGAGAATAGTTAAGAACCGGAATCGATTAGCAGAATGTGAATCATTAAAATCCAAATGATACCCAACCCTAACTCTGAAAAATGACAAACGCTCCTCAACACACAAGAGAAGAAGCATATTTGTTCCAATTAAATTCTAAGATTTGGGTTTAGCGAGGAAACTTCAGGTTCACCTGCTGGGTTTCAGTCCTACGACGGTGGTTCTCTTCTTACCGGGTACATCACGTGGTAACAGATCAACTCGTATAAAACCACCGACTGTTGACCAATCAAAGCTCAGTGTGTGCATCGTAAAATAATATAATAAAAGTTGTACGCTATAAATTCATAATCCAGCTAAAAGCAACAGAGTTACTGCTGCCAAATGTAAGGAGGACAGCTGGCAAAGAAAAGACAGACGTGCTTCTAATATCACTGCCATGTATAGCACAAGAAGATGTCTGTGTATTTCATCAAGTTATGACACTGTATCAATGTGTTGCTTGGATGTATTGTTATACAATATACAAGAAAATATACGTTATTCATCCCCTTGGGGAAATGATTGTGTGTATGACAATATTGTAGTCTTATTCTTTCAGCTGGTGAAAAGGACTTTGGAGAAAATAATACATAAATACAAAAACATAATTCCAAGCAGTACGAAGGCTTAGTTTCATTAAAAGATGGTAGTAATTTATTTAATGTTCATGGGGGCATTATTTTGGGTGGACTCTATTATTTCCGTCTTTTACACGTTCTTCTGTCCAGCTCTTAGTATTTATTGTCTTACAATGGCCCAGAGCATACATAAAGGTACCGGGAGCAAAGTAACGCAGAGCAACCCAGAGCATACATAAAGGTAACGGGAGAAAAGTAACGCAGAGCACTGCTTACAGTCTCCGACGTGGTCAGAAACATGCGGCTCAAGAAGCCGACAGATGAGTGAAGATATGATTGTGGGCTCACCGCTGAAAGAATAAAGCTAACATATTGCTAACATATAACACGCCATCATTTCCCTAAGGGGATGAATAACGTATATTTTCTTGTATATTGTATAACAATACATCCAAGCAACACATTGATACAGTGTCATAACTTGATGAAATACACAGACATCTTCCAGTGCCATACATGGCAGTGATATTAGAAGCACGTCTGTCTTTTCTTTGCCAGCTGTCCTTACATTTGGCAGCAGTAACTCTGTTGCGTTTAGCTGGATTATGACTTTGATTATAACATCTTCATATCTGTCTATCATTGTACTTTACTCGTCATTTGAGAAACATGCCGCTCTGCTGACGTTTGTGACTGGTCATATGACTGGTCATATAGTGATAGTAAGAAACCCCAGGTGACCTTACCACCATGCAAGCAGCGCTGAGCCTGGTCGTGGTTGTTAGGGTTAGTGAAGCCAGACAACACAAAGGTATCCTGGATATGTTGAACTGACTTCGTAGATTAATATCCTTTAGTATAAAACCTCATAGTTACATTACAGTATGTGCACTTTACTGTCATCACATTACAGGATTTCTAAGTTTTAAAACCATAAAGTGTTTGACCCCGTTTCTACCTGCCATCAGTAGATTGTGATACTGTATGTATTTTGATTTTGAATTCAAATAAACTGTGTTTGTCATACTATAAATGACACTAACCTGTACAACATGATATGTGTTGGTCCTTGTATCCAGCCAGTAGCTGCAGGTTCGGGGATCCCAGAAATCAAAAGTTACTTGAATGGAGTGAAGATTCCGGGAATCGTCCGGCTGCGAACTTTTCTCTGCAAAGCTGCTGGAGTTCTGTTCAGTGTGGCTGGAGGTAAAGTATGAGCTCAACACTGACTGTGTTTTTTGATTGAAGTGGCTGACTGCTGACATTTTTACCCCAAATCGCACAAAATGTGGCTAATTTTCCTGCAAAGGGGAAAATGCCCCATGAGAAAGTAATATTTCTGAGAACATAAATGATAATTCACATTGTGTTGTGCAGCCTGATCAGAGATGAGCCGTGTCGTCATGATCGTTCAATGAAACTTAGTTATATCACCTGATGTAAAGATCCAAAGTAACTAAGTACATTTACTCAAGTAGTGAACTTAAGTACACATTTAGGTACTTTGTAATTAACTTTAGTATTTCCATTTTTTTCTACTTCTACTAAATATTATACTTTTGAATGTGCTACATTTATCATTTAGTAAATGAAAACTTTGCATTTTAAATACAAGAAAAACATAAGATGAGCTTATATGATTGTATACAATCTATACTTTACATGAAACTGATAATACTTGTGTACTTTTACTACAGATACTTTAACTACATGAAGCTGATAATACTTGTGTACTTTTACTCCTGATACTTTAACTACATGAAGCTGATAATACTTGTGTACTTTTACTCCTGATACTTTAACTACA